>CM063525.1:10179487-10504487 GCA_032199755.1 Ambrosia artemisiifolia | reverse complement strand
ACATTAGCACATAATGGAGAGAACAAACTACCTGATACATTATGACTTTGAGGAGGATCAATGGTCTTATCTGAAATTAAACTCAACAGTTTAGACAATTGATCACTAGTCAAAGTTGTTATAGGAACATCAGTTTTTTCAAGACAAGCATTATTAACAGTAACCTTTTTTCCCTGAGTTCCCCTAGGTTTAGCCCAGGGTGGATATCCAATCAACTCAAAACACTTGTCAATTGAATGCCCAACCTTATTACAATGTGTACACTTAAGTGCAGGATTATAGTTCTTAGTTACTCTTTTTGAAAAATCAACAGACTGAGTTGTTTTTGACACAAAACCCATTGGTTGACTCTTTTTCCCCCTAGTGCTAGAGTTTCTATGGGATTCTTCCCTAGAAACTATAGCAAAAGCCTCTTTTACACTAGGTAGAGTATCTTTTATTAACAAACTAGTTCTTACACTTTGATACACATTGTCTAACCCCATAAGAAACTGCATTAATTTGATCATACTACTAAAGTTATTAAACTCCCTAGCAGCATTACAAGTACAAGTAGGTAACTGCAAAATCTGATCTAACTGTTTCCACATAATGTTCAGTTTGTGATAATATTCAGACACAGACACACCATTTTGGTTAAATGAATTTATCTTTTGGTACAAATCAAACACCACAGAACCATCTATTTTATCATAAGTTTCTTTTAATTCATCCCAAACATCACAAGCAAGTTTAGAAAAGACATGTCCCATATATAAATCTTCACTAATAGAGTTAAGAATCCAGGTTAGCACAATTGAATTGCACCTATCCCACTGTCTAGCTAATACAGGATCAGTTTCAGATTTAACACATGTTTTATCAATAAAACCCCATTTGTTTTTAACTTGTAATGCCAAAGTTAGACTATTAGCCCATACTGAATAATTCTCTGAACCTTTTAGTTTTATTGATGTGATAGTTAGATTACTAGAATCAGAAGCATGTAGATAAAGTGGATTACTCACATCTAATTTACTGATTAAGGTTTCATTTGCACCAGGTTCACCATTACCCCCATTCCCTAGTAGGTTAGGACCCCCTTGATTGGGTCCCCCTACTGGTGCATCCTGATCACCCATAATGAACTGTGACCTCTATTTAAACACACCAATCAATAACAGGAAGCAACAACAAACCAGACACACAATAATCACAGATCAATCAAGCACAGAGCAATCACACCAATAGTCAAGCACACACAGCTAACAAACAAACAAGAACAATAAAAAAACAACGGCGAAGCCTCGCTGGTGATCCAGATAGCCGGTTCCTCAGGGGTACCGACCCAGGTCCTCACGAGGGAGCCTTCCTAGACCTAAACCGACCCTAAAGCTAAATCAGGTACTCAGCCCTGAGCATACGACTCCTTAGACAACTCTATTACAAGAAAAATAAAAGATGGAACGATCTCACCAATCAGACCCAAGTTAGGGTTTCCAAAACTCGTAGTGTCAACCAATCAGAATCTGAGTAGGCTATAAGATCAAAAGATGAACTTTTCCTGAACCAAATTCCCTTTCCTGGAGCCCTTTTCAAGTACCTTAACAATCTTATAGCAATCCTTAAATGACCCTCAGTAGGCTTATGCATATACTGACTCAAGTAATGCACAGCATAAGATATATCTGGTCTGGTATGAGACAGATATATCAATTTGCCTACTAATTGTTGATAACCAGTAATATTGGTTAACACACTAGGATGATCATTACAAATTGCAGTTAAGGTGTGATTGGGCTCCAAGGGACTGTTAACTGGTTTGCATGCTGTCATGCCATACTCAGTTAACAGGTCCAGACAGTACTTTCTTTTATTAAAAGACATGATACCAGATCAAAGAACTTTTATTAAAGAATAAAATCAAGAACAAAGTTACAACTCTAGAACAATATTATCTGATCTACTAAACAGACTCTGGAATCAAAATCTATACAACTCAATCTATGATATCTAATTTGTAACTGGAAATAACAATCGTTACCAGATTCGAGATGAATCTGGTATCACTCCTTACAAACCCTAGATTTATGACTGAGAAGAAAGAATAACAAAGTACAAGAGAAGCTAAACTCGTGAACGACTGACGAAGACCTCCTTATACACAGTTTGCTAGCTGATGGCTGTTGGTCACGACTACTACAAAAAAGCTCCAATGAAGATGAATATTTCACATGGAGGAGTGTGCATCTTTATATTGGGTGTTCTTCTGTCGTGCGACCCGGCGGCTTATGTGCGACCTGTGGCCCACGCCTCCTATTTGTTCAGGGCGGGCGGCGTGAACTCTGATTCGATCCGGGTATTCAATCCCGCCGCTGAGATGCTCAGTTGACTCCTTAACCTTGATAGGAAGATGGCTTCTTCAATAATTCGTGCATAAGGGTAAGGAACTTTGGATGAACTAATGCGAATGGGAGGTTCGGTGAGAAACACACCCGAACCTATAATGAGCGTTGATCTTAAATGAGAAAACACAGCATCATTAGATCTCCACCGTTCAATCCTTTAGAGTGGATCGCCACATCAGCATCAGACTCCAAGCCTGCCAACTTGTCACGAACCGGGTCAATCAATCTTGGATCAGCTACCTTGGGCTCCCACTTTACTGGACTCAATACTTGGGCTCATCATGACTTTATAACTGGACCCGAACCTTTTTGGACCTGCACAACAACTCATACAAATATTCAAGCTTCTATAACTAGAAATCTTTGTAATTATTTTATATAAGTATAATATTAAGATTGATAACATTTTATATTTTAACAACATTTGAACTAACTGTGATGAATTATTCAACTTTTAAACAGAAGTTAATGAGTATCAACTAATGAATTTGTAGTCGGGTTTTCTTATTATCTTAATATTAGCAAAATCTGCTGCTGTTTTTTTTCTTATTTGGTATGTAATCTGCATGACACTTTGTTATATGTATATAATAAAATGACCGGTAGGCGTAGCTCTGATGGTAGTACTCATAAAGTTGGTGAAGTTCTTGCTATTGCTTAATTGTTGTTCTACTCTTTCAACAGGTAGTCTCTAGCTAGAGGTATAATCAGTGGGCTATATCTTTGCGTATTTCTGTGTTGGTAAGATTTACTTAATACTACTTAGCATTTATCTTTCATTGATAACTTTCTTCTTTTTTATTCTTTACTATGTAATTTGTATGCCACTTTGTTATTATGAGTGTATAATAAAATGACTGGTAAGCCTAGATTTTCAAACAATTAAAACGAAAATCAATATGGCAATTCTTTTATATGAGTCCCCACACTACCTATTACCACCTAACTCTATTCAAGCCTAACACGCATGTAATGGGTTTTGTGCAATTATAAAAATAACGTTATGATATTAAATCGTCAATTGTAAAGGGTGTGGTACTAACGTAGGTCTGTAATGGTTTGGATTTGTTTATAAAAATTAAATTATACAATATCAAACTTATTACGTATGTCATAGTGCTCATCCCTTTTAGAATATGCAAGTTTTAGGTTTTTAATATATTTGAAATAATGGTTAATTTGTTTGTGGGTTGCAGGTTTTGATGTGGGGTTAAACAGAAAAGGAAATGAAGCTTCTAACACTAAATAAATAGTCCAAGCGAACAAAGGTATGATTCTATGCGGGTTGAAAAGGTGTCTTTAATTCAAAGCTATGTTTATAGCTTTCGACCTCTATTTTGTGTCTGATTTGTTAAGTTTACAGGATGAGTTACGTGATAGCATTGCACATCGCTCGCGAATTGCCAATGTGTGGGTATTCTTTTAACTTACATCCCCTCCATTTGACTTTGTTACCTTGGTGATTGAAAGTGGTCTACAGTAGTGTGTAGGATTGTATATTTTTAACGATTTTGTACTAAAAAGTTCCAACTTCAATTGCTGCTTTGTTTAATGGTGTTAGTTTCTACAAAGTACGATGTCAGGTCATTCGGGATCAGGTGTAGTGAAAGATCGCATTCTATATAACCGTTAGTGGTGATAAAGTAATGCGGATTCTGAACGGCAGGTTGAAGGTCAAGGAATACAAGCTGCTAAGATGCAACTTTAGTGACATTTGCTGCTTTGGATTTGGCATTCAAGAACATGTTAATTTTGGTATCAACTATGTTATCGTCTCTTTAAATTCAAGATTATATACACTTCATGTTTGATGTTTCACATTGAGAAAAAAAGTGGGCAATGTCAATTTCATTTGTTGTTTGTACGCAGTTCATGATTCATTGGATTTAGTTTTTAGCAGTTCATGTTCATTGGATTTAGTTTCCAGATCCTTATCGAGAGTTACATTAGACTTTGTGGTGACGCCTATTAGTTATTTACATGTATAGTTGTATCACAAACACTTGCTTAAGTACACATTTTGACTAACTTACAAACGGTTTCTATATTTGTTTTGGTGGCACCAACCCATAACCCGCGCACGGCGCCGCACTGTCACCAACGTGCCCCCGCCGCAGAGCGGCGGGATACGACATCTAGTTACACTTAAAACTTGTTTATAATGATAATGGGCCCAATTTTTGTTAGCCTAATAATAGCCCAGTTTAAAAAAAAAAAACAAATTTAGCCTAAAAATAAGCTCAATTTGGCTAACACTTTCATGCCTTCGAGATGCATAAAATCAATTGTTAATCTTTCTGTTTTGTAATTTGCTTAGCTACCTATGTTGATTGAAGACCATAAATCACGAAAGTAGTTAGTTTTTGGATGTGAAATAAGGATATTTTTATTTTATGTTGCACGAGATATGGGATCAATATAGATGATACTTAACAATAATATATAGACGATAAAGATGCATCATTTTACATAGTGGGATATTTTTATTTTTTGAATGGAAAATTTGACAGACCACTGAAGTATCATCGTGCTACCAGTAAAACCATCCGATCATATCCATCTCCACTAGGCAATAATACCTATACACCAGTTCGGGATAAAACCTAGTAAATCTGGAAAAACCCCTTATGGGAGACCAATTAGAGTACAGTATACAAAGGAACTCTCATCGAGACCTAATAATTATCAAAATGCCATCTCTTTAGTTTCAATTAGAGGTTCACAAACCGGGTTTTTTCAATACCCAGTTCCGGATATGGAACCGGTTCCGGATAGGGTCGGGTATCACTTTGACCGGGTATTGAAAGAACTGGTCCAGTTCCGGTTCCCAGCATAAAAAACCATACCCGGTTCCGGTTTTTCAATACCCGATTCTAGTTTTTTTAATACCCGATTCCGAGTATGGAACCGGTTCCAGGTATACCGGGTGTTGACAAAAAAACCCGGGTACACCGGGTATTGAAAAAAACTGGGTATGTCGGGTATTGAATTCTTTTATACAATCACGTCGAAGGGTAGTGCCACTTAGATGATTATAACATGGTTGTAGAGCTATTTGGATGAGACGCATCAATCTTGGGTTGTCGAAGTGGTCAAATGGCAACTCCTCTTGCATCACGAAGTGACCCATTCCTTCCCGGACCACCTTAATATCAAAATGCCAAATAGTAGCGTTGCTTGACATATACTTTTTTAGTATTCGAAAAACCCGTTTCCCGGTATTAAAAAAAACCCGGGTACAACCGGGTATAAATCGGGTCCGGTTTTTTACATAGAAATTTATACCCTATACGTACCCGACGGGTATGGTCGGGTACGGTTCCGGGTATAAAAAAGACGGTTTTTTAATACCCCGTTCTGGTTTTTTAATACCCCGTTCTGGTTTTTTTTGGGGTTCCAATTCCGGTTCCGGTTTTTTTTTTTTTTTTTGCGCACCTTTAGTTTCAAATTCCCTTTGCACCATACACATTGTCATCAGAGCCGGCCCAAGGGTCATCTAAGTAAAGCCCTTGCTTTAGGGCCTCAAAATTTTTGGGCCCCCATTTTTTAAAGAAAGCCTGCAAAGTTAATCTGGATATTAATGTATATAATTTGGTTACTTAAATGAACACCACTTGTAGTTTACCGGTGAGAAATCTCTTTGTTTCCTAACTAGATTATAGTTCTGACTTCAAGGAAGTGCCTTTTTATGTTTTTTTTTTAATTGGACAGGCCCAACTATAGGCTGATTGTTTTTTTTTTTTTTTGTTGCTAATCCGTTTTCTTTTCTTTTTCCTATTTTGTTAATCTGAATTTGCTTTGGAATTGCATCTTGATAGTTTAATGTGATTGTTGTTTGCAATAACATATTCGATTCTATAGTATTTTTTTTTAATAATTTTACCAATAATTCAATGTCAAATAGAATTAAACGTTAAGTTTGTAAATGAATCGAAAAATGATCACTTCAAAAGGGCCTCGACTTTATGGTTCCCTTAGGGCCTCCAAAAACGTTGAGCATTGTCATTGTAGTGAGGGTGGCATTTTTATCGATCTTATATTTTTGGCTCGTAGTAATTTTTATTTTTATTTTTTAATTATGGTTTGTATTTTCAATCTCTTATGTTTCTTTGTTCCAGTTTTGGACTTATAAGTTTTTTTTAATCTTTTATAAGTTAAAGCTTTCTCGCTATAAATGAGTTTTTCTACCTTTTATGCTCGCTCATGGCATAAGTTTGCAATTGTCTTTACCCAATGATCAACTTCGTGTGGCGGTATAAGTTTGCATTTTTTTGTCTTACAATTTCCCCGATTTGATCGTTGTTTGCTAACTACATAGCACGGTTTTATGACCTATAAATTGTACCGTGTATGCTTTAGAGAGATATATGCGTTTATGGAAGATCACAAATTGTAGTTTTAAAAGGGTAACAAGATTCAACTCTGCAAAGGACAAGACCAAGCATTTGTAAACGAGCACCAAACTGGACGTAAACCTCACCTTCGTTCGCTAGGTCAAGAGCTAGAACCGTGTTAGGTCAAGAGCTAGAACCGTCTGGTTGAAAGTAAAACGCTTTGGAGATGATTAAAACGACAAGAAAGCCCGAAAACTATGAAGCCGAAAGCTTTTCATCATATTCACAACAAATTACAGCATAAAAGGTTCTATCTTTCCCAGTTCACTAGTACACATGGGATCACGAGCCAAGATTAAACAAAAAAAAAACAAAAAGAAAATATAACCGAAACGAAAGACGACTTTTCCGAAGGTAACTCGCACACTAACCGCCAACTGTGTCTTACACGGTGTATGCTTGTTGAATTGTCTCTATGTCAAGACCCTTGAGTCTAACCACCGATTCAACGTGACCCTTCAACGTGTGTAATTCTCTCAACCTAACATAAATCCCAACACAAACCAAGATTTTCATATTACACGAGGGCAACTTAAAATGATAATCCAAAGGGAACTACGATGTCATATTGGGTAATGGGTCAAAAAAAGATAATGTGGAATGGGCCAAACCACGACACATTCATAAGCAAGTGGGGCGAAATTCCATATTAGGTGTGTAAATGAGTTGAGCTGCTTGTGAGCTACTCAAGATCAGCTCGTTAAAGCCCTTAACAAAGCTTGAGCCCTAGCTTCACATACTAAGCTTGAATAGGCTCGCAGGCTTAAGCGAGCATATTTATATATAAATATGGTGACTTTATTTAATATAGAAAATATATAATTCATCATCATCATCATCATACTCAGTTTATCCCACCTATACAAAAGCTAAGGTAGGGTCTGAGAAGGGTAAGATGTAGACAGCCTTACCTCTATCCCTAAGAAGAGAGAGGCTGCTTCCAGTGAGACCCCCGGCTCTATGTGGTTTGGTATCAAGCCTTGGACATAAGGCACAAAACACTTGGCAATCGGGACAAACCCGATCGGTGCATGTACCCCTTTGTCTTTTGGCTATCAACGCCACCACATGATGCATGATTAACCGTCCGTCGTTTTTAACGTTAATTTCACGAAATTAGTAAAATAACGTTAAAACTAGTGCAACTTTACTTTTGCCCCCCGAGGGCGACACATATATACATTATATGCGCACACCGTAAGTGGGGCGTAAGAAAATATATAATTACATAATAATATTATTAGGTGTTACTATGATAGTAACTAAATAGTAATAAAAAAACAACTATATATGTAGTTACTCATGAGCCAAACTCGAGCTTATGCGAGCTCAGGCTAAGCTCGGCTCGGTTTACGCCCATAGCCACAATGAGTTAAGAAGGCCGTACCTTGCAATTTCAGCTCTCCGTTTGGCTTCTTCGGCCATCTGGTTGAGTTCAGTAACATTGGTGCGGTCACCAAACATTTTGGTGTCAGGAACTTCAAGCCCGTGAAGGGTTCGTTGCGCATGGGCCCATTGAAGCTCACGTTGTTCCCTTCCGAAATCCTTTTGTCTTGTGAACGCAATCTAACAAATCCCAAATATATACATACCATTAAAAAAGACGTTATTGCCCAAATTTAACCTATAAAAATAAACACATACCCTCCTCTCGATAACAAGGTCCCAGGCCCGTCCACTAAGAGCATATCGGATGAAGAACTTAATGAGATCAAGTGGGAAGTAGAAGACGATGTTGTAGAGCCAGATAACACCGGCCCATCCCCACCCGATTCCTTCTACCGCAGCAAAGCTCCAATTGGCATAAACCGCAATCAATGTAGCAATCTGATATAAACCGAAAAAAATATTATTATCATTTTATGATTGCTATTATATCATTAGTCAGTTACTATAACATATAGCATACCAACTGAGCAATAGCAAAAGCAATGACAAGCAGCCAACCAGGACGTTCCACAAACGACCAGCTGCGAGATCTCGTTACAAAAATGAGAGCTTGACTGATTGTGCTGACTTGGAGATATATTGCTGACGCTAGCTTCCGGAAGTCATCGTGAGCAGTTTTCTCAAGGGTTGGCACGCCGAATGTACGCTGCGGATTCATTTGTAAAAAAATGTTTAAAAAACATGTCGGTCATTCAGTAGGCCTCAAGTTGCAACGCACATGAGTTTTTTAACAGCGATTAGGCGAAGCAACCCGGCCCGATTTGACGACCCATAAATTTAAATGCACGTACCGGGAAGAAGTCTGTTTTATAAGCTGCCCAGAAAAATATAACTGTCATCATGGCTAAGTAACTACCAAGAACGACCCCAGTAGTGAAAATCTCGGCCAGTTTCCAGCTATCAGGAAGAGGTGACGGCTTCACTCTATCCTTTGATATGGTCATTATGGTTCCTGAAATGAAATATAATTGCAAAAATTATTTTTTTATAACAATAACAATCTTTTTTTTTTCTTCATATGAAGCAGATTATAGAACAGAGAAAAAGGCCCGAACCGTCATTAAGGATAGCGATGATAAGCACCATGAAAGGAGGGAAGTCAAACTTCCATATCAAAGCCAGCAACATAAAGCCGAGCTGACCCGAAAGCAAACGACAATAAAAAGTTTAAAAACCGAGCTGACCCAAAAATCGAAATACACATGGAAAGTGAATAATATATGTCCTGGAGATGGCAACAAGTAACTTACCACAATACGAATGGTGATTGAAACTGCATAAATCTGCAAAAGACCGAATAAATTTAGGCTCAAGCCAACAAAACATATTTAAAGTAGAAAAAAGTAACGGGAAATTACTGTGTAATTTTTCATCCTTTGGAAGATGGCTCGGCTGGTCAAAACAGCACTGATGATGACACTAAGCCCGGGCTCAGTAAGGACGATATCAGAAGCGCTACGGGCTGCATCGGTTGCGTCAGCCACAGCAATCCCAATATCGGCTTTTTTGAGGGCAGGAGCGTCATTTACTCCATCTCCGGTCATTCCACATATGTGTTTCCTTGCTTGTAAACGTTTTACAATTTCGTATTTGTGTTCTGTAATAAAATTACAAGGATGTGTGTGACATTAGCTTTATTATGCCGTTGACTCATCTCGACCCCTGATCAGCTAAAATTAGAAAAAACGTACCCGGGAAAACACCCGCAAAACCATCGGCTTTTTCTATGAGTTCATCGATGGGCAAAGCGGCAATTGACTCGTCTTTATTTTGACCAAGCAAAGCTGAGGAAGGATACATGTTGGTTCCCATTCCAAGACGTCTTCCAGTTTCTTTCCCGATTGCCAGTTGATCCCCTGTTCAAAGGTAACCTTTAGTGAAGGTTGAAACTTGAAACAGATCGGTTCGACCACAAACGGTTTTATAATTCATTTACAGACAACCCATGCGTCAACTATGATCACAAAACAATATTATTACTATTATTATACCGGTGATCTAATGTGTTCATAAAGACTTAAAAGAGTTTGTACACATTTAAAGTTCATTTTAGGCAGCTGTTACCCTATTGACCGGTTTTACTTTTAGTTGTCGTATGTTTGGAAACAACTGAAAGAACCATCACTGGCTTTTGAGGTCAAACCTAGTACCGTTCAAAACCGATAATGAAACGGATTTTCTAGCAAATTAACACCAAAACTTTTTCAATTTGTGAATATTGTCATTATATGTTTGTACCCTTGTTCTTGTCGTATATTTCTCGAAAACTCAAAAGGAATTAAATTTATTCAAAACCTAAAAAGGTCAAAACTAAAGTTAAAAACGAAATGCACCTGTAATCATTTTAACATTTACTCCAAGATTCAAAGCCCTCCGTATCGTCTCGGCGCTGTCATGACGTGGCGGATCAAAGAGCGGCATTAGCCCGATGAACTGCCACGGTCCTCCCGGACTCTCTTTCCGTCCCTCTGGAACTTCCTATTTTAAAAAACACAACCAACAATCAAATCCCAAACAAAAATAATAATTAAAAAAAACTAAAAAAAAATAAACTTATTTTGACATCAAGAATCACCTGGTATGATACAGCAAGTGATCTTAACCCACGGTCTGCAAATTTGTCAATGACAGCATGAACTCGTCGTTCTATATCCGATTTGTTGTGTGCAAGATTCAAGATCTGAAATAATATAAAAAAACACAAATAAATCAAAAGATGTACATGAAAACTTAATTATTTGTTTATGGTTATGATTATATAAACACACACACTATACCTGCTCGGGGGCACCTTTGCTGACTCTATGCATTTTACCCTGACTATCCAAATACGTTAACGCTGTGCGCTTATCGGTAGGATTGAATGGCAGAAAGTGCAGCTCTTGAATATCAGCACGTGCCTATTAAGGTACAGCATTAGAAAACTTATTCAAGAAAAATAGCAACAAAAATAAATTTAGCATATGTGGCAAAGTTGACGGGTAAGACAGGTTCGGATTGCGTTGAATATAACTGCAGAAACTGTTTTACAATACCAATCTAATATCAAAATAAAACATTATCAGAGGCTTGTTCGACCCGTTTTTATGCTAGCTAATTGTTTTGACTTGACCGGACCGCGGTAAGGGATAAATCGATACCAAAATTGACCCATCAATAAGTAAAGAGGTCAAAAATGCCACCTGGCCCACCACTAGTTATTAATTTGAGAAAATAAAGAAAGCAAATGGCCCCTACCTTCTAAATTAAATGGGTTTTTACTTTTTAGTTGTCTTAAATTTTTTTATACATTTTTATTTGTATTTTTCAAATTTTTAAGCAATATTTACATGCTTTCTTTTGCATTTTTTATATCTTTTAATTTTTGGTAGAACAAACATATTGACTTTTCTGAGATAATATTTTACCTCTTTTGGATCAGCCAGCATACCGACTATTGCAGCATCGATGGCATCTTGATTTTCCGTTCTCGAGGCTCGGGCTGCCATCAAAACGACAGTATCCGCGTCTACTCCTTTAGCAAATACCTAACAAATTAAGTCAAGGCAAAAGTCAAACTAAAAGTAAAAAGAACCAGAATCTGTAATTAAAAAAAAATAAGCATCTACGAAACCGACTTCGATAAGATTCTTGTCAACTGTAAGCTTGTTCAAAGTCAAGGTTCCAGTTTTGTCACTGCAAAGAACATCCATTCCCGCCATTTCTTCTATCGCCGTCATTCTTTTTGTAATCGCTCCCTGTATTTAATCATATAACTTACATGTCGTATACATCAATAATTCAAAAGGTTTATAAATAGTAAACTAATAAAAGAAAGATGATGTCATCATTGTCATGAAGTAAGAAGTCAAGAAACCTGTTGAGCCAATCGATGAGAGCCGATAGCCATTGTTACAGAAAGAACAGTAGGCATAGCAATCGGGATTCCACCGATCAAAAGAACAAGTAGATTATCAATCCCGGGCCGATACTGCCTATCTTGAATCGGGAACATTACTATTATCTCAATCACCATCCCAACAGCAATTGAACAAATGCAAAAATTCCCAATTGCAGTCAAAACCTAAAAAGATCACAAATATATTAAAAATCTTGAAAACTCGTGTGCCCGGGATATAAAGTTCGAATCTTTTTCATGCTTACTTTCTGAAAATGACCAACTTGGTTTGTGCTATCAACAAGATGAGCAGCTTTCCCGAAGAACGTGTGGACCCCGGTAGCAATAACAACCGCTTCGATTTCACCTTGTTTGCAAGTCGAACCAGAATACACACCGTCCCCTGGACCTTTAGTGACCGGAAGAGACTCACCGGTTAGAGCCGACTACAAAAGATGCGTTCATCCGTTCACAGGTTAAGTACAAAACACTAAACTTGATCAAGAAACGAGATAATATAGAATCGCAAACGTCTGACCACTCACCTGGTCAATCTTTAACGGGTCACCATCGAGCAAACGAGCATCAGCCGGAACAATATCACCTAACTTTATACTAATTATATCTCCAGGGACTAACATAGAAGCATCTTCCTCATTCCATTTCCCATCTCTTAAAATCTTTTTCACATAATTTAAATCAACAATTAATTAATATTAGTCAAGAACAAGATTAACATGTTCAAGCTTCAAACTTTTAAATTATATGCAAAATTAAATACATGATATGAACCATATGAATAATATTATACCTTTGCTTTTGGGGCAAGTCTAGCCATGAGAGCAGCAGCAGCATTACCAGCATTGTTTTCTTCAATGAAACTAATAGTTGAGTTGATGATCAGCAAAGTAATAATACCCACAAAATCCTGCCAATCAGGAGGCTTTCCCTGCAAAATTTTCAATAAAATTATGCTTAAAAATTGGATTTTGTTTTTTTTTTGAATGTTTTTTATGTTCTTACTCCTCCATTAGCAAGAGCAATAGCCATGATAGCAGCAGCTTCCATAACCCATGATAATGGATTCCACATAAATCCTAAAAACTTCAAGAATTTGCTCTCCTGCATATACCCACATCATAAATTCATCAACTTTGTTTAAAAAAAAAAACTAGTCATTAAAAAAAATCATCACAAGATTTGGATGGAAAACCAAACTAAATAAACTTTAAATAACCTTTTTTTCTTCAAGTTTATTATACCCAAAAATTTCTAATCTTTGTTCAGCAGCAGAAGTTGTGAGACCATCTTTGCTACATCTCAGATTCTCAAAAACCTCTTCAATGGGTATGCTTTCCTGCAAAATTATTTTAAAAAAAACACTCAAAATTTTATTAAAAAAAAACTTAAAATGAGAAGCACAGATCCATAATATGATAATAATAATAAGAAGAATATGTTACCAAATCTACAGTCTCCTTCAAAACAGCTTCAAGAGTTTCAGGCTTGTCTTCAGCCATTTTCTTGAAAAAGAAGAAGAGAAGTTTAAGGCAAAAGATTAATAAGAATTAATAAAAGATTAGTGGTTTGGGAAAGAGAAAGAGGCTTTTGTTACCTATACCAAATCTACAAGTGAGTGGAACTGCTGATGAGAAGAGAGATAAGTGTGGTAGCCAGGAACAGTTACACTTCCCAAAGAAACAAAATCAATCCTTTTCTTACTTTTTCCTGTGTATTTTTTATTTAAAAGCCGAAAAGTGTGCTTGTATTTTTTTTTATTATTTTTTTGTTGTTGGTGGTGGTGTTTTAGTTTTTTTTTTTTTTTCTATAGGGTTAATAATACGCTAGAGGGTGATACGGCGATACATACTTAGAGGGTGTTTGGGATTGAGTTTCAAAACAGCTTATTGACTTATTGGCTTTTTATTGACTTATTGGCTTTTTGAAAAAGCCAATAAGTCAATAAGCTGTTTGTGTAACTCAAAAGCACTTTCTGTTTTGACTTTTGGCTTTTAGTTTTTAAGAGTGGAAAAGCTGTTTTTGAAAAGTTAGAAATCCTGGCTTTTGACTTTTGGAAAAAAATTACAAATCTACAACCAATATTTACAATAAGTTAACCGAAACACTTAAAAAATAACAATCTATTGACTTTTTTGACATTTCTCATCCTAAAAGCTAATCCAAACACTTTTTTTAAAACTCCTTTTCAAAAAGTAATAAACCAATAAGCACTTTTGACCAAAAGCACCTTTTCATTTCCAAACTCAATTCTAAACACCCTCTTAGTTTTTTGATTTTTTTAAATGTGGCATCTTTAATTGTAGCTTTTGCGTGAGCGCTTAAGAGCATTCACAATAGAGACCCTATTTTTTTGTGTGATAAAACCCTATAATTTTTTTGAGGGTTGGAAGTGGTTGTGAGAGCATTCACAGTAGCTTCCCCATCCCCATTCCCTCACAACCAATCACAACCACATATTACATTAAAAATCATTACATTTTCTCTCTCCTCCACTTTCAACAAATATTAAAAAATAAATACAGTTTCCAGTTTTCCCCAAAATAATCCCAAATATACCGATAAACAGTAGATTCCCCATTTTTCTTTACTCACAACCACTTCCAACCCCATAAAAATTACAGGGTTTTTTTTCACAGAATTATAGGAGACCAAATGGCAGTGCTCTGAGTGAAGAAATGGGGAATCTACAGTGTGTCTGTATATATTGGGTTCTTTGGGAATCTTTTATGGAAAACAGGAAAACTGTATATATTTTTTAATATTTGTTAAAAGTGGTTGTGAGTGCAGAAAAGAGAAACTGCAATGATTTTTAAAGTAATATGTGGTTGTGATTGGTTAAGACCTCCAAACCTAGGTATTCTTGATAACCTTTTCTTTGCTAATAGTAATCACATATTGTTTATTTTTTTAAACATAAACATTATAACAATATGATACTTAAATTAAAGAGAATAAATTGTTTGTTTTTGTTGTGTTTTCAAAAAATATATTGATGTACGAAAAAATTATGATTGTTTGAAAATTATACGGTAGTTGGTTTAAAAGTTAACAATACTTGTTAAAAGTAAAGTTGTATTTTTTAAAACTCTTAAATTTATATAAAATTGCATTTTTGTGCTTCTTACGTATATTCTATTACAATAATATGGTATAGATATGTTTTAAATGACGAGTTAAAAAGATCAAATTATATAAAGGTGACAAATTACATAGTACTAAACTATTACCATACAAGATAATTAAGGTTTAAAATGTATACAAAGTTACAAACTAGACTCTAAAGTATTTATATGAGAAATAAAAATGGAATGTTTTTATGTTTACTAGAAGTAACCAAATTCTTAAATAATACATGACAATAAACAACTTGATGTACATTGAAGTACTTCCTAGATTAAAAGTACTTCTTAGAAAGCATGTTGTTCAACTTCTTAGAAATTCTTGATTATGTAAAAAGTTTGGATTTTTGTTCATTGAGATTTGTAATTTTTTTGGCGTTGGTAAGGTCCAAAACACAACTCATTCTTCAATTAAAGTAGGGGTAATAAACCAAGAAGCCTAGTTCAATTGGTGAAAATTTGAGGAGCTAGAGTGAAAGTCATGTGAAGGTTGAGGGTTCGATTTCTGTTGGAGCCATATTTACCACATGTGGGGGTTCCACCTGGGGAGATCCCCAATCCAGGTGGAATGGGTAATCAGTACAGGCTGGCCCAGGGTGTTAGCCGGAGCTCCACCGGTTGCACCACTTGCCGTTCCAAAAAAATAAAATAAATTAAAAAAAAAATAAATCCGTGCTTTGCCACAGGGATTCTACACAAATTTGATCGGTGTCGGCTCCTAACAGTACCGATCTATACTTTCTATAATAGGAGAGTCGTGAGTGACATCAGAAAGAAAGCTGATGTGTCAAGCGGAGAGACAGGCCACCAATGCCTGTGTGATGCAAAAAAATGACGTCATTAATCAGCTTAAAATATTAAAAAAAAATACGTGGGCCACGTGAAAGTACCGTTGTTGAGTTTAAAAGCATCTGTTTGCTAGCCTCGATTTACTAACAGCTGTTCAGACCAATAAGTGAGCTCTTCTATACATCTGTTTTCTATAAGCAGTTGTTATGAACATCTGTTTAGTACATCTTCAGCCCTTATTGAAGTTTTAAGAGGGAAATTTTGAATTAACATAGGGAAGTGTGATTTTTGCAGCTATATAATCATTATTATCGCAGATGTTTTTCTTATACACAACCATTTTCTTTCACAAGTTAATTCATTAAATCTCCTTTCGAATTCTTTGTTAAAATATTCTCAATGGACCTTCATAACAAAATTTATAGTTTTGTTTGTGATCTCAACCCATCCAAAGATATCTGGTTTCGGAAGGTTCGTATCATACGAAAGTGGAATGAAAGTTTTAAGATAGAAAGGATATTGATTGATGAGCAGGTAATGTAATTTTTATGTTGTTATTCATGATATAAATATAAATATTGTTTCCGTCATGTTTTTCGTTTACTTTATGTTATGTTATTTAAGTTCTTTCGTTGATGTTTAGTTGAAAGAAAGTTTTAAGATGGAAATGGTATTGATTGATTATCAGGCAATGTAATTTTTCTCTAAGCTTATTTTATGTTGCTATTAATGATATAAATATAAATTTTGTTTGTGTCATGTTTTTCGTTTACCTTATGTTATTTAAGCTGTTGTCATTGATCTTTATATTTTCTTTTATATTTATTTTAAGGGTGATAAGATTCAGGCCTTCATAAAGAGTCCTTTGATCCACCTTTTTGACCATCAACTTGAAGAGGATGATGTCGTTATTCTATATAAGTTTGGTGTCGGTGAAAACAAGGATCCATACAAAATTGTAGCACATGATTATAAGATCAACTTCTATCGTTGTACCACTGTTAGCCGTATTGTTGGTTGGCATGGTGTTGAGTATGGATTTAATTTCATTGCTTTTAAATATATTCTTAAAGGCGAAGCAAAGGAACTTTGTCTTTTGGTTTGTTTCTTACTTTAAATTTAATATTTAGTATATTAAAATTTTCGGTTTCATATTTTGAATTATATGCATATTTTATAGATGTTGTTGGTGGTGTCATTTGATGTGGAGGTCTCGATGTGTTTGGACGACCTCCAAAAAAAACTAAAATGATGAATTTTGATATTCAAGACTTGGATTAAGCGTTTCCCTGTTTTTTGTTTGTAAATTATTGTTGTTACTTTCATTTTTTTTGTTTAAATTGTTTAGTGGTGATTTAATAAATCAACCAAATCATTATTTAGTTTTTATATTTTTTTATATATATTTACCTATGTTTGTATATTGATTTTATGTAGTGATACGATATTGCGATGTACTATGTGGAACGTTTATGCAGAAAACTTTAACAAATTCATTTCTCAAAACGCTGCTAATGACCATATAATGGCTGTTATACAGCATGGCAAGGTTAAGGTGTCCAAAGGTAATTTTTTTATACTCCTGTTATTAATACTTTGTCAGTTCATTGTGGTGTATATATATATATATATATATAGATCAATTTATAGTTGAAAGTGACAACTTTGGAACTCGGATGTTTCTAAATGTAGATTTAAATGAGGTGAAGGAGTTAAGAAGGAGGTACAATGTCATATTTTATGGATTTATATTTAAATTATAAATTTTTTGTTTCTTTTATTAACTCGAGCTATTTTTTAATCTTATATTGAAGCAAGGACAAGATGCTGCTTCTACTTCTCAAACATTACTTTCAAAACACTCTGTTTATCCATTGCTTCCGGAATTCATTGTTGGTTCTGAAAAGAAACATGTTAACAAGCTTATCGAGATTAATATGGTTTTAATATTTTTTAATTATGATTAATATTTGTTCCCTTTATTACAACTTTTTTTGTTAAGTAATATAGGCTTTATTTTTATTTTTTGTCAGCCAATGTCTTGTGTTGTAGTTGCGACAATAAAAATTGTGCAAGAAAGCTATGGTTGGTTTTATGATGCGTGTCGCAGATGTTTGGGGAATGTGATTAGTAAATCAGGATTCTTACAGCTTCATGAAAATGTTACTGAAGAAACTCTCAAATTGCCTGCTTCTGCTTTGTTTTGTTCCAACTGTGAATGTCATTGTACATCCGCCACTATAATGTAGTTAGATCTAATTAAGTACAATTTATTTTTTATATAAGATGATTGCTTTTACTGATTGGTATATTTGTAACGTGGATGAGGTATTAAATTAAATCCATTTTTAAGAATTGCTTAGTATCTTCTAGCTTTGAATGCTGTATCAACACTTAAGTTTTGTATTTTTGTTTTGTATGTACACTCTTTAGGTCAGTCAGGCAGATTACAAATTCAAATCTGTTAACCAATCAGAATCTGAGCAGGGTGGTAGTCAACTGATGTTAAAGGTGAGTATGTTTTGTGTACGTTGATTAAGATGTTTGTGAAGTTTTTGTTGTTATTTAACAGATCATTATTTGTTTTTGTGAATTGTTTAAAGGATGTTGTGTATGTTATGGGTGATTCCTCTGCCGTCGATGTTGTAATGGATTGTACTATAACTCCCAATGGAAAAAGAGGTTTTGAAGATTCTGATAAACTAAACGTTGGTGACCTATCCTCTACATGCAAAGGACCCCGGAAGAAGCGATCTAAGCCTAAGAGTTATCAACTTTTTGAGTAACATGTGTTTTGTTATTAAATGTGAATTTAGTAGACAACAATTTATTTTTTTGATATTTTTATTGTATTATAGTTGGTTGTATATCAGTTGGAATGGAACTATATTATGCTGATTTTGCATACTTTTTAGAAACCTTAGTTTTCAGTAAAAATGTCAATTTTTTCACAAAATATTCAATATTAAGTATAGATAGTCTGTTAGGTAATATCTATTATGATGAATTTCCTATTATTCAAAGACTGTTGTACCGTAATGCGAAATTATCAAATATAACTGTTGCTATTTAATATTATCGTAGGTATAACAGATGCTATTCAATATCATTATTAATATAACAGATGCTACTCAGTATCATCAGAAATATAACAGATGGTATTTAAACAGATCTTATATTCATTGTCAGTCAATATAATCAGAAATATAACAGATGCTATTTAAACAGATGTTATATTAATTGTCAGTGTTTACCATCTGTTGGGGTTATCAACTATTAAGTATTCAATAAACTGTCGTTATCGGTCTGTTCCTTTTCTGTTCTTGATTCTAATGGATTACTTTGCTCGATCATTTCCCCAAATCTGTCTGTCATAAGATCATCTATTGAGAACAGAGTTTTGTGTTTTTTGTTGTTTCGAGCTAGTTGGTCTTCATCACTATAATTTGGCTTTCTTAGCAGAGTTGGATCAACTTTCCTTTGTTTCTCAAGATCTTTGTAAGAATCCATCAGTGTTGATTCCTTCCATTTAGAAACTTGTGTCATCGGTCCATAATCAGCAGCCACCAACTCCTGTCTTATTCTTTTTAACTTTAAAACTCTTGTAGGGTCAGTTTGCTTTCCCGTCTTCCAGTTTGGTGGAGATTGTTTGCGATTAGGTTCTTTAGCCATATCTTTAATTCTATTAAGTTCATTCTCCAGTGACTTAGAATCCCAGCTAGCAAATTGACTTCTCCTGGCTTTGTAAGTTTTGCTCTTCATTATTTCAGTAAGATATCCTTCTCTCAAAATGTTTTCTATATCAGAATCAGCTGGCCTGTTAGACACTTTCTTGGACAGCTTGCATGAGTATTCTTCTAAAATTGTTAATTTGCTTAGTAAATTCTGTAAAATTAGTTCCGTTTCCCTGTCATCTTTTCCAACACTTTTCTGCTTTAAAAGAATGTCAACCTGTTTTTCTTTCAACTCTATAACTGCTTAACATTCTTAGGCTTTGGAAAACCTTCAACAGACTGGAAAGACAGTGACAATGGATTATCTGTTGAGAAGAAAGAGTCTATCTCAGGTTTTATTGCTTCTAAGTCAAGGACAAGTTCTGAAAGCCCTTCTGGTACTCTGAAGATACATGCTTGATCTGTGGTGGCAACATTAGTTTGCACATTTTCAATCGGAACAGATGTTGTTTGGATTAGTGTTTGGTGTGGTAATTTTGTGGTTTGTTGGCTATCAGTGTTTGTAGGGAATGTGAGGTTTTCTTTTGCATGTCTTCTATGTACTTTTCTTCTCTTTGAGGAGCTTATATCCTCCTCTTTCTTTTGCAGCTCTTTTCTTTGTTTAATCAATGCGACAGCTTTGGCTTGCCGCTCCTTTTTCGCATTCAACTTATCTAACAGCTCTTTCTCTGCCTTTTGGTTTGCACTTTCATCAACTCTCTTCTCTAAAGCCACTGTATATTGCTGCTCAACAGTGGTTATGACCGGAACAGATCCTGGATTATCAGCTGCTTGCACATTCATACGATTTGATGTCTTTGGTTGTGCTTCCTTGTTAGGTGGCAGGTTTATTAATTTCTCTTGGCCTTTATTCTTCTTTTCGGCATCATTATTATTTTCTTGATCTTCCTCATAAATTGTTGTTGGGGGCAGAGCCAGTGGTCTTTGCTAGATGGTTTTTGATGGCTTTGATGTCAGCTTGAGTATGTTTGTATCTAGCGTCCATCATGTTTCTTATCAATGCCATGTGAGAATTATGATTAAGGTCTGCCATTTCTCTGTGAGTTTGGATAATTGGGACAACGGGTTCCCATATCTTACTAGCAATAGATGTTGGTAACCCATTATATAATTCAATCATTGCTTCCATTGAAGATTCAAGTTTGCTAACGCTTTCCATCAATTCTTGATATTTGAAGTCATCAGATACATTAATAGGATTATCTGAAATCCTACCAGATGTGGTTATGGTATTTGTTTCAATCACATCAGTTGAGTCACTGTCAAGGAGGTGAATGCTCCTTTTTCTTGGTTCTTCGGACTTCCAACCAGTACAGAGTCCACAAGTATAGTGTCAATAGTTGTTACCTTCTCAGTTTCAGTTTGTTTTGATTGTGCATTCTCAGTTGTAGGAAATGGAGAGGAAATGGTATCTAGCTGAGTTTGTGAAGCAGCTTGAAACAAGGGTTCAAAAGGTATTGTAATTCTAGAAGTAGGCTGTGAATGAGAAGGTTGGGGTTTTGTTGCAACAGTTGTTTTGATTCTTTTGGCCTGTTTGGATTTAGCTTTATTTGTTGACTTACCTCTTGTGTTTTCTATATCAGTTGTTGTAGTATCTTGGACAGCAGTAGTAGCAGTTGTTTCAGAAACAGGTGTTGCAACGACAGATGTTGAAACTGCACTTTCGTTGCTTTTAAATTGGAACATTTTTGTGAAAGTTTTATCTGACAAGCTTTTAATTGTAGTAGGTTCACCTTTTTTTAAAATTCCCTTCAGTCAAACGGTATTTCAAGTAGAAGCTTATCAGTCTTGTATACAATAGGAATGACTTACTTTTAGTAGAGTTTATACCTTTCAAATTGCGAATTATATATGAGAATACAGTCTTGGATAAACTGTAATCATTATTTGTTAAAATTGCATACCCAAGATACTGTATGTTCAAAGGTATTTCATTAGAAGAAGTTATCTTTGTGGATAGACAAATAAGAAAGGTATGGAAGAAAAACTTCATTTCTGGGGGAAAATCGGGTTTCATTATTGTCGCCCCAGTCGTTGTTCCTCCATGCCCTTTTTTAGTGAACTCTGCGTTAAGTTCATCTTTCAAAAAAGAGACTTTACCATCCAAGTCGTTTAGTGAGAATGTTGTGGAGATGGATTCTTCGGTGATCTGAATATCTGTATCTCCAATTTTTGAAATAATCTTTTTATCCTTATTTAAAACTTTCGCGTTCACCCATAATTCTTTAAGAGTGTCGACATATATTGGCGCGTTAGCGGTGAGAATGGGTAGGTATTTCGAATTTGCGAGAATATCGATTATTGAGTGAAATTGTCAGTTATGTTCTGTTTTAACCAAGTATGGTATATTGTTATGAGGGCTTTTTATTTGAAGATCCATGCAGAAGATTGAAGGAGATGATGTGAAATCTATTTAGGGTGTAGAAGAGGGAAAACCGTCTTTGTGTATTTAAAAGTCAATAAGACAGTGTTACGTTTATTTTTTGAGGAAGAAAAGAATGAAAAAGGGTTGCTGATATGGCAAAATATATGTTTTTGTGAAATGACGTGGCATATATCTGACGAAAAATTTTAAAGGTCAATATCTGTATCATATACTAACTCTGTTGTTTTATTATACTGTTGAACAGTCAACAGATTTTTTGAAACAGTGTCATACAGTAAATAGAAGATACGTTTCAACAGTGGTTGACTTTTGGTCAAGCAGATGGTTATTTATATAAAAAAGTATAATATGAAGTTTAATTACTAATATTAAGTTGTTTATACAAGTTAAAAATCAATCGAACAAAATATTTATCATATTAATGTATTCTAAATATTTCTATTGTTTAGATTATTAATTTGAAAATCTTAGTTATTTTACAATCCGATTTTTTAATAAAGATTTATGATGTTGGCCTTAATTTTAATTTGTATGTTGATATATATTTTAAATACTATACGTTATTTTTACTTTGTCGTATAATAATTATGTTATACTTGAGGATATATATAATTCAGCAGATGGTCATTCTATTTCAGCAGATAAATTAAATTTGAGGATATATGATGTTGTTACAGTTCAAATTTATACTTGAAAATTAAATTTACAGACAAATAGTTTACTCACTCTATAAATGGAAGGGAAATATCAATATTCATTTCCCAATCTTTTACGCATTCAACTTTTTTCAGTTTCAAACTCTGTATCCCTTAGTCATAATGATATTACGTTCAAATTTCCTTCCACCAATATTCTAAAAGATTCTTACAGTCAAAGGAAAAAGGATTATCAACAATCCATCAGCAGTGAACTTCGAATTGTTGTTTTTGAAGATTCTTACAGTCAAAGAAAAACATCAATCGATTATTACTACATGCAAATCATGTTTATGAAGTTTAGGCTGGGTTCTTAAACTTCATGATGTTTAGCTAGAAAGAGTTGTTGATGTTTGTTTTGATCATATTTAATGCTAGTGCAACAGAATTTAAACACCGACATTCGTGTTGTTTGTGTTTTTGTTTCGAATTCTATGGCAGGAAGATCATTCTTTAGTGTTGTTTCTTAGAAGCGTTCTTTTATGTTTATTGGGATTTTTTTATTTAGTTTGTTAACTTGGATGTTGTAAATTTGTTAATTGAAATCAAAGCAGTTTTTTTAAGAATATTTGTAGTTTTTCTTTTACAAGTGTACCATTTTCTATGTAAATTTATAAACTCAGATAGTTCGCTGAAATTAAGATTGTCTTTTTCTTTTTAATATCTATTATCCCCAATATATGTTACAATGTCTGTTGATTTATTTCTTCGTGGTTGTAACACCCTTAAGTATTAAGAAAACCGTTCATAGTAACATCGGTTTTCTTTGTAACATCTGTATCCTAACACAAAGGTTATCGATCTGTTAATTTATGTTTCCATTGTTGTACCACCCTTTACTATTAAATATCTGTTTAATTTTATTAACTGGTTTCGTGACAGAACAGATGTTACTAAACAGGTTTTTCTTACATCTAAAAATATAGAAAGTCATATAATATTAAAATATAAGTCCACAGTTTAAATAAAAAAAATGAGACACTTAATATTTAAAAAAAATAATAAAAAACGACCCGAGTTAAGGAGTTTAATTATGAAGTTTAAAAGGTTTCTGTAATTTAAGTTTATAGTGATACTTTAATTACAAATTTAATCGTGTAATAAAATTACCGTGAGAGTTAAGACAATTTTCTTCTTTCTACAGGTTACAGAATCTGTTTGTAAGTACTGATAGAGGTTTGTTTGACAACATCTGTTGAAAACTCAACAGATGTTATAGAAAGCCACAAAAGTAATGATTACAATTTTGAATTTAGTTTATTAACAATATGATTTTATTATTATTGTTGTGTTGTAATTGTTTTTTTCTATAATAAATAAATAATTAATTAATAAAAATCCCCAAAATAATGATTACGATTTTGAAGTTACTTATTGAAGTGTAAGAATTCAATATTTTTCAATTAAAGTAAAATTCATAATCCATATTTATTATCTTTAATCGCTTATATAAGAAAAAAACAACTGTTTCATGTCGAATTTAGATAAAACAGAAGTTAAACACTTATTATAATATAAAAAACGTAAACCATCACATGTTCATGTTTGTACAAATATTGCTAAATAGTATTTGTGTTTGTTAGGAAATTTGATTGTTAAATAAAAAATAGAATATGAAGAGTTGTTTCAGTGGGAAAGTAATGATTACGATTTTGAGCTTACTTTATATTTACTTGAAATCCAACTAATAAAGTTGAAAACCAACTTTAGGAATTGTTAGTTTATTCACCCTATAAAAAGGGAGGGATTCACAATATTCATTTTCTATGTTTATATATTCCTTCAACTATTTTTCACTTTACAACTCTTCATCCCATATGCATAATGATATTACGTTCTAATGTCTTTCCACAAATCTTCTAAAAGATTCTTACTCGCTTATGATAAGGAAAAAAACAACATTTCATGTCCAATTTAGATAAAACATAAGTTAATCTAAAAAACGTAAAACAACATATGTTCACCCTATAAAACAAAAGTTAATAACAAGTTTAATCGTGTAATAAAAGATGTTGTTACAGTCATTCTTTTGACGGTTTTTTTCCTTCCACAGATTACACAATCCGTTGGCAAAAATACTGAGAAACTTTGTTGTGACAACAACTCTTTTTACTGTCAACAGATGTTATAAAAACGCCCAAAAATAATAATTACGATTTTGAAGTTACTTTATTAACATTATAATATTATTATTATTGATGTGTTGCAATTGTCTTTCATTATATAAAAAAATAAATAAAAAGTCCCAAAGTAATTTACAACTTTAGATTTACTTGAAATTCAACTGATAAAGTTGAAAACAAACTTTACGAATAGTTAGTATATTGACCTTATAAAAGTGGAGGAATTCTCAATATTCATTTTCCACCTTTATATATTCGTTTAACTATTTTCACATCCATCTATCCATCCCATATGCATAATGATATTACTTTCAGATGTCTGTCCACGAATTTTTGAAAGATTCTTACAATCAAAGGAAAATAGATTACCAACAATCCGTTGGTAAGAAAGTTGGAATTGATGTTTTTCGATGATTCATACAATCAAAGGAAAACATCAATCCATTATTATTATATATGTATCCAGCAGCAGGTCCCTGTTTTCAATCTTTAGGGCTTTTAGAGCTGGATGACATTTAAATACGAGCTGTTTTCGTGTACTACTTTTCATTGTATTATTTGTGATTTTGTTCCGATGATACTGGCAAGAAAGATCATTCTCTAGGATTTGGTTGTTAGAAGGTTTTTTTATGTTTTCTTGTATTTTTATGTAGCTTGTAAACTCAAATATTTAACTCAAATTATCGAATTGTAATAATATGGTTGAATCGTATAACAGCTGTTTGACATAAACTTTGTTAAAGAGAAGAAAAAAAGATTGAACGAACTGTTGAAAACCACATATTAATTGAAATGTATTTGATATTATTATTGCTCTACATACAAATTTGAGTATAATAAAACTGATTAGTTATATCAATAGTATAGTGTTAAATCAACAGATGATTGGTCTTTAGTAAACAAACATTAAAAATGTAAATTTGGATATCGTTGTTAGTAGCAACTGTTTAAGTCAACAACTGTTTGAACTAAACCGTTGAAGTAACATATGTTTTAATCAACAGTGTTTTTAAAACAGGTGTTTTAAAAAATCTGCTTAATTGACGCACTGCCTTCCAAAGACGTTACCAAATACACTGTTCCGTTAAAGTGTAAGAATTCAGTATTTTGCAATCAAACTAAGATTAATAATTTATATTCACAAATAATAGACTTATATTTATTATATTTACTTACTTATATAAACAAAAAATAAAACAACATTTTTGTCACACCCTCAAATTTCCACGTGCGGAGTTCTACCGCGAGGCGCGTGACACACCAGGATCCAAGTCAACGGTCACAATAAACGACGTCTAAATGTAAAAACATACGTAAACAAAAACCATGCATAATATTAAAACCAACATTTGACAGTGCGGAAGCATTCAAAGTTTACAAAAGTCATGCATAAACAAAGCATAAGTTCAAAAGCTAACATTCCCAAAACATGCAAATGCGACCCTAGACGCGAGACGACTCCAGTGCGACTCTGTGCGCCTATCTGACAGCTGCTACCTTAGCGACCTGAGAAAACATGCTAAAAGAGTCAACATATAATGCTGGTGAGTTCACAGGTTTTATTTAAACGTTTAAAGTGATCCTTCGAAAACCGTTACCATCACAGTTACTACTATGCTTGTGAGAATGCTAGCTAGGCGCAGAATAAGATACTCATACGGGTGAAACCATTGCTGATTATGCCGTTTACTGACCCTTAGTTTCCTATGGGCTACCGTCATCACCGGTAGACCTTGTTTTATTAGAGACAATATGCACCCGCCCGGTCCAACCGTCGAGTGGGGCTTGTCAGTTCCCAATAGCGCTATCCATATTTCCCCGCCATATTCCCATGTTAGTGGTTTCTAAGGGACTTTTTGATGAACCGTATAGTACAATAAGTAAGCCATAGTATAACGTGAAAAAGAGTCATAAGTCATAAAAGAGTTTAAGATGAAAATAAGCCATAAGTCATAAAAGAGTTTTAAGCATGTTTCTCCCCCGAAAGCAAAAACCGTAAAATGTGGGGCCGTGAACTCACCTTAGGTTGCGTATTCCGTTTATGAGTAAACCGTCTATGTGATATGAGTAAACCGTTTGTAAGATATGATAGCCCCAACTATTGGCGACCTATCATAAGATATGTGTCAAGTTAGACTAATAACCCGTCGGGTTCATTAGTCCCTAAGTCCAGTCCATGACCATTATGTGTCCAAAAAGCGTGTTTGACCGACAACCAGACTACGTAGACAAGACTCGACATCCCATTGGTGACCCGATGTTCCACGTGTTCATCTCATACTCAAACATACACAAATCATGCAACTTAGTACTTAACATGTGTTAAAGTTCAACGAGTCTAACACATAGGTCAAATAACGCACAAACAAGTCCAAACACGTGTTACTATGTTACTAGGCATGTCACGGGGTTCCTATCATGTTCCTAGGTGTCAAATCGGGTTTCGGAA
The DNA here is from genome assembly GCA_032199755.1 of Ambrosia artemisiifolia. Taxonomy (NCBI): domain Eukaryota; kingdom Viridiplantae; phylum Streptophyta; class Magnoliopsida; order Asterales; family Asteraceae; genus Ambrosia; species Ambrosia artemisiifolia. Next base: position 10,477,064 of record CM063525.1, on the reverse strand, counting down.
TGTCAAAATACACTTATAACAGCAGTACACGCGATTAGGAACTTAGCATGCAATTAGGAAACGTCAACATGTGATTGGGGATGGTCAACAGGCGATTGTGAGGCTAATCGCCTACCTTAGCATGCGATTGAGGGGCTAATCGCATGCTAAGAGGGCTAATCGCCTGCCTTAGCATGCAATTGTGAAAGCTAATCGCCTGCTAAGGAGGCTAATCCCCTGCAGCTGCTGCGCGATGCAATTTCGCGCGTTTAACCCTCCAAATCAGATCCGAAACATATGTAAACACCCAAAATCAATCCTAACACATTAACAAACATATTTCAAGCAAAACCCCTAAGTTTTCATCATTCTAACAGTCCCGAATGCGAGCGTTTTCCCAAAATAGTAACTTAACATGTAAACATCACATCAACATGCAAGAACTTGCCCTAAATAGCAAATATCCAGATTTCAGCACATAACCACGTTGTCCGATAGTATCCTACTGCTCTAGCATCATCCTAAAGCAAACCCTAACATCATACAATCAACAACACACCTCATAGCATCCTTAATCATTCAAAATCATTCAAATGGGTCAAAACATCAAACATCAACAATACACAACCAAAACCATTCAAACTCCTAGAACATCATCATACTAACTTGTAACAGCCATAAACACCTTAATAGCACACAAACAATCATGTTTCAATCCTAAAAATCCTACCTTTAAACACAAATACCACATATAACACACATAAAGGCTTGGGTTTGTTTAAAAACGGTTTTTAATGGATTTTCAAAGACAAAAACATTTATAAGTCAGGTCTGGACTTTTAGGGAACAAAACATAATCATTTAATGGTTTGGGTTTGAAGAACACACCTTGGATTTAAGAGAAAATGATGGAATAAGCTTGGAAATGGTTGTTTTGATGTAAAAACGAGTTCCAGAGGGTGTTTGTGTGTTGGTATGGGTTATGGGACGGCTAGGGTTGCACAAATGGTGTTTTGGAGGTCAAGGGTGGTATTTATAGGCGTTTCTAGTCATTTAAAACACGTCAGGCGATTGTGTAGCCTTATCAGGCGATTAGGGCTGCTAATCGCCTTCACTATCATGCGATTAGGGGCCTAATCGCCCCTTAAGGTTCCTTATCAGGCGATTAGGGCTAATCACCCCCTATCAGCATGCAATTAGGGCTAATCACCCCCTATCAGCATGCAATTAGGGCTAATCACCCCTTAATATCATGCAATTACGTGTAATCACTGTTTTAACATATGTAAACACGTATACACATACCGACAAGTCACATAAAGATTATAAACACATAATACATGAAAATAAACACGTTCACACTCGTTCACCAATTCCCGGGACTTGAGACTTGCGTGTGTTAAAACCCCAATGATGTATGACTCGACTCGACTGACCCTGTTATGTGTAATGTATGCGCGACTCGCTAAGGTAGACTTACTAAGTTTCCAAAAAGTTAGTTACCGGAGTTTATCGGGTGTCACATCATCGCCCTGTTGAAAGAATTTTCGTCCCGAAAATTTCCCGAAGTCGAAGAGAGAAAACAATTAAGAAGAAAAGTTTTCCGGGTCGTCACATCATCCCCCTGTTGAAAGGAATCTCGTCCCGAGATTCTTTCGGCTTCAACAGTGATGAGTGTCGACCTTTGTGTGTGCCCAAGTAACGTTTCCCCAAAATACAACGAGTGAAGGTCATGAATCAAAACGCGACAGTAATAACCGGGAAACCACTTCCCCAAATATGAATATGAGACAAGAGACCCCCGATCGAAGGCCTACTGGAGACTACTATGATCGGTATAACTAACCCACCGGTACCGTCCAAGTAGCATCCCCAAAGGACCCTCATCGACCCAAAGAATGAGAAACAGAGACCAAACCATAAAGAAAACACTCGAAAACACGAACGCACAACAATGCGGATAAAAGTGAAACCAAATCGTAACAAGAGATAAGAAAGAATACGTACGGGTAACAGTGTCTGGGTCCACCTGGTTCTCCCTAGCACCGATCACATAAGCATGAGCACGAGTAATCCGACCACCGCCTTCATTGTCCCCATCCTTCCCTGCAGTCCCTGTGCCCCCTTGATTTAACTTTGGACAGCTTCGCTTGAAGTGCCCCGCTTCTCCACAATGAAAGCAACCCTGGTTCCCCTGTGGAGCAGGGGTAGTAGTAGCAGTAGTCTGGGTCGCCCTGGACGAAAGGTTGACCCTACAATCCTTCGCAAGATGCCCCGTCCGCTGACAACGCTCACAGCGAAAACTCTCACAAGTACCATAGTGATGAAAACCACAACGCCCACACTTAGGGCTCTTCCCAGCATAGCCCCCTTGTTTCTGATCCGACGCTGACCCTGAAGCTTCAGCCTTCTTCGCCGCCGGTTGTCGCTGAACCACCGCTGAACTCTTTTCCACACTTTCCCACTTCCTCTTGTTATCCGCCGGCGCCTTCACAGAAGAGCCTCTAGGAGGCAAGACACCCTCGGTAATCTTCAAGTTGGTCATCTTAGTAGCCGACCGCACAGCCTCTGACATGGTAGTATGATCCCTAGCAGACACCAACCCAGCAATCTCTGGCACCAAACCCGCAAGATACTGCTCTATCCTCCTGTACTCTGGCGTCGACAAACCTGGACACATCACTGCCAACTCGTTGTGCCTGATCGTGTACTCCTCAACCTCAGAACCCACCATCTTAAGATTCCCGTATTCCTGTTCCAACCTCTTAATCTCCTCTCGCGGGCAGTACTCATCCTTCAACCTACGCACAAAATCCGCCCAAGGCATGGCGTTGGCCTCCCCGAGACCAAGTGTCTGAGTGACGCAGTTCCACCACGTCAGGGCGGGTCCTACAAAAGTCCCCGAAGCAAACTTTACCCAACCCACTACTGGAGTCTCACATAAAGCAAACACCGACTCAGTCTTCTCCAACCATCGAAGCAACTCCACAGCTCCCTCCGTACCCTGGAAGCTGAGGGGCTGACAATCCTTAAACCGCTTATAGGCAACACCTGCCTGAACCGGAGGAGCAGTAGCACCCATGAAAGTCTGCTGGGCAACCTGAAAAGCAGCTAGTGCAACGCCCAACTGTTGCTGCATCATCTCATTGAGCTCATCATACGTCAGGGTGATGTTACCACCACCTCTACCCCCGCCAGTGCGGCCTCCACGTCGTCCCCCAGTACGTCCACCAGTGCGTCCTGACATCTTCTGAGAAAGTAAGAAACAAACACTCAGACCCAACACCAATGCTAAACCAAGAGAATATGAAAAGTCTAAGATCGGGTTCGAACGTGACCATAAATCCCAACACGAGATCCACCAAGTCTTCCATGCATTTCAACTTAAGATTTCGTGTGCACCCGAAATGATAAATTGCTCTACATGGTCCTCAAGGCGTGTCCCGAACTCGAACCTCAAGTCACCCGGTACCCATATCTTAGGAAGATATAACCAACTCAAAAGATCAACAAACAAGTTCCCTCGACTGTAAACCCGAAGAAGAAGATAAAGTGAAGCTAGGAATAACCAAGAATGAGATAGGTAATGTGACACTGTGTGGTAAGGATACCGACACCCCGACAAGGTTAGTATGTTTACCAAAAGACACGACTCAAATGTATGTGACCGTCTAGTGTGTGAGACTCGGCTATAGTCTAGACTCTACATGCAGTCCTAGTTCACTATAACCATTGGCTCTGATACCAATCTGTCACACCCTCAAATTTCCACGTGCGGAGTTCTACCGCGAGGCGCGTGACACACCAGGATCCAAGTCAACGGTCACAATAAACGACGTCTAAATGTAAAAACATACGTAAACAAAAACCATGCATAATATTAAAACCAACATTTGACAGTGCGGAAACATTCAAAGTTTACAAAAGTCATGCATAAACAAAGCATAAGTTCAAAAGTTAACATTCCCAAAACATGCAAATGCGACCCTAGACGCGAGACGACTCCAGTGCGACTCCGTGCGCCTATCTGACAGCTGCTACCTTAGCGACCTGAGAAAACATGCTAAAAGAGTCAACATATAATGCTGGTGAGTTCACAGGTTTTATTTAAACGTTTAAAGTGATCCTTCGAAAACCGTTACCATCACAGTTACTACTATGCTTGTGAGAATGCTAGCTAGGCGCAGAATAAGATACTCATACGGGTGAAACCATTGCTGACTATGCCGTTTACTGACCCTTAGTTTCCTATTGGCTACCGTCATCACCGGTAGACCTTGTTTTATTAGAGACAATATGCACCCGCCCGGTCCAACCGTCGAGTGGGGCTTGTCAGTTCCCAATAGCGCTATCCATATTTCCCCGCCATATTCCCATGTTAGTGGTTTCTAAGGGACTTTTTGATGAACTGTATAGTACAATAAGTAAGCCATAGTATAACGTAAAAAAGAGTCATAAGTCATAAAAGAGTTTAAGATGAAAATAAGCCATAAGTCATAAAAGACTTTTAAGCATGTTTCTCCCCCGAAAGCAAAAACCGTAAAATGTGGGGCCGTGAACTCACCTTAGGTTGCGTATTCCATTTATGAGTAAACCGTCTATGTGATATGAGTAAACCGTTTGTAAGATATGATAGCCCCAACTATTGGCGACCTATCATAAGATATGTGTCAAGTTAGACTAATAACCCGTCGGGTTCATTAGTCCCTAAGTCCAGTCCATGACCATTAAGTGTCCGAAAAGCGTGTTTGACCGACAACCAGACTACGTAAGACAAGACTCAACATCCCATTGGTGACCCGACATTCCACGTGTTCATCTCATACTCAAACATACACAAATCACGCAACTTAGTACTTAACATGTGTTAAAGTTCAACGAGTCTAACACATAGGTCAAATAACGCACAAACAAGTCCAAACACGTGTTACTATGTTACTAGGCATGTCACGGGGTTCCTATCATGTTCCTAGGTGTCAAATCGGGTTTCGGAATGTCAAAATACACTTATAACAGCAGTACACGCGATTAGGAACTTAGCATGCAATTAGGAAAAGTCAACATGTGATTGGGGATGGTCAACAGGCGATTGTGAGGCTAATCGCCCACCTTAGCATGCGATTGAGGGTCTAATCGCATGCTAAGAGGGCTAATCGCCTGCCTTAGCATGCAATTGTGAAAGCTAATCGCCTGCAGCTGCTACGCGATGCAATTTCACGCGTTTAACCCTCCAAATCAGATCCGAAACATGTGTAAACACCCAAAATCAATCCTAACACATTAACAAACATATTTCAAGAAAAACCCCTAAGTTTTCATCATTCTAACAGTCCCGAATGCGAGCGTTTTCCCAAAATAGTAACTTAACATGTAAACATCACATCAACATGCAAGAACTTGCCCTAAATAGCAAATATCCAGATTTCATCACATAACCACGTTGTCCGATAGTATCCTACTACTCTAGCATCATCCTAAAGCAAACCCTAACATCATACAATCAACAACACACCTCATAGCATCCTTAATCATTCAAAATCATTCAAATGGGTCAAAACATCAAACATCAACAATACACAACCAAAACCATTCAAACTCCTAGAACATCATCATACTAACTTGTAACAGCCATAAACACCTTAATAGCACACAAACAATCATGTTTCTATCCTAAAAATCCTACCTTTAAACACAAATAACACATATAACACACATAAAGACTTGGGTTTGTTTAAAAACGGTTTTTAATGGATTTTCAAAGACAAAAACATTTATAAGTCAGGTCTGGACTTTTAGGGAACAAAATATAATCATTTAAAGGTTTGGGTTTGAAGAACACACCTTGGATTTAAGAGAAAATGATGGAATAAGCTTGGAAATGGTTGTTTTGATGTAAAAACGAGTTCCAGAGGGTGTTTGTGTGTTGGTATGGGTTATGGGACGGCTAGGGTTGCACAAATGGTGTTTTGGAGGTCAAGGGTGGTATTTATAGGCGTTTCTAGTCGTTTAAAACACGTCAGGCGATTAGGGCTGCTAATCGCCTTCACTATCATGCGATTAGGGGCCTAATCGCCCCTTAAGGTTCCTTATCAGGCGATTAGGGCTAATCACCCCCTATCAGCATGCAATTAGGGCTAATCACCCCTTAATATCATGCAATTACGCGTAATCACCTATAACATCATGCAATTACGTGTAATCACTGTTTTAACATATGTAAACACGTATACACATACCGACAAGTCACATAAAGATTATAAACACATAATACATGAAAATAAACACGTTCACACTCGTTCACCAATTCCCGGGATTCGAGACTTGCGTGTGTTAAAACCCCAATGATGTATGACTCGACTGACCCTGTTATGTGTAATGTATGCGCGACTCGCTAAGGTAGACTTACTAAGTTTCCAAAAAGTTAGTTACCGGAGTTTGCCGGGTGTCACAATTTTCATGTCCAATTTATGTGAGACAGAAGTTAAACAATTATTGAGGAAAACATCAATCCATTATTATTAGTTATTTTGCTTATTAAGTTTATTGTTTGTGATTGAAAAGTATATTAATGTTAAACTGGATATTTATTATAAGTAAAACTTGTAAGGAATAATTACTAATGTTTTGCCTGTTTTGCTTCATCATTTATTACACATATCAAGATTTTATTTATCAAATTGAAAAGATTTCTGTAATTTAACTTTATAGTGATACTTTAATAACAAGTTTAATCGTGTAATAAAATATGTTGTTACAGTGAGTCTTTTGACGGGTTTTATCCTTCTACATATTACACAATCCGCTGGTAAATACTGAAAGATTTTTGTGTGACAACAACTGTTGAAAAGTCAATGCATCTGTTTGAAGGATGTTATAAAAAGCCTCTACATCTGAACCCACTTTACTAAACACAAATTTGCTTGCAACAGATGTTATAAAAATGCCCAAAGGTAATGATTACGATTTTGAGCTTACTTTATATTTACTTGAAATACAACTGATAAAGTTGAAAACCAACTTTAGGAATTGTTAATTTATTCACCCTATAAAAAGTGGAGGGATTCGCAATATTCATTTTCTATGTTTATATATTCGTTCAACTATTTTCACTTTACAACTCTCCATCCTATATGCATAATGATATTACGTTCAAATGTCCTTCCACAAATCTTCTGAAAGATTCTTACTTGCTTATGATAAGGAAAAAAAACAACCTTTCATGTCCAATTTAGATAAAACAGAAGTTAAACAATTATTATAATCTAAAAAACGTAAAACATCATATCTTCATATCAAATTTAATTGTTATTATATACTTGCATTTTCTAATATGAATATTATTGTAATGTTAAGTTTTACTATATGTAAAACTTTTAAGCAATAATTTACAATGCTTTGGTGGTTATGCTTCATCATTTATTAGAAATATCAAGATTTTATTTATGAAGTTGAAAAGTTTTCTGAAATTTAATTTTATAGTGATACTTTAATAACGAGTTTAATCGTGTAATAAAAGATTTTGTTTCAGTCAGTCTTTTGACGGTTGTTTCCTTCCACAGATTACACAATCCGTTGGCAAAAATACTAAGAAACTTTGTTGTAACAACAACTCTTTTTACTGTCAACGGATGTTATAAAAAGGCCCAAAAATAATGATTACGATTTTGAAGTTTCTTTATTAACATTATTATTTTATTATTGTTGTTGTAATTGTCTTTCATTATATAAAAAATAAATAAAAAATCTCAAAAGTAACTTCCAACTTTACATTTACTTGAAATCCACATTTCTATACATTACATTTGGTGTGATATTCTATCATGACTACCATGTGGAACATGAGACATACGGTTCATGAGCTCAACAGTCCTCGTACTTACATTTACACTATAACCACTAGCTATCGAAAAGCCATGGAACACTTTAATAGATCTATTGGATTGACACCCCTACTCTTGGTTAGTCGCTCTAACCGATTACATACAAAAGAGTGTTAGTATTCTACTATACATACGTTGTCTTTATTGTATAGTGCACGAGGCACAACAGCCAAGAGGTTTGGTTATAGGACTCTTGGTTTACACAGTAATCATTCGCTTTGCTAGCCTATGATTGGTCATACACGAATTTCACGAGTACATTACATAGTACATTAAAACCTGTGAACTCACCGACATTATGTTGACAAATCTTTTATGCATGTTTTTCAGGGAATTAACCATGCGGGGCGGAGACTTGAGAGTTGGGTTTGAGCCTATACTCAGTGGTACCATCGTTGGTTGGGTCATGTCAGTCATGCGCTATCTTAGTATTTGAGTAATGAAATTTCAGACAATGTTTCGTTTCCAAACAATGTTGTGTTTTTTAATAATTTATGCATCGTTTATCGTTCAATGATATCTATTTAATTTAAACCTTGTGTGTTGCTCGAACCTTATGCTTGAAAACCTTTCAAATCACATCCCCGTGTTTCCGCCTTGGCGTGGTGTGACAGTGTGCGTGTATGAGTATAACATAATAATTTCACAATTCAAACGGTTACCTCATGATTAAAAAACGTAGCTTTCATTATTGATTTTTCGACTTTCATATAATATTATCAATTTTATAAAACTTTAACTTTTATAAATTACTTAAGTCTATATAAAATGTTATAACAAAACATGTAGCATTATGAATTGATTTTTTATGTTTTCTACTTAATGTGTTCAAGGTAATTATAGAACTAAATGTCATGAACCCTTATAAACATCTTTTGACTATTGACTTTCTTTTGATTAAATATGTTGGTTGTAAAGACAAGTTTCCGCCTCGAAATAGTTATTATATGCATTGTGTGTTGTATCCTAAGTAATTAAACTTCTATCATTTAAGTTTTAAGAATTTATTGGAAAATGTTTTACAATATATATATATATATATATATATATATATATATAACATTTGGTTTAAATGAGAACCTTTGGCCAAATTGAGAACTAGGAGAACCATCCTGGATCACACATTTCATTAATGTAAAAAAAATTTTTTTGCTTAGTTGCAGGTTTTTTTACAAGAATAATACTTTTATTTTTCTTTTATACATATATGTATATATGTGTCTAACACTACAAAAACTACATATATGTACATACATGTATTGAAAAAAAAAGATTATAGGTAAGATCATGTTATTTTAATGTACATATATTTCTATACATGTTAGAGTTTAGAAAATAAGTATCATACATAAATGTTTGACACTATACATATATGTATAACTAAAAAAGTAATATACACATATGTATAAATGCAATATACATATATGTATAAAGGAAAAAAACAAAATAAAAAATAATTCTTTTTGCCTTAGAAAAATATGTGGTCCAGAATGGTTCTCTCAGTTCTCAAATAAGGGTTGGTTCGCGTAGGATCCATACTCTCTCTCTCTCTAATATATATATATATATATATATATATATATATGGATGAGATAAAATTAGAACTCCTTTGAGTTAAGAGAACTTAAGAACCATTGAAAACCATTGATCTTGATGATCCAGTGGTTGAGATTATATTATGGGACTTTTTTTTGTCTTGATATGTTAATTAATTCTCTATTATTTAAGTAAAAATACCATGAGAGAAAAAAGTAATATACTATTATATTAATTTTTTTTCAATTGATTATCATTTTACAACTTCTTTAACCCCATTTATTTTATATTCTTTTATTATTTTAACACAAATAAAATATTTTCAAATAAATCTAGGTTTTAGAAAATGAGATATTATATATTAGGGATAACTTTGTAGAATGGTAACCAAATTTCAAGTTTGTTCCAATTAAGTCACTCATATTTATTTTTGTCTTAATTAAATAACTCAACTTTCAAAAATGTTCTAATACTATATTTTTTACCTACTTAACAGGTTAACATGCATATGTGGCATTTCTTTTTCCTTTTTTATATACTGTGCATTTAAAAAATATAAATATTCTTATAAAACATAAAATCCATATATATTATATTATAATTTATTAATTAAAACAATTAAACTTCCATCGTTAGTTCTATGGTGCTGAAGCAACAATAGCACGACCACAAAAATGGTGACCTACGTAACGTGAAGATTGATTTCACATTTTTTGAATAATCACAAAATTAGGTGGAGCAATTTATAGATTTAAGAACAATAATATTCCAAAAAGAAGATTAAAATAGAAGCACTATCTAACCACATATCTCAAATCTAAAGAACATATGCAAGTGACGATGAAGACGATGACATAACAACGAACGATGAACATATTCTGGCGAGCGACGATAACAACTGAAGTTGTATGGCGGCGAACAACGATGAAGACTGGAGTTGTATGTTAGCAAACCTAAACGGTAATGAGGCGATGAAGACCGAATGATCTTCATAATATGGGGATTTTGATTCTCTATGTTTTGTGTCGATGTTAAGTTTCACAGCAGTGCTGATGGTTACTTGTTTCAACTTATGTTTTATTTTTTAATTATAAAAAAATCATATATTATATTTAGAGCTAGTGTGATAAAATATATCTTACAAAATGAATAGAACGGTCAAGTAACTGCCAATATAAGTATATAAAAAAGAAAAAATGCCAAACATACATGTTAACCTGCTAAATAGGTAAAAAAAAATATAGTATTAACACTTTTGGAAATTAAATGACTTAATTGGGACAAAAATAAATATGAGTGAGTTAATTAGAACAAACATGAAACTTGATTACTATTCTATAAAATATTCCCTTATATATTATAACAATATTTTGTTTTCGGTTGTAATAACGTTTTTTATAAAGAAATGAAATTTTTATAAATATATATATTTAATAAAAAAATGCAATAATCACATTCACATATGAAAAAAATATCTCATGATCTGAGAACTTTTAAACATGCTACACATATATAAATTCGTATTACACCACTGTAAATAACCATCAACATCTAAATAAATTCATACTACACGAGTGTAACATAACCCATCAACATCTATAAAATTTGTATTACATCATTGTAAATAACCATCAACATCTATAATATTCATACTACACTAGTGTAAAAAAACCTAGAAACATTTATAAAATTTGTATTACAACATTTATAAAACATACTACAATGTTTATTAAAAAAAAAAAAGTCTATACTTCTATAAATTTTGTATTACACCATTGTAGGTAACCATCAACATCTATAACATTCATATTGCAAATAACGAGAAACATCCATACATCTATAAAGTTTGTATTACACTATTGTAAATAATCATTAACATCTATAATATTCATACATTAATGTAAAAAATAACCTAGAAACATTTATAAAATTTGTTCGTATCCTTACATACTGTTTCTGATATATAGAATTTCACGATTTGTTTTACGTTAATTGCTAAAATAACTTGATCAAGAATAACGCACACTAAACAAATGCATAACAGAACCAAAGTTATTTTATGATTACTAGGACAAAAACATGATTAAAGCGATCTAGTAATAAAAAGAACTCAAGTTTCTTTATAGTGAGCATTCTCTTAATTTATTATATTTGTTTTATTTCTTTACTTTAGCAGTTTTTATTCTACCATTAGATTCGAGGCTAAAATTACAAATATATTTACACGTCTATAACTTTTAATACACGTTCTCTAAATTCTAATTCTGATCTATCTATATAATAATTGAGGTCACTTGGGCTGAATCAAGACCTTAGAGAAGGTTTGAGATATCCATATTGAATATGGAGCTTCAAGTTAGTCCCTATAAATACTCTTTTCTATATTTTAATTGTGTACATTCTTCCATCACACTATCAATTTTCCATTTCTACCAAACAAACCTCTCTATCCTCCTACTTCATCTTTCATAGTTTCTTGATTCTCCATAAACGATTAAAGGTAATCATCGATCATACTCTTCTAATGTTGATTCCTATTATTATTTTCGCTTCATTATTTATTCTTAAGTTACGATTTTTAAACGATTTACGATTCATTCTCCACAACTTAAATCAATCGTTTTAATATTTTTTAAACGAGTTACGATTCTAAATCATTCTTAGTTACAATGTTTTAAACGACTTTTTTTAAACGATTTAGGATTCTAAATCATTCTTGGTTACGATGTTTTAAACGACTTTTCTTGGATGATTTATTACCTAAGTTATGATTTTTTAACCAATTATGAAAGATGAAGTATTCTGATCTATTCATTTCAATGATAAAATATCGATTTTGTTAAGAAAATAATATAATCATTACTATTATTTGCCGATTGAATAACAATGTTAAGAAATATTGAAGCGAAAATAATATAATCATTCATTTGTGTGTTTCAAGAAGTTTATCATTCCGATTTATTCGGTTTTGATTATTCTTTTGAAATATCAATTTTTTTAGTTACTGATTTTTTAGATATATTTTTAATCGGAGTTAATATTCACTCTTATTAAATCATTGTATGGTAGCATTAGTAATCGAATTTAATATTAGTAATATCAATAATCGATAATTAAGTTCAAAAGTATTAACAAATAACTACAAAATGATAATCAATCATTCAAATCATGTACATTAAAAATCATATATTAAACCGAAATATATATCTAAAAATAGTAATACCAATAATCAATAAATTTGATTAAAAATCTTAATAAGTAACATCAAAATCATATTAAAAATCTTCATAAGTTACCATAATAAATAAGATTAAAAATCGATTCAAACAGCAAATTTATCATTCCGATTTATTTGGTTTTGATTATTCTTTTGAAATATCGATTTTTTTTAGTTACTAATTTTTTAGATATATTTTTAATCGGATTTAATATTCACTCGTATTTAATCATTGCATGTTAGTATTAGTAATCGGATTTAATATTAGTTTTGACTAATCGGATTTAATATTAGTATTAGTAATATCAATAATCGATAATTAAGTTCAAAAATATTAACAAATAACTACAAAATGATAATCAAGCATTCAAATCATGTACATTTAAATCATATATTAAACCGAAATGTATATAAAAAAAATAGTAATATCAATAATCAATAAATTAGATTAAAAATCATAATAAGTAACATCAAAATCATATTAAATAAGATTAAAAATCTTAATAGGAAACCATAATAAATAAGATTAAAATCGATTCAAACAACAGATTTATTCATACGAAAATCACGTCATGATTCCTTTATTCGTGTAATTGACAACTAATTTTAGGAAAGTTTTAAAAATATTAATAAATAACTACAAAATTATAATCAATCATTCAAATCAAAGTCATAATATAAAAATTAAATTCGGTCAACAATATTAAACGTGTGTTCGTAAAAATAGTAATATCAAGAAATAAGATTAAAAATAAGATTAAAACATAGAAGGATCATTCCGATTTATTGGATTTTGATTATTCTTTTGAAATACCGATTTTTTTAGTTACTAATTTTTTAGATATATATTTAATCGGATTTAATACTCAATTAGACTTAATCATTCTATGTTAGTATTAGTAATCGGATTTAATATTAGTTTTGATTAATCGGATTTAATATTGGTATTAGTAATATCAATAATTGGGGTTGGTGGCCCAATGGTAGAAGCAAAGCTTCTAGGAACACTTAAGGTGGAGGTTATGGGTTCAAGTCCCACAAGGAGTAGAAATTTACCGTTCAAAAAAAAAGTAATATCAATAATTGATAATTAAGTAGAAAACATTTAATAAATACCTACCAAATCATTATCAATCATTCAAATCAATGACATTAAAAATCATATATTAAACCGAAATATATATCTAAAATATTAATATCAATAATCAATAAATTAGATTAGAAATGTTAATAAGTAACATCAAAATCATATTAAATAACATTAAAAATCTTAATAAGTTACCGTAATAAATAAGATTAAAAATCAATTCAAACAACAAATTTATTCATACGAAAATCACGCCATGATTCCTTTAATGGTGTAATTGACAACTAATTTTAGGAAAGTTTTAAAAATATTAATAAATAACTACAAAATCATAATCAATTATTCAAATCAAAGTCATAATATAAAAATTAAATTCGGCCAACAATATTAAATGTGTGTTCGTAAAAATAGTAATATCAATAAATAAGATTAAAAATAAGATTAAAACATAGAATGATCATTCCGATTTATTCAGTTTTGATTATTCGTTTGAAATACCGATTTTTTAGTTACTGATTTTTTAGATATATATTTAATCAAATTTAATATTCAATTAGATTTAATCATTCTATGTTAGTATTAGTAATCGAATTTAATATTAGTTTTGGTTAATCGAATTTAATATTGGTATTAGTAATATCAATAATCAATAATTAAGTAGAAAAAAATTAATAAATAACTACAAAATCCTTATCAATCATTCAAATCAATGACATTAAAAACCATATATTAAACCGAAATATATATATCTAAAAATATTAATATCAATACTCAATAAATTAGATTAAAAATCTTAATAAATAACATCAAAATCATATTAAATAAGATTAAAAATCTTAATAAGTTACCATGATAAATAAGATTAAAAATCGATTCAAACAACAAGTTTATTCATACGAAAATCACGCCATGATTCCTTTAATTGTGTAATTGACAACTGATTTTAGGAAAGTTTTTGAAATATTAATAAATAACTAAAAAATCATAATCATTCAAAATTTCGTCATAAAATAAAAATTAAATTCGGTCAACAATATTAAACGTATGTTCGTAAAAATAGTAATATCAATAAATAAGATTAAAACATAGAATGATCATTCCGATTTATTCGGTTTTGATTATTCTTTTGAAATACCAATTTTTTTTAGTTACTGATTTTTTAGATATATATTTAATCGGTTTTAATATTCAATTATATTTAATCATTCTATGTTAGTATTAGTGTTGTTGAGCAATTCACGTCAATTACCAATCTTTCCATTTTTATAATTTAAATATATAAATAAATAATTTTACTAATAATGGTAAGTTACCATTTTATTATAAACTTTACATAGGACTTTGAATGTTTATTATTATTCTTAATAATAAGAACAGTTTCTCAAAATATACGATCGATTTAAAATAAGAATGGTAAGTTACCAATTTACTATACAAATTTACAATTAACGTTTATTATTATTAAGAATAATAAATATTTTCTCAACAATAATAATAAATTCAATCAATCAATCATTCAATTATACTAAAACTAAAATAAAAGTGCATTAATTATTATTCACAAAAACGTTTCATACCTAAGAATGGTATGTTATCATTTTACAATAAACTTTAGTATTGATCCATTAACGTTTATTATTGTTGACCGAATTTAATTTTTATATTATGACTTTCCTTTAATCAATTGTCATTAAAGGATAATCATCAAAATCATTTCAACAAGTGTGCTAATTTTAAGATGTCAATAATAATTTGTAGATAATTGGTAAGGCAGTTTGAAACGCGGATGTTTTTAATGTTATTGATTTGAATAATTGATTATGATTTTGTAGTTATTTATTGATATTTTTAAACTTAATTATCGATATTACTAATACTAATATTACGAATTTAGTTTTAATGTTGTTGTCCAAGTTTCACGACTTTCCTAAAATCAGTTGTCAATTACACGATTAAAGGAATCATGGCGTGATTTCGTATTAATAAATTTATTGTTTGAATCGATTTTTAATCTTATTTATTATGGTAAGTTATTAAGATTTTTAATCTTATTTATTATGATTTTGATGTTATTTATTAAGATTTTAATCTAATTTATTGATTATTGATATTACTATTTTTATGACTTTCCTAAAATCAGTTGTCAATTACACGATTAAAGGAATCATGGAGTGATTTTTGTATGAATAAATTTATTGTTTGAATGTCTCTGTATTATAATATTATTTATATTTTATGTTTAATTTGATGTTTATGTTGATTTGCATTAACATTTAAATAAACATAAAATATAATTTATTAATTTAGCTTCAATAAACATAAAATTTAATTTATTACACAACGTTTGTGGTTATACAATACATTGGTATATTAACATTTACTGTGTAGGTGGATTTTTTATAATTTACATTTCATAAAAACATAATATGGCGTTATAGTAAAATGGATAACTTATAACAATAAAAATCTCTATAATATTTATAGATTATTTTCAAATATGACATGTTATGGTTGGGTATGCCATTTTTTTTGTTTGTATAATTGGTTTGGAGTATAACATGGATAGTGATTTTGTAATTTTTGTTTGGTTTGAATCCTGATACCTTTAAAGTAATGGTTTATGTTGGTTTCGCATATTGTATTAGTAATGAGTTTGTAATGTTTTCGTTTGATGTTAGTTATAGATATTTTATGAAGTGAATTATGTTTTTACTTTCTTTTCCCTCATAATTATCGTTTACTTCGTCATGTGCTATTTTGATTCATGATATGTTTTAAAGTACTAATTAAATCCGATGAAGTTATTTTGTTCTCTTTACATATTTTCTCACTTTTTATTTATCTTTTGTTCTACACGTGTAACAAATCATATTTTGTATAAATCGTTTAATTTTCTATATAATTTTTTAGTTGTATGTTTTGTTAAACTATATTATTTACTTTGAATTTTAATGTTCATTTGCATCCTGTTACAATAAATATGTTATTATTCATTTCATTATTTGTTTTTAAATTACATCCAATCAAACATTTGTTGATTCATATATTCATTATTGAGTAACATTAAACATTTTTATGATATTTTGCATGCAACAAAAATCCATACGAGTTGTCTTACGTAAGTTTCAATAAATAAAACTTGCATACTACAATCTTTATAAAATAAATTTCTCATTTGACTCGGAGATGTACTGGGTGTACACCCGGGGCTCTAACCTAGTATTATATATGTATGGATGAATTCGTTGGCTTATGTTTTAGACAAAAATACCCTTTATTATTAAAACCTTCAAATTAATATGTGTCACATTTTGATTGGCTTAGGAGAGTTCTCAAGTTATTTCAATTCAAGGGAGTTCTCAAATGATCTCAATCCTATATATATATATAAAGTTATCATACACCGTCTAAAATAAATGAAAATGGTGAGAAGGATACAAAAAACACAATGAATCACGAAATACAACACAATGGGTCACAAAATATAACACAATGCCGAGAATATTAACACGATGCCGAAGAAAAAAGACACAACGAGTCAAAAAATGAGACACTGACGAAAATAGAAAAAGACACAACGCCACACAAAAAGGCACAATAATATAACACATATTCTAAAAACTACAAGCTAAAAATTCATAAAAGCGAAAACCTAAACCTAAGATCGCAGAGTTCTATATACATATTCTAAAAACTACAAGCTAAAATTCAGAAAAGCGAAAACCTAAAACTAAGATCGTAGAGTTCGATAAGACGGTATCAATATCGCTTGAATGAGTTCAATCGAAATTCATTCAACACCCTTTATACAACTTCCTATTTTTTTCACTGTGTATTTGATCATAATCCTCCTAAATATATATGTGTATATATATAGGGTTAGGATCCGTTGAGAACTCGATAAGTTGCGAGAACTCGACATAAAATGCGACACTTTTTTTACACACCGGTGTAAAAACACGTAAACCCAACAGTAAAAAAAATACATGAATTTACGCCGAATTACACCGGTGTAAATGATTTTTACCCCTATTTAAGTATATTAACATTTTATTCAATATTTTATTTTTGTTTAATTTTGGGCCGCATTCTCATTTTTTATTAAAATAAGTGTGTGATTATAAAGTAATTTCTATGGTTCTCACAACTTAAGGCAGTTCTCAAATGAACCCAATCTTATATATATAGGGGAGGGATAAAATGAAAACCCTCTTGAGTTGAGAACCTTTGAAAACCCATGTAAAAAACCATTATTTTTTTTTGAAAAAAATAACCAATGTAAAATACATGTTTTTAAGCATTTTGGGCAAAAAAAAAAAAAAAACAAAAAGCCGATAGGATTTTTTTAAAAAAATAAACAAGGTTGCTAAAAGAACATATGTTTTCAGCTATTTGCCTATGTTTTTAGCAACTTTGTTTATTTTTTTTTAAATCTCAGTGCCGCTTTTTTTTTGGCCCAAAACACTTACAAACATGTATTTTACATTTGTTATTTTTTTAAAGAAAAAAAAACGTTTTTTTACATGGGTTTTCGAAGGTTTTCTCAACTCAAGTGCGTTTTCATTTTATACTTGACCTATATATATATATATATATATACCTATCTATATAGGGTGGGGTTCCTATACAAAGTGCATTTTTCGTACAAAGTGTAAGAAGTCTATATAGACATTGTGTTTTAAATTTTAGGCATGATGTTTTATGTTCCTTTGGCATAGTATTATATAGAAAAACACATAAATTAACAATTTAAAACACTAATTAATGTATTCTCGACATGCAATCTAAAACACCATACGAAGAAAGTAATCAGTGTGTTTTAAATTTAATGTCTAGAACACATTTGGTTTTGTTTAAATTGTAACGTTTGGTGCTTTTCTATATAAATAAATACGAAAGGAATAAAAAACATTATAGCCAAACTTTAAAACACAATGACTATATAGATTTCTCACACTTTGTACGAAAAATGTACTTTGTACATGAACCTATACCTATATACCTATATATATATATATATATATATATATATATATAGGGTAGGGATCCTAAGAGAAGCAACCCCTATTTGAGAACTGAGAGAACCATTCTGGGCCACATATTTCTTATAAAGGCAAAAAAAATTTTTTTGCTTTAATCGTATGTTTTTATGTAAATAATTTTTTTTTATTTTTTTTTCAATTATACATATGTGTATATTTCAGTTACACATATGTGTATATTGCAATTATACACACGTGTATATTGAAAAAAAATACAAAAAAAATTTAAAAAAAATTCCTGCATATAAAGCAGCGATTAAAGGAAAAAAAATGTTTTTTTGCCTTAAAGAAATTTGTGGTCCAGAATGGTTCTTTCAGTTCTTAATTTGGCTCAAGGTTCTCATTTAAACCAAATCCTATATATATAGGGTTAGGATCCGTTGAAAACTCGATGAGTTGTGAGAACTAACGAGAACTCGACGTAAAATGCAGAATTTTTTTTTTTGCACATTGGTGTAAAAATACGTAAACCCTGCTGTAAAAAAATTAAAAAAAAGACATTAATTTACGCCAAATTACACCGGTGTAAGGGATTTTTACCCCCGTATAAGTTTATTAATATTTTATTCATTATTTTATTGTTGTTTAATTCTGGACCACATATTCATTTTTTATTAAAATAAGTGTTTGGTTATAAATTGAGTTCCTATGGTTCTCACAACTCAGAGAAGTTATCAAATTATCCGGATCCTATATATATGTGTGTGTTTTGTTTATGGCAAGTGTTCTTTTTTAAGCATTTTATTTACCAAACAAAATATACTATGAAAATCTGTTTTTTTTAAATTCTATGTAATGTAAGAATTTAACGTTGTAGTTGAGGATAAAACCACTAAACTTAAAAAAATAATACAATGATATATGCATTGAAAATTGTACATTATTAATAGGGAGTTGTACTTAAGGAGTGTGGTCCCAATGACCTAAAAATGCACAAAATGTGTTATTTTATCTTCTTGTGAACGGTGAGTTGGTTTACCAAACCCTTTTCTTTCCCTTTACATTGCTTTTCAATTGCAATTCAATCCGATTTCCATAAATGTTTGTTGTAAATTATTTGATGAGATATACGAATAAAGTGTGTCGCACCTAAAATCATAAATGCTGATAATAAATATTCTTTTAGGTATTTAAATTCTTTATATTTTAGGGACATGCGGGGTAAGCATGCGTTCTTGTGTTTGGCTGGACAGGGGGTAAGCATGCGTGCGTCGACCTCACTGAGATGTCTCTATTGGTGGGGTTGAAAGACAGTGGCTTTGTTTCGGGACAGGCGGTTTTGAAGGCAGAAGCTAAGAGAGTGGCTAAGCACGAGGCAGCCTGTTTAGAGAACCAACACGTGTTCGTTCTGTTTGCCTTCGACACATTTAGATCCCTAGCCCCTGAGACAATCCGCTCTTTGGAGCGGGTGTGGAAGATGGTTCACAGTGACTCGCAGAGCCCGAGGAACCAAAGGTTTGTATTTAGTAGAATAGGCTTTGCGATTCAAAAAGGAATAGCGGCGCAACTTGTTGCTCGCTTACCCATTATCCAGATGTAACTTGGTTTTTATTGTGGAATGAAAAAAGGACCTAATGACAAATAGTAATTTATTTGTTGTGATATTTTATAAAAATCTATTATAGCAAATAAATAACTAAAAATAGTAAGGTTATAAACTGCTTATGCTTATAAAAGAACAATGCGAGAATTCATAGTTTGGAATGACTAGCTTGACTCGTTTACTTTGATGCCAATGGTCTTTGCAACTCTATGGGTTCTAACTCTATCCTATCACATGTTTGTCATGCTTAACATTGTTTTACAACCAATTGACCATAAAATTATTGTGGGATTGCTCAATTAGAGATGACATTAGGACGAGTATTAATAATTCAAGTCTTATACCCGATTATGAAACCTGTCCCACACCTGGCTCAATGGCTATCGGGTATACAATTGCTAATTACTCATCAATATCAAGGTGTGTCTTTTAATTTGTTAAAAATTACCCGTTAGGATACCAAAGTACATTTCTTATTATTCTAATGTTCCTATAGTTTTATCAACTAAAAAGTTAGTCATTGGTAGATTATTCTGTTACTCAAAGAAAAAGAAAAGTAAAATAAAAAGAAAATATCTATGTCTAAGACCACCCGTAGTGGGGGCGTTATTGTGCTTTTTTTTTAATATATAGCGCCCCCACACTGAAACACCCAGGCGCTATAGGCCAAAAAGGGGGGGGGGGGGGGCTTTATGTAGATAACGCCGGGTGCAAATTGTTCCATCCAATCGCCTCCTGCCACGTGGCACTTGGTCCGGTCAACCTTTTTTTTTAATAATAATAATAATAATAGTAATAAACATAACAATATTAATAATAATAATTTTAATAGAAAATTATTTAGATTTAATAAAATAATAATAAAAAAATAAATTATATAAAAAATAATATTTATTAAAATTAATAAAAAAAAATAGATTATATAAAAAAATTATATTCAAACATTTGAATTTTAAACGGTTACTGTTCAAACCATTTGAAATTCAAAATTTCCCCCCAAACGTTTGAATTTCAAAATTTGAAATTCAAACGTTTTCCCCCCAAACGGTCATATTTCTCACCCTATAAATACCTCCCTCCTCCCAAATATCAGTCACACCTCTTCCCTCTTCCTCATCCTTTCCTCATCCTAAACACAATGAATAACACTGGCGGTTTTCAAGTAGGAGCTGCCGGACCTTCTAATGTCCGGCAGTACGCTCGACGGGTCCGGGGACGGGGCCCGTCCCGGAGACTACCAACTCATCCTCCTCCACAACCTCCTCTTCCTCCTCCTCCACAACCTCCTCTTCCTCCTCCTCCTCCTCCGCCACAACATTGGCTATATCCCTCTCCTCCTCCTGCTCCGGCACCACCAACCTTCACCCCTCCTCCTCCTGCTGCGGCACCACCAACTCATCCTGAAGTCGATGATCCCTGGAAGGATGATCCCTGGACGGATGAAGAATGGGCTTGGGCCATGGATTATACCATGGCTACTCATCAATTGGACCGACTGATGTTGTCGGCACCACCAACCTTCACCCCTCCTCCTCCTCCTACCCCCTACCACCAACCTATCCCCACCAACCAGACTACCCCCTACCACTAACCTACCCCCACCCCCCAGAATACCCCCACCCCCCAAAATACCCCCACCCACCACCACCAGACCACCCCACCTCGTGAATATGGGGACCCAACTCCTGAGGACTTGGAAGCCCTCAGGGAAATTGAGGAGCAGGAGCGCCTCTGGAGCATGCCAACCCCTCCTCGTGAGTACTACTACTTCCTATCGGATGCGAGGTCCGATGGACGGGACAGCTCACGTTCCCTATCCCCCGAGTACTACACACTCGAGGACTGGGACTTTTAGGATTATATTATGTGTTTAATTAAGTAATTTAAGAATATGTAATGTTTAAATAAGTAATTTAGGAGGTGTGTAATTTTTTTTTAATATTAGTTGTAACTTTTTTTTTAATATTAGTTGTAAGTTTTTTTTTAATATTAGTTGTGTGTTTTTTAAGATTATTTGTAATTTTTTTTAATTTTAGTTGTAACTTTTTTTTTAATATTAATTGTGTGTTTTTTAATATTATTTGTAATTTTTTTATATTTATTTACCTTTTATTTTATTTATTTTGAGTTAAAAGAATAAAAAAATAAAATCCACGTGGACCAATCAGATTCAGGGGCTTTATATATAAAGCCCCACCACTGCACCCCTTTTTCAGTTTCTCTCTCCATGCTGACTTAGCAGTCACATGAACCAATCAGGAAGGGGGGCTCTATATATAAAACCCCCCACTACACATGCTCTAAACGTGTATGTATGTTTTGACAAGTCAGGTCGGGTGTCATCTAAATTTACATCCACGTAAAATTGTAAAACGAATCTCACACTGCAATAACTGCCATGAATGCTTTACCTTCGGATTTGCCTATCGTGTACGTATTAGTTTGTCATCCCTATACTCAACTATAATAGTTTGGACCGTCTTTCACTTGGACACACTATCAACACTATAAAGTTATCAAGTACATAAAAAATATGTATTTATTTTTATTTTTATTTTTTAACATATTAAATACGAATTAAGTTATTTCACCCTTAAACTTTTTTCGTTTATGAGAGTAATAGACTAATCAAACCAACCAATTAAGTAAATTGAACCTGAAGTAAATTTATATTTTTAACAAACATTGGTATTCTTTTGCATTATTGACTTTTTTTCCATTCTTGTGGTTCCTTAATTTACATTTTATTTCACATCAGACATAACTTATAATACACATACTTTAAAATGCTTTCTAATACGAATATAAAGTAAAATTTATCACAAAAGTAAAGTAAATAAAATAGTACAGGCATATTCACTTTATATAACTTTTTTTTTCAAAGATACCAACTTTTTCATTTTATAAAAGACAATAAGATATCACAGGGATCAAAAGCCATGAGATAAACACTCTTTATAGTTCTCCTTTTTTTGCTTTCTCCATCAATGACCTGTGCTATGTCTTGTTTAAAACGATTACAAATAACTAGGTTGAAAGTTGAAACAAACAATCATTTTGATTTTATTTTGTTATTTTTATTTATTAAGTAAACACCTCGTGCATACTTATAATAAAAACATGATTTTTTAAGCATTATGTAAACAATATTCAGTATAATATTAAGGATGTGACGTGCGCATAACATATTTTGCATACATAAACAAATTTGGTATTTATAGTTGTGTTATATTTCTTATCCATACATACAAAACGTACAAATGTTGGTATAATTTGTTATTTCATGTATATGAGTGCTAATAGTTAGTCGGATATGGCGATATGGGAAAAAGGTCGGGAAGTTAAATCTTTGAAGAATGCTTATTAACATAGATGATGAAGGCGCAAGGCACACTCAAAGCTTAAAGGGTGAGCCTTGGCCTCTAGGCAAGGCGCTTAATGTTGGGTCTGCTGACCTGGAAAAGAATAGATAATTGAAAGCCAAAATATTCTATCTGCCTGTACTATTTTATTCATCACTTCACACATTCTCTGCACATACAAAGTATTGAGTGATCAGGCTGAGGGGGAGAATTGTAATAACTTGTACGATTATTTCATAATCTGTGATGACTAATGAAAGTACTTGTTTGAAAGCAATTATTCCATTTGTTAAGATTATATAGTTTATATTTCCACTGCACTTTCCATCTTTAGTATTCATTCATCTATTTCATACTTAACTTTCTTAACAAATCAAACTCAGATCCTAACACTTAAAAAGTAAGAGTTTTTAAGCAAGACACACGGTATACAAAATACATTTTTAGGAGTTTTAAACATGTTTTAGGATTAGTTTATGTTGTTTTAGATTGATTATATACTTGTTTAGGGTTGGTATAATTGTTTCAGACCTGTTCAGACAATTGTTGGCTGGGATTTTGTCAGAACTTGGCCTGAAAAATGCGCCTGAGGGTCTGAAAGTAGGGATTTTGAAGCGAAATGAGAAGGTTGTGCTTGGCTATAAAAGTGGGCATAGACACACATCTGAGTGGACTTGATGTCACACCCTCAAATTTCACTTGCGTGGTTTTATCGCGAGGCGCGTGACACACCAGGATTCAAGTCAATGGTCACAATAAACGACAGATATATGAGTAAAATAATGTTCAAACAACCATGCAGTTTTAAAGGAAAGTTAAACAAAGTACAGCCAAAGCAGTTTAAAACTTACAATCCATAATAACAAATGAAAATAGTTTAAATAGTTTAAAAACAGTGTTTGATAAGATGCATGAACAGGATGGGACACAGTGCGAATCTAGTGCGCCTAGTCCTTGTTGCTACCTTAGCGACCTGAGAAAGCATACTAAGTTTGTCAACATACGATGCTGGTGAGTTCACAAAGTTTTTGTTTGCAATAAAAGTAAGTGTTTGAAAACCAAACCCACATAATCCTTACATTTATATCTAATGCTAGCTAGACATCGTTACAAATTACCTAAGCGCTACGAACCATTGCTGAACATTTGTAATAAGTTTGCCTTGTTCCCCGTCACTGGATATCACCCGGTGCCGTAAGTTAGATAGGAAAAATATGCACCCGCGTCGATTTTTAGTCAATACGGATGGGGCTTGTTGGACCCAATAGATCTATTCACACTTTCCCTGCTATGTTTTCACATATTCATGGTTCAAAAGTTAGAAGGACATTGGATGAAGTCGCTTAGTACACATGTGATATAATGTAATATATGTGATCTACTGTGTTAGTGTTTGTTAGCATGTTTCTCTCCCAATAGGATAACAGTAAAAAAGGGCCATGAAACTCACCTTAGGTCACGTCTTCAATAAATAATAGACCAAAGTGTGTGACAGTCTTCACTACTGAAAACCTATCATAAGACGCCTATAAGTGTTTGACTGATGACATGTTGGTCTAATAACTCTTGGTTGTCCAAACCATGACTTGTATGTTTGTATAAAAGTTTTGACGTTGACACGACCACACAAGATTCGACATCTCATTGGTGACCCATGATATCAGTTCATAAGTTAAGTATAAGTTCTCCAATAACAACATGTCATTGGTGACCCATGATATCAGTTCATAAGTTAAGTATAAGTTCTCTATTAACAACATGCAGATACATACCCCTCATAATGAATAGATCACATCACTTAGATTATAGATCATGTAATACACGTACAGGTCATAAAATACGCTACTAGGACATGCTACTGAGTTTCAAAACACGCTACTGAGTTTTGAAACACGCTGCTGAGTTTCATTTAAGGCGACTGGGTCCTATTGGGGGTGACTAGGTTCTAGGACACGACTGGGTTTGGCTGGAGGCGACTAAGCAAACCAGTCGCCCTTCCCAATGGGCGACTGGGTAAGCCAGTCGCCCTACACTGCTGCTGTGAAACTTTTGAAAGCTTAGGTAGACACCCTAGAATGGTGATACTCACCCCTAGATACTCTTTTATTATATATATATATATATATATATATATATATATATATATATAGATTGGCCCAAGATACACAAGTAAAATATAACTAGCTCGCTTAATCCAAAGTCGTGAAGTAACAATCTTGACTTTATTATGATGTTAGTCGTCCGTTGCTAAACGTCACTTAATATCACCCTTGTCCATTGTTACTAGTCGTTCTCTGCAGTATGCTCATCCCTCACTACCTCAACCTAAGCCTCATATTCGGACACTCGAACCTCAATACTAATGTCAACAACGAGCAATTTGACCTTGGGTGTCAGCCCAACAACGAAAACATTGAAGGAAACATTCTAATTTTATGGTTGTCCGAGTTACTTTTCGCTCGTTGCTCGCCCGGAAAAATTCACGCTCGAAAAATGCTTGCTCTTGATTAGGTTTGTAAACGAGCAAAGTACGAGCAAAAGTCCGCTCATTTTAGCTCGGCTCGTGAGCAGCCTTACCCATTGGTACAACATTATACGTCTGCAATCGCAGGTAACGCTGGGTAATCAGCCTTACTTAAAATTATATATTACTATTCTTTACCCAAATAAAAAATATATGTAATGCATATCGTCAATCTATATATATATATATATATATATATATATATTACAATAATAACCTTTTAATAAAGAAAAGTTAAAAAAATTATTTGATTGATAGTAGTTCACTTATATATGTCCTCAAGTAACTTGTGATTGCTTCATGATCTCACCAAACATACATACATAGATATGTATAGGTTCAGGTATAAATACAATAGAGTAATTATATAAATATTCAAGTTTTTAAAAATTCAACCTCATAATTAATGGAAGAGATTTTTCCACCAATTTATGTGGGTGATTTAAGATGTATTTTTAGTCAATAATCATCCATATATTCTATATAAGATTATCGTTTGTTCTAATCATTATGTTGTATATTTAAAAAACAGAATGATATTGTGTTTTGTGTCCAACATACACCTACTGTGTTTTATGTCCAAATACCAATATCACAAAATAGACAATGGTGTTTTTTTTACATAAACCAAACCATTTTAGTATTGTGTTTTTTTATAATAAAATGGAAAAAAGTTTACAATACACCTACTGTGTTTTATCATCAATGTGTTTTACAAAGAAACCCAAACCATTTTATCTATTGTGTTTTTTACACTAAACCCAAAAACGAGTTTACAACCCTTTGTGATTTTTACAATTAACCAAACACCCCAAACACCACAAATTAGTTTACAATCCTTTGTGTTTTAAGCTCATGTTAACCACCCATCTAAACCCATTGTGTTTTTAACTCATGTAGAACACATTATAACATACACGACATATGAAACCCTAGATTTTAATATCAACAAGTAAAAACACAATAAACAAATAACAAACAATGGAATGAAATCCTTAGAATAAATCCTCACAATGTTATGATACACATAAATAACAAAACACATTAACTATGCCTTCATGATCATAAAACACACTAACAGTTGCAGCTAAAACACACATTTTCCGGATCTTGTTTGCAAATGCAATCCGGTAAACACACATTTTCCTAATCTTGTAGTGGGTTTGATGCATCACCAACAGTTTTGAATCGTGTTCGCTAAAACGTACCTTTTCTGCAGCTCTATGTTTGATATTTGCTAAAACACACCAACAAGTCTGAATCTTGTTCGAGGTTTAGGTATGATTGTAGGGTTTGATGCGAGAGAAAGAAAGATAAATTACCATAGACAAATAGAGAGAGAGGGGGGGGGGGGGGGGAGAGATAAAGGGAGACGGAAAGTCTCCTTAAATGAAGGGGGTGTTTAATGGGGTTTTTTTTGGTGTTTTAACTGTTATAACCTCATAAGCCCCAATTTATTAATTTAATTATAAAACAATTTATATATAATTTATAACTTTGTCATCCATTTAATTTCAACCATCCATTAATCATATATAAAAGTCTTTCAAAATAAATTAACTTTTGGTACAATATTTTTGTGTTCTTTTAGGCTTTTTTTATATACCTTTTTAGTTGATTTTTTTGAAATTCTATTTTTCTTATTAAATTGATTTCTACATGTATTTACATAAAAAAGCTTAGGAAAAAAATTATAAAAGTAATTTTTATTTTATATAATTTTTCAATGTTAATGGATATTAAAAGGAATATTGTAGCTGGACAAGCATCGAGAAAGGCGGAATCGGAGAAAGTAGAGAAGCATGCTAAAGCTTGTGCAGAGAACCAACATGTCTTTATCCATTTGTCCTTTGATACCTTTGGCTCCCTAGCGCCAGAAGCTATTCGTTTCTTTGACCATGGTCCAACGGGTCGTCAACAGCAATAGTTTATCTCCAGGGGGCAAGGATTTGTCTTTGGTAGACTAGGATTCGCAATTCAGAAAGAGGCAGCGGCGCAGCTTGTTGCCCGTCTACCTTCTATTGTGATGTAACTTTCGTGTTTCGTTTTAATAAAAATACTAGTAATATGGGTACGAAGGATTTGTTTATGGCTACATAGATTACTTAATTCTATATTTTTAAAACGTCAAAGTTTTAGAAATTTATTAACAAACTAAAAGGGACAATTTAATACTTATTGTACTAAGCCAATATGATCATATACAGATATTAATTTTATTTCTGATTTAAAAAAAGCAAGAATTACATGGTGATGGTTGTTAATGAGCTAATATAACTTCACATTTTTCTAAAAAAAAGTTAGAATTTTAAAACTAACATAGAAAATAAAATGTCTTAAAACTAAAATAAATATAAATATTTAAATATGGCTTAAATAATTCAATCACACCTGGACCTAGTGTCGTTAATGCACATCACGTTGCATCCTTTTTAGGTCATCTGTTCATCAACTTCATTTTGTATTCAATTAAATGTAACTATTTAATATGTAAAAATTAACGATCAAAAAGATCTTCTCTAATTAATACAAAAGTATTGTTTTGAAAGAAAACTAAACGAAAACGATAATCCAACAAAAAAAAAAAACAAATTTAAATAGATTAATGTGGTTTAAAATAAATTTTATTCGCTAGTTACTTCATTTTCACAGCAAAATGAAACGTATATAGAAGTGATTGTTTGAATTTTGAAAGCTACATCAATTCTATAACAAAAGAAATTACATCGTTTAATTGTGTTTTAAGATATTTTTTTTTCATAACAAAGCACCGTATATTGTAATCCACAGGAGGCATGTGATGGATACCCCCACCCTTGTGGTGGGGTAGCTAGGTGGTTGGGAAGTGATGGAGAGACCCTTGACCCTTGTGGTCATGGGTTTGACTCCTGATCCCTCCAGGTTTTACCAGTTCAATACCGTCGTGCCTTCGTACGGGTTTGTAAGCCGGGTTTTCCCTAGAACAGGAGACGGGTGGGCCGAAGGGCTCTGTCCGTACGGACTAGAGGCCGTCTGGGGCCCCTTTCGGCTATTGGGGGCCGCGTACAAAGTACCCGACAATACTTTAGTTGATCGTTCAAAAAAAAAAATTAAGTAAAAAAATGTAATGAGTACATTTTTAAAAGAAGTTATTGCATGACGAAAATTTAAGTCTCTAGTATTATATATGTATTATTAGAGAGTGCCATGAATAGTGCCAGCCCCTCTCCCATTGGTTGAGAGGGGCGGTGGCCTTTTTTTTTTTTTTTTTTTTAAACTTTGTTATACCATATATATTAATGGTTTCAATTGATAAACAAAGTGTGTTGGTGGTGGAGTGGTATTGTGGTGTGGTTTGTTGTGCAAGGTCCCAAGTTCGACTCCTTGGGGGAGGCGGGTTGCTGGGCTTTTTTTTTTAAACTTTGTTAAACCATATATATAAATGGTTTCAATTGAAAACATAATGTGTTGGTGGTGGAGTGGTTTGTGGTGTGGTTTAGTTGTCCAAGGTCCCAAGTTCGAGTCTTGGTGGAGGCGATTTGGTGGGGTTTTTTTTTTTTTTTTAAACTTTGTTAAACAATATATATTTATGGTTTCAATTTAGAATATAATGTCTTGGTGGTGGAGTGGTTTGTGGTGTGGTTTAGTTATCCAAGGTCCCAAGTTCGAATCTTGGGTCAAACACTTTATTTATTTTTTAACCTTTGTTAAACAATATATATTTATGGTTTCATTTCAAGAGACAAGATGTGTTGGTGGTGGAGTGGTTTGTCGTGATGTTTTCTTAGCCAACGTCCCAGGTTCAAACCTTTGGGGAGGTACTTTGTTTATTTTTCCATTTTAACAAGTGTTTTTTGTTTTTTAAATATTACATAAAAGTCAGTGACAAAAAAAACGTAATTATTATACCTAAACAATACGGTGACCGTCAATGTCCGGAAATGTATTACTTAAATCCAATACATTTAGCGCGCCGCAACGCGCGCGGAAGTAATACTAGTTAGAATAAATGAGAAGGCATATGATCAAACTATGAACGAATGCCAACGTGGAATAGTTCAACAACGTATTGGATGCCCAAAAGACAAAAGTTTTATGCACAGAGAGTCTTTAAGATATTTAGATCTAAGATGATAAGTAAAACTAAAACAAATATAAGTCGACCTCGTATACCACCGGTAGAGACATGCTTGGGTAATAGAGCATTCTATGTATCATGTATGAGGGGTAGTCCAACTACCTATTTGAATTCGTATCACATATGTTCAAAAGTCTTATCGTATATGACAACATTCAATATTGGGTACAACTTCAACAAAACTTAAACACAAATTTAAGTATTCTAAGAATTGCAAAACATAATATTAAACTACACCGAATAGCAAATCGGAATGGTTTCACAAAAGTATACTATGTCCAGAGGTCAAAAGATTCATACAAGTAAGAGTTATTGTATTCCTACCTTAACCGATAACTAAAAGCAAAACAAATCTTAGTTGTTATTGAATAATCATGTAAATCAAACCAAATAGGGATTATGGGTATCCGGATGACTTTTTCAAGTGGAGGTAATTGGATGGAGTCTTGTTCGTGACAAAATGTCACGTGCAAGCCTTGGTTGCCATAGTGGGCCTTTGGCAGTGTGTTTCTCTTGAAATTGGTGACGGGTCACGTCACCAGCGTTGTCTGCCTATTGACGTATGTGGTTTTGTGCCTATGGATATACCCGGAATACTCGGCTTTTATTCAACCTTAAAAAATAATGAAAACCTAAAATCTTTTTATGTTTTCTTTTATATTTTTCTTAAATCCGCTAGGTTATTAATTCCGTTGGTTAATTGATTTTCAACCACATGTAGTTTTAGGATTCTTAGATTATCACTATTGTGTGTTTATCTATATCTATACTATATTATAAAGTATTTTTTAAGGACTTCTTAAAAAATAAGAGGTACAAATATATTTGCTTATCATACAATACATAATGCACATCTTAACTATTTTTAGGGGTAAATTTATCTTTTAAACTTGTCTTTAGTTACACCACATTATAGTTAATGAACCATAGTAATATTAAAGACTTTACATTAGTCTTGTATAATTAATCCATTACTTAAATGTTTGTACATGATATTATAATATTTTTATAAGTAAATATTATTTAAATTTAGTATCATCTTATTTAGATATAGTAGTGGTGGTGGTACCCAAATATAATTAGTGTTTAAGACAGATCAAGTTCGAAAACACTTTATAAAAGAGACTTGTCGACACTCACCGCATCGTGCGGGCTAACTCACTAGTATTAATAATCTAAAAGGTTAAAAAAATGTTTAGATATTGCATCAAATAATAGAAGATATACTGATATAGTTATAATTAGAATTAATTACACGGTTAGTACACGTAGTATACTCATTTTGCTATTTTCATACCTCTTTATTGGAAATTACATAATTGATAACAATTTTTACATATTGTTTTACCATTGTATTAATGGTGTAGAATTATAGTTTTCTCAATGTGACGGTATAAAATTTGTTGAACACATAGTTATATTCACAATAAAGGATTCTTTTTTGTATCATAAGTTATATCGAGTATCTGTATGATATTAGTAGTGTAACAAATGTAACTGATACCGACCAAACAACACCGGTACCAATATGGATATTCTTTATGGTTTTTAATCAATTTAAAACACATGCCCATTGTTATGCCAAGTGCCAGTGCCGATATCATATTGATACTCTAATGAATCAGACCAATAATAACCGAACGCTCGCACTGAAGCGCGTGAGAAGTTGACTTGTTTCATTTAAAATTAGATGATAAGTAAATAACAATCAACTAATGGAAATTGAGTATATACTCAAAATGGAAATCAATTTTAAAGGAGTGAAGCTCTTAGGTGGAGCTGTTAGTCGAGATACATACTTTGTTAAGGAGTTGGCAAAGCGGAGGGCCTTGTGTGCGATTGATCTTATGAAACTCTTGCCCTGCCTCCGGGATCCCTAGAGTGAACTTCTTCTTCTTAGGTCTTGCATGGGCGTTGCTAAGATGTTGTTTGGGTTGCGGACGTGTCACCCACCCATGATAGATGATGCGGTTTCTTGCTTTGATAAAGGGCTCCGGGAAGCGATCGAAGACATAGTTGTATGTGGTAGGACTTTTTTTGGCGACCTCCAATGGCGATTGGCATCATTGCCGATGCGTTTGGTGGTATTAGGCCTTCTCTCAGCCCAGGACGTTGGGGTGTATGCTTTCGTGGCATCTAGAGCTTAGTCTTGGAAGCTACAGGACCACATCTTAAGGAATAGCGAGGTTGTCAGTTTGGACCCAGACTATGCAAACGCCCTCGAATGTCTAAAAGACTCTCTCCTAGGTTTTGATATTGGCGGTTTTTCCAATAATGACACCGCCCCACGTAAGCCTCATAAAACTTTGGCGAATGCCCTGTTAGGTAAAATCGCTCATAGCATGGGAGAAGTTTTCGAGTTGTCTACCCGCCAGAAGGCTGTTATTGAATGCTTGCAAGGTCCTCAAGCACAAGATTTTCTAACCGTCATTCCGATTGATGGTTTGGGTCAAAGCATGTCCGCGGTTGAATACAGGGCCATCCTTAAATACCGTTTGATGATTCCCATGTACCCTAAGGATGAAACCTGTCCGGTCTGCCGCAAGGCATGCCTGGATAAATTTGGGGAGCATGCAGTTCACTGCAAAGAACTACATGGGTTCAAGTACCGGCATGACAGGGTACGGGACATTTTGTGGGACATCTTAAGGCGGGCCCGGATTTCAGCCAAGAAGGAAGCCCCCGTAAACTTTCTCACGGATCCCACGGAAGGGAGATCCACTCTGAGGCCAACAGATTTGCTTGTCTTTGGTTGGGCCAGGGGAAACACGCTTGCGTGGATCTTACAGATGTGTCTCCTCTGGCTGGTTTGAGAGATACTGGGTTCATAGCTGGGCAAGCAATGGGGAAGGCAGAAATGAAGAAAAAGTGGAAAAGCATGCTAGAGCTTGCGAAGAGAACCAACATGTTTTTTTCCTCCTGGCTTTTGATACCTTCGGTTCCCTAGCATCGGAAGCTATTCGTTTCCTGGCCAGGGTTCAGCGGGTTATCCATAACAATGTCTCAGTGGCAAGGAGGCAGAGTTTTGTGTTCAGTAGATTAGGATTTGTTATCTAGAAAGGGATGACGGCGCAGCTTATTGCCTGCTTGCCTGCTATCTTGATGTAATCCTTGAAGTTATATTAAATAAAAGTCATTAAATTAGATAAAAAAAATTATGTATAATATTTTTTCTATAAAGGGGCATGAATATTGAATATTAGCAATTATAATGGAATTTTTACCACATATACTGTCGTGTATAGGTTATAGGTACTATCCGATGTAAAAGGTAAATGGCAAAGTGTTAATGCCCTAGCATGCTTAAAGAGGCAACTTGAGGTCGGGACTCTCCGGTTCTTTGCTTTTTAATTTTTTTTTCTTCTCTATAGGTACATATCTTTTTTTTAAAAGTAATATTTATTAACCTGAAACCTATATGAAAATTTATCAATGATTATCAATTTTTATACAGAATCCACAGAAATAAACATTGCGCTTACCGCAATTTTTATTGTAGTCCTGAAGCAATTTATGTGATTTTTTTAGAGATTTTATAATTTTCTGTGTTAGTTTACCGGAATTCCGGATCTACTATTGTGTTGTCTACATTTTTATTTACGTTTTGATAGTGCTGACCAGGTTCGACCAGGTTCACTATGGAGACTATCCCGTTTGTTGGACATTTGCAAGTATTCATGCCATGCATCATGAGAAGATCTGTACGCCAATTGACGATCACGAACGTGCATTTTAGTGCGGTGAAACCTAAAATATGTCGACCATCTTCCTTTTATTGAGAAAATGTAAACACGTCCTTTAGATTGTTCACAGTTCGTAAGAATACTTGTCAGCTAATGCAAAATGACGTCGAAATGTGGCCTTGTATACAGTAGAATTTCAGAAAATTAATTCTTTTATCAAATGATTTTGAGGATCAGGAGAACCATCAAATCCTTCATGACTCGCTTTTCTCTTGTACGTGGTTGTGATGGTTTAGGATGCTCACATAAAAACGCGATCCCTAAACGAGTCGCTGAAATTATTATTTCACCTTCCTACTCTGAACCAGATGATGGGTGTGATAGGTTATAATTTTATTTTAATCATATAAGGATGGTGTGGTAGTAAAATAAGGGAGACTTGAGTTGTGATTTATATAAAACGTAGAGATGGTTTGTGAAGAAACACGTGTTCACTCAGGTACAACCCTTTGCTCACACTGGTGGCAGAACCGAAACCGTAGAGAGTGAAAGTGTGTGTGTGACACCCGACAACTTCCGATCTACACTGACGTGATTTTTATGATTTAAAAATAAATATTTATTTCAAATATTTCTAATTATTAAGTTTCGGAAGTTTACTGATCGTTTAGATGAAGGAAACGTGACCAAATTAATTAACGCAATTTAAACGCGTGCGTCGAACGCGTGTGTCGGACGACTTAAATAAAATTTATATTGATGGGTTTAGTTATATTTCTAATTTCGAACAAAACCGACTACTTTTTATAATTAATTGTTGGGCCTAGAATAGAAACCGAGGCGTTTTGAGTTAATACGGGTTCGATGCGCGGTATCTACCTACTAAACCCTAACCCTAACTATAAAAGGGAAACTCTTCTTCTTCCCCTTCATTTTCCCGTAGCCAAACACCCCCCCCCCCCTCCAAAATCTCTGCAACCCCTCTCTCTCTACTCTCTCTCTTCGGCTCTCTCTCTCTCACCCGTCTCTCTCTCTCCCTCTCCTCCCTTGTTTCAACACCGGCCGACCACCACAATCCCTGGTGGTGGCGGCGGCGGTTTTGTGAAGCCCGATGCGGACAGAAACAGGTCAGAAGTGGTGGTTGTTCAGGGTTCGGGTTTTGGGTTCTGATTGTGGCTGCAGAGATGGTGCTAGGGTTTTGTTCACAGGTCAGTTTTGGTTCGATTTTGTTTGAATTTGTTGGATCTAGGTGGTGGCTGGCCGGAGATGGTGGTGGTTGTTGAGATGGTGGCGGCGGCGGCGGTTCAGACGGTGGATGTGGATGGGTTTGGTCCGATGAGTTTTGGTTTGGGTCCGATTTGGTCTCGGGTCTGGCTCAGGTCAACGAGTCAGATCTGCTCGGGTCTCGAGTTCCGGTTCAGATCTGGTCAGCCTTGGCTTCTGGCTCGTTTGGTGGTTCGGTTTAGATCTCGGGTCAAGTCAAGTTCGTGTTCGTTTGGTCTCGGGTCAGCGGCTTCTGGCTCGTTTGGTGGTTTTGGTGTTCGGGTCAGATTCGGTGTGAGATCAGGTTCGGTACGGGTCTTGTTTGGGTCAGATCTGGATGGTCAAGCCTCGGTCAACACGCGGTCAAAGCTGGTCAAACTTTGGTTCCGGTCTACACGTAGTTCGAGGTGGCTTCGGGTTACGCGCGGACGAATCGGTATACTTTAATTCGTATTTGTATATTGTTGTGGATATTATATATATAAATAAATACATTGTTATTCGTGAAATAGTTTTTACTCGCGAAACGAACCGACTTTAATACTGAACGGTAACTATATATTAAATCGTACGATTGATATTAGTGGCTAAAATGCGTGACTTATTATATCGATATTGGACTAAATTGGTTGGACTATATAAGTATATAATTATAAATAAGTATAGTTTATATAAAAGTGTCGAAACGTATAAGTCTCGTTTGATTTGGAATTTGCGGATTAACAAATTGAAGTCTTGTATTTGGTATTGATTTTGGGAAAATTGTAGGCGGCTTGTGTTGCCTGGTTTATACAAAAACAGAGGAAGCTCTGCCGAAATTTCTACAAAATTATAAGCATAAACGGGATGATATTTATTATATATTTCATTACAACAAACTTCCAAATGTTTTGACAAACGTAGTTTCCAAACAAAAGGTTTTCGACAATTGATTTATTACAACATTTAAAGATAAACGTCGAACAATATTTCCAAAACAATTACATATTATTTACTAAGCGTCAATTGTAGATCTTCAACGATTTTAGTAACTAAAACATTTCCATCTAAATGGTTTTGAATTACAAAACGCTCGACATATTTGAGAATGATTTATACAAAAGTTTATGCTTCGAAACCTTTAAAGGTTCGCGGATTTTGGAAAAGAAGCGACATTGTTATTGATCGTTTTTAATAACTATACTTATACTTTTATCAAAGGGTATTTTCCTAAAATATAATTATAAGATGAGTTTTGACATATGATAAGTTATACGTTTCATAATAATAGTCCAACGTGGTTTATACACGAATAGTAACAAGTGATTAACTTGAGCATTAAGTCGCATAAAACATATTTAAGTCACGGTCGGTTCGTCGAGTTAAAGCATATTAGGACTCAAGATGTTACACGCGAGTCTAGATAGTTGGACAAACTATCTTTTAGCCGGATAATAGGCTAGGTTTATATGTGTTAGACTTTTAAGGTGTCCTTTGTTGTATTAGGGCACGAGGAAGTCGGTCGAGATTTCAGGCTTTGTTTGCTAGCTAAGCGAGGAAATTAAGGTGAGTTCATGACCCCACTTTTTACTGTTTTATAAATGTTTTCGGGGTGGAAGACATGCTTCTTTTATGAAAACCTGAGGAATTCCAAACGAACAAGTTTTTGAAAAATGAAATGGGGGTGCGTGAGTGTCACGACCCTACTTTTACTAGTTTTACTTTCGGGGAAGAAACATGCTACATACTTACTTATGAAAGGTCATGTTATACTATGGTTACTTTACATTACTATACGGCTTTTTCGGAAAGTCCCAGGGGGAAACCATGAATGTGCGGGAAGCACAACGAGTGAAATGTGGATAGATCTATTGGGCCTCACAAACCCCACTCGACGGCGAGGCCGGGCGGGTGCATATTGTCTCTAACTTTCGGGTTACCGAGACATCGGTAACCCAGTCATCTGGGCTGGTTTCATCATTTGGTTCATGTTCAGTAATGGGTTCCCAACCGTAGTAGTAAAAACACTTAACGTCTAGCTAACGTTCTTATAACCTAGTAGTAACGGATATGATCTTTGGAACTTATAACAACTCTTTTGTAAAACTTATGAACTCACCGACTTTATGTTGACTTTTTAAGTATGTCTTTCAGGTTTAAACTTTGGTAACGGCACGGATGGAGTAGGTGACAGTTCGGGATCGGGGATCCTAGAGGTTAGAATTGGCGTTCAGGAAATCAAAGTCTTAGAAGCATCTTTCCGCTGCGTTGGCAAAGGCACCAACGTCACAACCGACGAGGGGAAAAGTTGGGGTGTGACAGTGTGTTTGTGGTGAAAGTGAGAACACAAGAATATAAGTGGTTCGGTCGAGAGTAACCTACGTCCTCTGTAAAGAGACAATTCTTATTACTTTGGACATTACAAAGTTATTACAAATATTATCTCTATTCCAATTCTTGCATGTGATTGCCGATCCTTTGCAAAGGAGAAGAAGTCTTCTATTTATAGGAAAAGACATGGGCTGGGTGAGACGGCCCATAAAATGTTGTAACTGATCTGGGTCTCGACCCGGGCCCAGATGTTCTCGGCCCATGAAATTGGCGGGAATCAGGTGACATTAAATGCTGATGTGAGAGAAAGCATGATCTGGCCTGCTACAAGTCCATGTGGCATGACGTGATTGGGCGCAGGCGGCACTTGTCTCTGACACAATACGGTTAACCCTTCTGATGGCGTCTGACGTGACGTCTGGCAGCATACATGCTTGTACAGTACGCTAAGTACAGTGTCAACATGGTGGAAGCATGGGTGCTGTCAAGTCACTATTCCTCGTTAGTAGTTGTTGGACCACTACTGACACGTGTTTGACTCTGGTTGGCGCAGGAGGCACCCAGATCTGACCAGATCTTCCTCATTCTTGATCGTCCATACCTCGTACCAAAAGGTGATAATAGTGGAATGTTCCTCGCGTATATTGGCGCGTGAAGATTCTTTTAAGATGGTGACGTCATAGAGATGTAGTCATGTTGTGCGTGGATGAACTTCCACGCGCAGTCATGGTTCCGCGGGCAAAAGATGTTTGTTAGCCTGTTTTCCTCCGCGCTCTTTGTATATAACTTAAAATGTAGGCACCCTATCCCTTCAGTTTGGTATATATATGTATATAACTTAATTTTATTTAAACACTAGATTTTAACGTTGGAAATGAGCAATGGCAGATCTAGAAATTTTTTTTAGGAGTAAACGAAATAAAAATAAAAACATGGTACTTTGAGTTTGGCTTTTGTTAATTTTGTGGCTGCAAACGAGCCGATCTTGAGTTTAAAACAAAGCTCGTTTATTAATAGAGCCCGATCTCGAGCCTGGAATGTGAGGCTTGTAAGGCTCGTCGAGCCTTCATGTAATATTAGTTTTATTAATATTTTAATCTTTACCCCCTTATTTAAGCTTGTTTACTAAACGAACCCGAGCCGAGCTTCATTTATTGAGCTCCAAACCTCATTATGTATATTATTTTTATTTAAAATATTAACTA
The DNA here is from genome assembly GCA_032199755.1 of Ambrosia artemisiifolia. Taxonomy (NCBI): domain Eukaryota; kingdom Viridiplantae; phylum Streptophyta; class Magnoliopsida; order Asterales; family Asteraceae; genus Ambrosia; species Ambrosia artemisiifolia. The sequence continues at coordinate 10,438,316 of CM063525.1, read as the reverse complement.
ATAAGTAGTAAACGAGCCGAGCCCAAGCTTAAGAAATTTTTAACAAACCGAGCTCGAGCCCCTAATTTTGTTGGGTATTTTTAGGGGTGTAAATATGTGACACCCGGCAAATTCGGGTTAACATTTTACAAACATTTACTATTTACTTTGTTTAAAATATATATTTCGTTTAATTCAGAGGAATTAAATTGGTTAAATATATGGGAAACAACACGAACAGATAATCCGGTAGATTATCGAGTCATACATACGAATAACTGACCCCGAATGTTGGTGAAACAACAAAACAAATAATTGAAGAATAACTCGTTTGGTATTATTTGCGATTATGTGCTTACGTGAATTTATTTGTGAATTAATATGCAATTACGTTTATTTAAGCGAAACGCGTCACCGAACTCGTAACCGACACCCGACGAACCGACAAGGTGGTTCGAGGCCTAAAATATTGGGTTAAATAAGCGTGGTATTAGTTTAGAGGTTAAATCCCAATTATAAAGCAAAAAAAAAAAAAAAATCTGGAAGGCGTCGCTACACGCGACCACCATTGGGCAAACCCTCTGCGTGCCGTGAGGGGGGGGGGGGGGTCCAAAACGCGGAAGACAAGTTTGTTGATTTTAAAAACGATTTTAAACGCCATCTTTCTCATTAACAAAACCCTAATCACACATATCAGCTTCCATACGAATATTATCATTCCTAACCTCTGCCATAACCATCATCAGTCAATTATGTTTTTGTCCATAAAACCTAAAGTCCAGATCTGATCAAAAGTTTTTTTTAATCAATAACAAATGATTTGTAGATGATTAACATGTTTATGTGATGTGTTTTGATGATGATTTGATTATGTTAGAACATAGGACTCAGGTTTAATCATAAACTCTAACTTTGATGAATCTTGATAACCTTAGGTTGTATGATTATGATGTTAGATCTGACTTGGATGATTTGTATGATGATATTATGTTAGTCTAGGATGATTAATATGTATTTGATAATTGATTAACATCGATTGATCCGTTATTCATACCTTGAAAGTTCATTGATTTTGGATTTCTAAGTTGATGATTGCTACATCTTAATGTGTATGTAATGCTATGAGATGATTAGTAATGATTATCTAAGATGGATTAAACATTTTTACAATAGAAACCAAACTCGATTCATGTACTTACCAAAGATGGAAACTTTTGCATGTTATATGTGTTCTTGGTGTTCATAACTTACTATGTTTGGAAAGTTTTGATGTGCTTAAAAATTACACATATTTATCACACAAATTTACCCATATTTTGTGTATGTTCATTGGAAATTTCAAGAGGTTAAACACTAATCAAGTGATATTTGTTGATTCTTAGGTTTGGTGGTGATTTATGAGGATTTAAGAGAAATCAAGATAAAATGGAAGTAAATGAAGGTTGAAAGTTGATGTTCTGATGTTGCACAAGCACAAGCACAACCATGCTACAACCAAGCTCAATCCCAAGCACAACCATGCTTGTGGATAAGCATGATCATGCTTGCTTTTCTTCAGACACGCCAAACCTAGATCTCCCTCTTCGCAATCACGATCATGGCCACAACTAAGCATGACCATGCTCATCTATCTCGAGATCAAAGCCTATTCTAGTCTAGCAAAAGTGTTTCTTGGGCATTGAAGGACCAATGGGCGTGTAGATCTGGTCAACACATGAGCACAACCATGCTTGCCCATGAGCACAATTGTGCTCCATTTCTTCTCTATAAAAAAACAACAGTATGTTCATTTGAAGGATAGAGAGTTCTACCCAAGGTTTCCAACTCCAAAATTCACTAAATTCAACCCACTTGCAAGCATCTAGGAGGGATTATAACATCAAGAGGATCATCACACATCATCTACATCATCTAAGCTTGGATTCTTGGTTTGATTCTTGTTAATTTTACCATGAAACTTGTAACTATTTCAAGCTTGTATGTTGTTTTTGAGCTCATGATGAGCTAAACTCTTTGCATCACTTTAATTTAGATGAAGTTTAGTTAACCTTTGATGAACTTATGGATTATTGGGAATGATTATGTTAATGTTATAGTAATTTCTTGGTTATTCTTCAATGGTATTGTGTATTTGAAGGTTCTAATTGATTTTCAAGATTTATGATTGTTTAATTATGTAATGTTGGAAAACTCATAATTTAAACTTTCATTCATGGATTTGTATAGGTTTATGCTAGTTCATGTCTTTTAACTAGGAATGGTGAATGAAGTCTTGATTATTCATGATAAACTCTTGAATGTGCATCCTTATGCTTATGTTTGGAAAGACAAAGTGTTTGTAATGATCTTGTCATGTTAGGTCTTATGTTCATCTAGGATTTGTTGACACGAATTGCTAGTTTATGTAATCTTGACATGAAAATCATTAATTGAAGAAATACATGAATATTACTTAGATTAATCAACCTTAGGTGGGTTATGTGTTTTTCATATGATCTTTCCAAATGGTTGTTGGATTAGTTATCCTTGACGGGAAATTAGTCTACATTTTCAAACACTAACATGATTGAATCACTTGTTTTTACTTGTGTGATTTTAGGTGGTTAGTTTGTGTTTTTCATCCTAACTTTCCAACAAATCATAAGGCTAGATTTCTTTAGCAAGATTTTAGTCATTTATGTGTTTTGTGATCTTTCCATGTATCCATGATTATTGTCATTTGTTAACTAAATGGATTCGAGATTAAAGTGATATTCCTCCTTGATTGATTGCATTTGTGTTAGTTAGATTAGTTATTAATATTTTACAATTTAACTTAGAAAAGTCAAAAAAATCAACTCTTTGAAAAGGCTTTACAGTAGCAAAAGTTTAGTATTGAGAAACCGCGTCCACGGATTGATATCCGGTTCTTACCATTTAAATTATATTACTTTTCGATAGGTACACTTGCCTTTCGTGTGTGTAGTTTAATTTAGGGTAAAAACTATTTTAAAACTAGAAATTGTGTGAACGAATATCTTCAAAAAAAATATATATACTTCACGCACCATCAAGTTTACATGAGATACAAGTTGTAGGATGCATGGAATGTGTTGTATGATTTGTAGTGATTCATGATTTGTTAGAAGTAGGATGTATGCGCAAACTTGTACTTGCAAGCATATGTGATATGTGACATATTTTTGACAACATGACATGATAGATGCTAGGAATTGCATGAGTTGGGTATGTAATGTAATTCTAGGTCTATTTGGATTAATCAAACATGAACACTTTAACAGGTCACCAACGGGTCGGCGGGTTGATGTCGTGTGGATTAAAGGTTTTAATGACTTAAATTACTTTTCTTTTAAAGGGAACAAGACCCCGACGGATGCGCCAAAAACTTGTTCAAAAGGAGATTTAAGTCAAAACTTTAAGATAAAACACTTTTCATGTTTTAAATTTATAAAATAAAACGATAAATGTTAACCGTTCTAAACCCACACAATAGGCAAGTGTACCTATCGATTTTAGTATAGACACAAGCAATTACTGAGTATCGAACCCAAAGACATGACTTCCCCTACTCAACCTTAAGTTGCTTTTTAATAAAAGTAAAGATAGAAATGAGAGAGAGCGAGAATAACCGATGTAGAATCAATATCCAAAAGAAGTGTTGCTTGGGGATCCAACTAACTTTGGGATGGATTAATAGTAATTACTTAATTAAGTGGTGTATTCAAGTTACGCACTTAACTTTGAGTTGCTCAACTATGCATTCTCTAGAGGTGACTGTTATCACATAACTAGTTTATGTTCTTGTTTAAAGTGAGGGTCTCCCAAACCGGTAAACTCACCTCTCAACAGTGAGGGACAGACTACTCAAGACTGTGCATGCCCAACCCCGAAGAATCCACCACCCAGTGTTGCAATAAAGACATCTAACTACTTTAAACTTTTAACTTGCCGCTGGCTGGAGCATGGCTGAAAAGCTACCACTTGATATCATAAAGGAGTCGTGACTAACCAGAACACGTGCATCCCCTACTTGAATTAATTAAACTTTCAAAAAGTGATTGACCTATTACTAACTGTGCGGCAGTATAGCAATGGAAGAAGATGAAGGCCATCCGCTTCCAGCACGGGTTCACCAATTCCTGGTTTGCGCCAAAGCTAACACATAGACAATGAAGCTAAGTCGCACAACCAAGTCTTGGCTTATCACTAGGACTAAGTATAAAGACCGTACCGACCCTAAGTGAGATTTTGATAGCCGAGGATCAAGCCACAAAGTGTGATTTGTTTCCAAGCACAAATGGGCATATCTCTACATGTGGAGTTAAGATTCGCTTACAAGTACACCATGGGTACACTCATAAGTCCCTCCACTTTCTATCAAAACACCCACAAGACCAACTACTAAGTGTTAGTTTTAATTAATTCAAGAAACAAAGTTTTAAAGTAGAAAGAATTAGACAAGAACATAAAACACCAATCAAGAAATAAAAACTATATAATCCATTACCAAAGAAGTCTTCACCCTAATAACACTCAAGAATCTTAGCCAATGATTGGCATTACAACATGCACTCTAAGTTGGTTGTTCAAAGAACACATAGTAGTTATTGTTTGGAGGATCAAAGAGGGTTTTTCGGATGATTTTTAGTGATCTCTCTCAAGCTCTCACTCTAGTAGTGTTTATGGAGTGATCCCAAGCTCCAAAGGTCATTTACAAGACCCTGAAAATGGCAGAAATATGAGAGAAACTCAGGTGGAATGGATGGATGGGGGGATGCCCAAAATGTGGAGTGGAGATTGGAGGCCTCTATTTATAGGCAAATCAGCCTAAGCACGCCCATGCTTAAAGTCTTGGCACGCCCATGCTCGACAGTGGGTACTATTACAGAGTCCTTTCAATAGAAGCTGTCCGTCCTTGGGGGCTGCACGACCGTGCTCAGTATAGTGGCAAGCCCGTACTTGCTGCTTCGTGTAACCGTCTTGTCAGTTTGGTAGGTTGGGAGCCTTGGGGAGCACATCTTTAAAGGCACGGCCGTGCACAGGCATTTGGCATGCCTGTGCAAGCCTGTAAATTGACTTTTTGCCCTTCGTTGACCTGGAAATTTTGACTTGTTGACCCAGGACAGTTGCACGGCCGTGCACGGCAGTAAGGATGGCCGTGCTGCATTTTGCAGAGCTTCAAAGTCTTCAATTCCTCGTCTGTTAGTGCTATTTTGTGCCGTTTTCACTGCTTTTTAGCTTTTTTCTTCCAAGAACCGGCATTTACCTTATAGAAATGTTTTGGCTATATTTTATAAAGATAAAAGCATGATAAATGTGCAAAAAGGAGGATAATTACATATGTAAATCATGTTAAATTATCAGCACATCATAACACCTCACACTTAAACGTTTGCTTGTCCTCAAGCAAACCAAACCTTAGGGAGTTTTTTTGAAACAAAAATAGTTTTACTCGATATGCCGAGCTGAACCTACCTCCTAAGAGTCACACTTAATAGATCCTCGGGGTTTTGGGTCTGGTTTGTGGTCAGACTACTCAAACATTCCTAAAGTGTCCCAATTCCTGTTCCTCACTAACTCTCGTTCACTTAGGTTTCATTTTGGGGGTGATCACTCGGATTCTACCTGATCGCAAGCACGAATCATAGGTTTATATGCAAATCACAACTCCACCACTTTTGTTAAGGTAATGTGTGTGAATCAAAAGGACTTTAAATGGGTTAGTTGAGTGAAATGGAGACGAATAGGGTAGGAATGGAGTCTACCACCATGACTAACTTCAGGTTGAGTGTTTGAGATGTTATCACAATCTTGTAAATCTTCTAGGTGGGCTTTGAAGGTCTTTCCTTGGACTTCATAGCTTGACTGTGGCCTACTCTCGTGAACCGTTCGGCGTGCGGGCCGCCTAAAAGCCTTCACTAGGTTGGGTTGATTACTTGGTCTTTAGAAAGTCTTGCAAACTTCTCTTTGATTCCTTTATTTCAGCAGCATCACTATTACACATTTTTTTAATTGATTAACACATAAACTGTTTACACTTGATGCTTTGCTGGGTGATTCTTGACACTTGGTGTGCTCTTCTTGATGGCCTTTTTGTTGTCTCCATTTTTCACGATTGAGATCCGAGATCTTTGAGGTGCGGCTTATGCTTCTAAGCCCAAATTTCCTGAGAGCTTCCTTAACACCTCAACACTTCCCTGGTTACGTTATGGTGGGGCTAAATGGATGAAAGGAAATGAAAAACACTAAGGCTCAAGATGGGCGACTAGGGCTGGGGGAAATATATGGAAAGCCAATGGTAATGAAATGGGTAAATCCTAAGTGCCTAAATCATTTTCACACAATCACCTATAATGTGGGCTTGTAATGCATAAGTCACACAAGTTCTAACCATGTCCTTCCAAAGGGGAACATCTCTCATAAACAAACGAACGAGCACGTAGAGTATATATCTAATGATTTGCTCGATAAGGCTGAAAATACTCACATGTAAGGGTATTGAAGACACCCTAGATGGTTCTTTTGACTACCAAAACCTCCCTAATCTCCCGCAAGATTTTTGGGTGGAATCAAAGGATTTGAAAACGGTTTTTCCTTAATCAAAACATTTTTGAAAAATTTGCCTTTAAACGGTTTTGGTTTGTTGATTTCAAGAAGTGTTAAAATTTGAAAAATGTTAACACCTCACACTTAGTTTTTAGCATATTTTAAAAATTATAGATTTTATGATATATTTTATGCTTAAAGAAATAAGTGGGAAAAAGACAAATGCTCCCCTAATTAGTTTTCTAGAAGAAAACTATTCGGGTGACATCCATAACTACCTGATCACTGAGCCTTTTTGAGAGAAATCACTTGGCATGAATTAAATAGCTAGAACTAAAAAAAAGAAAAGTAAATACTAAAAGAGAAAATACTAGATCCTAGTGCCGAGAGGGCATACCTGGTGGTTAGAAAGAAGTATAAGTGAACGATCATACCTGAGGTTACTCAATTGCCTTTTATTATGTATGCACCAACCTCTTAACTTATTCTTCATCGGGCTAGTCCCGGAAACACTACTTTAACCAAGTTCAATCCCATAATTTAAGAGTTTGGGATTGATAGTGAAACCTGATGTGTTGCGCCACCACCACTTGAAATTTCCTGGATCAAACGTCACTATGTGCAAGTAGTGAAGAAGTCGGTCACCCCGATACACCACAAGTGGCTTGCCGAAATAACGCCACTTCTTCCTAGTGAAGTGATCCTCCAAGTGATACGCTTTACCCCATGAGTCATCAACAAGTTCAGCCATTGAAGGGCTATCACTCGTGAAAAGTGGCAACTGAGATATTACCACTTCCTTTCCTGAGTTGCCGCAGTCTGGTTCTTTCCGTCCTTCTTGCACCTCTTCGTCCATCACTCCACTTCCACCCATGTTTACTTCCATCTTGCCTGTACCGGCTTCCTTTTGTTGTACTTCCAATGCCTTTACTCTTGCTTCATCTTCCATTGCAAATTTCTTCAAAATATAGTTTTTGACTATCTCGAGATTTCAGCAAACTTCTCCAAGTCGATGAGAGGAGGTTCGGACTCGGGCATAGGCTCTGGTTCTGACTCGGAGAAAGGATTTGCTGGTGGCAAAAATGATGGTGAATTTTCACGTGGGGTATTTTTCTTCAAAAGGATAAGGTGAGAAAGTTGAGGATTCAAAAAGTGGTGGTATAGGAGACTATGGAAATGGTGATGGGTTATATGGAGGTGGTTCGTAGGAAGGTTCGGGTGTAGGAGGTTAGGGTGGAGGTGAATATGGAGAGGGTTTACAAGGGTAAGACTCAAAAGTGGGAAGACCAGGAAAGATGTATTCTTCGCATTTATGGGGGGTAAGAAGGTCCACCACAATAACTACACGAAAGAATAGAAAACAAGTAGTCTTCACAACTGTGGGGAAAAGGAGGTCCGCCACAATAGTCACATCCTTGTTGAACGTAGCACCCATTTTCAGCAACTTGTTGATCCATCCTGTAAAATAAGCAAACTAGACAAACGGGTTAAACTAGCAACTTAAAACCTTTCTATGGAATATGTCGTGTCCCCGGCAACGACGCCAAAAACTTGATGTCGAGTGGATTAAAGGTTTTAATGGCTTAATACTTTTCTTTTAAAGGGAACAAGACCCCGACGTATGCGCCAAAAACTTTTTCAAAAAGAGATTTAAGTCAAAACTTTAAGATAAAACATTTTTCAAGTTTTAAATTTATAAAATAAAACGATAAATGCTAAACCTAAACAATAGGAAAGTGTACCTATCGAGTGTAGTATAGACACAAGCAAGTACCGAGTATTGAACCCAACGACACGACTTTCCCTACTCAACTTTAAGTTGCTTTTTAATAAAACTAAAGATAGAAATAAGAGAGAGCGAGAATAAGCGACGTAGAAATCAATATCCAAAAGAAGTGTTGCTTGGGGATCCAACTAAATTTGGGATGGATTAACAGTAATTACTTAATTAAGTGGTGATGCATTCTCTAGAGGTGACTGTTATTGCATAACTAGTTTATGTTCTTGTTTCAAGTGCGGGTCTCCCAAACCAGTAAGCTCAACTCTCAACAGTGCGGGTCGGACTACTCAAGATTGTGCATGCCCAACCTCGAAGAATCCACCTCCCAGTGTTGCAATAAAGACATCTAACTACTTTAAACTTTTATGAATAGCTTGCCAGCGGCCGGAGCATGGCCGAACAAGCTACCACTTGATATCATAAAGGAGTCGTCACTAACCAAAACACATATATCCCCTACTTGAATTAATTAAACTTTGAAAAAGTGATTTACTTTCCTCTGTAAAGCAGGACATATTAGTGGTCAGTTTCCTATAATCTCCACTACGTTGTTGACCTATTACTAACTGTGCGGCAGTATAGTAATGGAAGAAGATAAAGACCGTCCGCTTCCAACACGGGTGTACCAATTCTTGGTTTGCGCCAAAGCTAACACATAGACAATGAAGCTAAGTCACACAACCAAGTCTTGGCTTATCACTAGGACCAAGTATAAAGACCGTACTGACCCTAAGTGAGATTTTGATAGCCGAGGATCAAGCCACAAAGTCTGAATCTTTCCAAACAAAAATGGGCCAATATCTACATGTGGAGTTAAGGTTATCTTACAAGTGCATGGGTTGCTACACACCATGGGTACACTCATAAGTCCCTCCCGTTTCTATCAAAACACCACAAGACTAAATACTAAGTGTTAGTTTTAATTAATTCATCAAACAAAGTTTTAAAGTAGAAAGAATTCGACAAGAACATAAAACACCACTCAAGAAATAAAAACTATATAATCCATTTCCAAAGAAGTCTTCACCATAGCAACACTCAAGAATACTAGCCAATGAATGGCATTACAACATGCACTCTAAGTTGGTTGTTTAAAGAACACATAGTAGTGGTTGTTTAGAGGATCAAAGAGGGTTTTTAGGTTGATTTGTAGTGATCTCTTTCAAGCTCTCACTCTAGCAGTGTTTATGGAGTGATCCCAAGCTCTAAAGGTCACATACAAGACCCTAAAAATGGCAGAAATGTGAGAGAAACTTGAGTGCAATGGATGGATGATGGGATGCCCAAAATGTGGAGTGGAGGCCTCTATCTATTGGCAAATCAGCCTAAGCAAGTCCATGCTTAAAGTCCTAGCATGCTCATGCTCGACAGTAGGTACTGTTACAGAGTCCTTTCTGCAAAAGCTGTCTGTCCTTGGCGCTGCACGACCATGCTCAGTATAGTGGCACGCCCGTGCTTGCTACTTCGTTGTAACCGTCTTGTCATTTTGGTCGGTTGGGAGCCTTGGGGAGCACGTCTTTATAGGCACGACTGTGCACAGGTGTTTGGCACGCCTGTGCTAGCCTATAAATTGACTTTTTGCCCTCCGTTGACATGGAAATGTTGACTTGTTGACCCTGGACAATTGCACGGCCGTGCACGACAGTAAGCACGGCCGTGCTGCATCTGGCAGAGCTTCAAATTCTTCAATTCCTTGTCCGTTAGGGCCGTTTTCACTCCTTTTTAGCTTTTTGCTTTCAAGAACCTGCATTTATCTTATAGAAACGTTTTAGCTGTATTTTATAAAGATAAAAACATGATAAATGTGCAAACAGGAGGATAATTACATATGTAAAACATGTTAAATTATCGGCACATCACAGGTCAAACTTGGTCAAACAAAGTCAAACTTAGTTAAACACTTTTGTAAAACACAAACTAAGGAATTGATTGGATTCAATGGGTTAACTGGACAAACACAAACATTGGACAAATGCTTATAGGTTGTTGTATGATAGGTTTTCGGTAGTAGGATATCTATTTTACAAAACACTTAGTTTTACTTTAGCACGCAATGGTAAGGTGAGTTTCATGGACCCTTTTTACTGGTTTTCCTATTGGAGGAGAAACATGCTACACAAACACATAAACACATAAATATTATAGATCACATGTACTATTATATCACTTGTTTACTATAGTGAAACACCCATTCTTAAGTCCTGACATTATAAACCATAGTTTGTGAAGCATAGCGAGGAGATGTGAATAGATCTATTGGGTCTGACAAGCCCCATCTGTGTCAACTGGAGGTTGAGGATGTGCATATTGTCTTAGATATTCGTCACTGTTAATGGGCGGTGGCGAGAGGCAAACAACTACCAACAATCAACAATGGTTTATGTGCGCTAAGTAACTTGTTAATGTCTACCTAGCATTGGGATATAATTAGTAAACGGATGTGAGTTTATGCAGACAAGCAGACAAACGGATTTTCTTACATTAAAACCTGTGAACTCACCAACTTAATTTTTGACACATGATGGAATGGGTTTGGAATGGAAGTTTAAGTGTTTAAATGTTAAGTCTTATGTGTTTTTATGTGTTGACATGCGTGGATTTGAGTAACTATGAGAAATTAATGTTTTGTAGGTTAAATACGAATATTTGATGTGTTTTGGAGAAAATTCATGGATTGGACCTAAAGATTAAAATGGATGACATGACAAAGGGTCGAAAAACGAAGACGTGACCGCAAACGGTGAAGAAAACGGAGTTACAATGAAAACGTTATGAAGAAAACAAGTTTTGGTAGAAAGTTGTCAGAGGCGTAGCTTATGGATCTAGTGCTGATTGGAGTAGCTTACAACATTTCCTTGGCTCATCACATCAGAATGTGTAGTAGCATAGCCTGCAGCTCTGGTGCTGACTGGTGTAGGATACGACGCTGGACTATAGGAAACTCCTTAAAAGTCATAAAAATAGGGTTTTTAGCCACCATTCCATTCTAGCTTTTCTTGGGGACTTTTGGGGGCGATTCTCGGAGCATATTTTGGGATCTTTAAACCATTCTAACCATTCCAATCATCAATCTAACATCAAACATGCAATCAAACATCAAGATTAAAGATCAAATAAAAACTTGAGTGGCTAATCTTTTCGTGGTTTCCTCCGGGTGGAGGATTATTGTAAGTGGATGATTATTTTTAGTTTTTCTTTGTATTTGAGATTAGCAATCTAAGCATTCGATGCTTTTTTCTTAGTAATTTATTAGTTTGATTGTAAATGATTGATTTTCATCTAAAACCTAGTTTTGATTCTTTCAATTCCCGAGAGTTCTAGTAATTGGGATATATTAGATAGGGATTGGGTTTGGTAATCTTCAATTGATAACCGTGTGATAACCTTTCGTTGTTTTGCAATTAAAGTACTTAGTCCTTGTTTATCACAATCAACTAATTAATTATCTTAATCATGTCTATGTGATTTTCTCAACAAAAACTAATTACTTGAAGCCATTTTGAATCCAAAACCTAGAGGAATCACCTTTTCTCCAATTGTTTACATCTTAATTTTTATTTTGTTTTCACAATCACTCTCAGACATCCGAATTTTACTTTTCTTGCAACTAGTTAATTAGTAATAAGTTAAGTAAACCAAACACTTTCCATAGTACTTCTCGGGGTTCGACACCTGACTTACCCTATCTAATAAGGTAATAAGAAACTGATGTTAATCTTATTTTTGACTAAGCCTTCCACATCGGTCAAAATTTGGCACCGTTGCCGGGGACTCGTGCGCAAAATATTTATTTTTATTAGTTTAATCAGAAAACCTAAGAACCCAAAAATATTTACATTGTGTTTTTATTTTATTGTTTGGAATTACGCGCGGTTTTCTTGTTTGTTTTGTACAGGTAACTCTTCAGTTGCATGCATCATATAAGACATTCAGGGAAGTCATCTCCACTAGTGTTTGATACGGAGATTGAGAAAAAAGCTCGGCAGAAACGAGTATTTCACCGAGAGAAGAAGGTTTCGCATTCTCCAGTTTCACATTTCAGACCAATGGAGAATTTAAACCTCACTACCGAACCAATGTCCCAACCTCAATTTTTACCCACTCCAAGCCATCCATCGCCCAATACATTTAACGCTACTGAACCCCTACCATCATCCAGCACCCAAACATCACACATTCCACCATTCCCGAGATATGACAATCCTCCACCACCACTTTCACAAACATCATCTTTACCACAACCAACCACAACTCAAACTCCTCGAATAACCTCTCTCCCAACATTTGAGAGATTCAACCCACAACAAGGCCAATCTTAAGCACAAGACCCAGCTTTCACCCAAAAACCATTACCCAGTCACTCTTCACCCTATGTGAGGGTGATTTCTGATGACAACACACCAAACCAAACTGATACACAATTTCCACAAACTTATGCAACCCAATATCCATCATTTCAACCACCATCATTTAGCTTTAGAAAAAAGGACTAACCAAGGTACTTATGAGTATGATGATGGGGATTTGGATGGGGATGAAGGAGATCAAGGGCCATATCAGTTGGTGAGGTCACAGACTTTAAATGGTCAAGGGTACCCATAGTTCTTTCAAGCCAATCAGGGTGATCAACGGTATCAAGCATTCCCAGAAGCTCCAGTTCACCCTACACCTCTATAGCAACAAGCGGTAAACATGCCTTTGAGACCAAATCCAAGGAATGCAATACCTGCAGCTAATAATTAAGCAGGTATTCCTTTAGATTTGAGAGAGGCCCGGTTAGAGGGATTGAAAGCCACTTTAGACCTACTATAGTTCATAATCCATCAGCAGTGGTCATTCCACAACTGCATGGTAGGTCGTTTGAAGTGAGGTCACAAGCAATCCAGAGTTTACCTAAATATCACGAGTTAGTAACTGAGGAACCGTACACACACCTCGGGGCCTATGATGCGAGATGCAATACAATTGGGGGACAAGGACTTACACAGGATGAGGTGAAGTTGGTACTGTTTCAATTCACTCTCAAGGATAAGGCACAACAATGGTTCCAGTCATTACCTTCGGCCTTTATCCGCACTTGGTTAGAAATGCAACAACAATTTCTTAATGAGTTCTACACAAATGAACTAATGATGCAAGTAAGAACATCAAGAACTTTTCTCAGTAGGCAGGTGAACTCTTTCATGAAGCACTTACTCGCTTCAAGATGATGATAAAAAATTGCCCATATCATGGCATCCAACTGTGGGTGTTGATCAACTCTTTTTATGAGGGACAACACTATGAGGACCAAGGTGCGTTAGATTCTATTTCAAATGGTACATTTGGCACTAACGATGAACAGGTTGATTGGGAATACCTTGAGAAGAGAGCTGAGACAACGAAGAGAATGGCACAGTCTTTGAGAAGGTCAAGGCAAGAAACGGTAAAAGCTGCAGGTGGGGGTAGTACAGGTGATGCTGAGAGGTTAGCTAGGTTAGAGTATCAAGTAACTTACTTAGGGATTAGCGGTCAACCCATGTGTGGGCATTATGGTGATGTAGGACACATTGCTAATAGTTGTCCTAGTATAGTTGGTGGAATGGAAGAGGTGAACCAGGTACAGGGGGGAAATTGGAATTAGTCGTATATGAACTCTAATACTTATCACCCAGTTCTTAGGAATCACCCAAATTTTACCTATGGGGGTAGCAGTTGAGGTTACCAAAAGGGTGGTCAGTCATTTGGGTTGTCAGGTAGTGGGAATAGTGCGGTGATGGAGATGTTGAAGATAATTCAACAGGATTTGCAGGTCATCTGTAATTGAAGAATTTTAGCTAAAAACAGGAAATCTGATCATACAAGGCACTATTCCAGGTGCGGAAACCCTAGAACAGAACAAAATGATAATCAACGAATCAAAACACATGAATTACGCTTTTCAAACTCATTTTCATAGATAACTTGATCAAATATTGATTACATATGCTTTTACAAGTTAATCTATTGACAAATTCTCTGACTCAACCTAGAGAGCAAAACTCAGACCTTAACAGACACAAATGACCAAAGTTCTTACCAACAAAACAAACTAAACCTTTATATGCATCTGCACATTCGCCCCATGTGTTAGTTCGAATGTGGAATTCTTCCACATTTGACCTCCATATTAGTACGAACATAGAATGTCTTCAGCATCATATCTACCTTCGCCCCTTTATCTTCACCTTCGACCATATTAAGTTCACATTCGACCTTCTGAAATCCCTAACACATGTTAATGATCACAATCCGAAGCATTAGTCGCACATAATGCATCTACAAACTCTCCCTCGACTATTGCTCGGATTGCCTTCTCACTTCATCCATCTGTATGTTCATCAACTTGATTCTCAGTTGTTTCTTTTGGTCTTTCGTCATCTCTGGTTCAAGTTTCCTCTTTGTTGACTGCTTAGGTACTTCAGCTACCTTCACCTGCTTACCCAGCTTCTGCTCAAGGTTGCTACCGGAGTTGATATCATAAACAAAGCATACTCCAACAACCTGTTGATACTTCTTTGCTTGTGATGCATCATTGGGATCACTGTAAATCGGGTTGTAATACAACATGATGATGTCTTCAAATGTACAGTTTATGAGCCACATCGGGTCAAAAACATGTATCTTCTTGTACGAATCCTTTCCATCTCTTAACACAATCACTGCTTCAGCATTCCTCCAGTCATAATACCAGAAAATAAAGTCATTACTGAAATGCTGTTGAATTGGCATTAGCGGTATCTTTCTCATCACTTCAGGAGCTTTGTAAATCAAAGTCACTCTCTTTTTAACCGTCTTTGGATCAATATCCCTGTGAACCTTCCTTCTCGGGTACTGAGGCTTAAACATATCCCATTTTGTTCTACTTTCCCAGATAAGCTTATCAGCAAACCATCCGACCGCTGTATTATTCCCAGAAGCACCAGTCATTCTGAATCGGCATATATCTCTCACCGCCCAATACGGTAGGGTTAACAAGTCATAAAATCTGTAGAAGTACAGAATTCCAGTTTCCCACTTGACTGCTATACACTTCAGATTTCTAAGATATTTCCAACCAAGAGCTCTGCCTTTAAACTTTTGGTTGTGATATCTATAGAATCCTCCCCGTGCTTCTTGTTTAGGCCTTTTATCATCAGTCTCTTTCAACTTCTTCAACAAAGTCTTCAACTCATCGCTTTGTTCAGATGGTTTCTATTTATCATCCCCAAGCACATTTTTAACAAACTCTTTGCTTTTCTCTTCAGCTTTCTTCTTAGCCTCCCTCATATGTGTTTCGGTGAAATATGGAAATACTTCATTTTCATCATTTTCTCTGAAGTATTGGGGATACTCTTCATGAGTTATATCTTCAATCTCAATCTCCTCAGCTTCTGGTGTTTGCTTGTCATCAGAATGATTACCAACATCCTTTTCAGGAATGTCTGGAATCATTTGATCCGACATAATCTCCTCCAGTGTCTTACCAACTCGCTGCGCAATCCCTTCAAGAATTTCTTTTGTCACAGCAGCAGACACCTCACCGTCCTCTAGATCAAGATCACTATACTCCAACTCATATCTCATGTCTTCAGCTTGAAATATTTCAGCAAACTTCCCAGTAAACTCTATCGTCCACTATCTCTTACTCAACATCTCCCGATAAACATCTTTTGCTTCATTTGATAACGCTCTGATTTTCTCATTCTAGAAAATGTTATCATCAGCATTTACATTCTTTCATGCCTTCTTCGAGCTTGACTGACCAGAACTCCCCTTCTTGGTTTGTCTCTGTTCAAAAGTAAACTTGCTCGAATCATCATCATCATCATCACTGCTACTTTCATCATCATCATTCTTTTTGTTACCCGATTCTCCCTCAGCATCATCATCGTCAGATCCATCATCTGATTCATCTCCTTCCTCTTCATCTTCAGAGTATTCTTCATAATCAACCTGTTCTTCTTCTTTTTCTTTTCTTCTTCTCCTTCTTTCAATTTAGGAGCTTCACCGTATAATTTGTCAAGAAGATCACTCATTCTCTTATTCTCCTTCTTCAACTCCTTGTTTTCTTTTCTAACACTCTTAATCATCCTCCTATTTCCATTGCACTTCACATCAAGATCATTTTTCTCCTCCTCAAGTTGTTTCAGCTTCTTTTCAAGTTCATCTTGATTCGTATTATAAGCAACAACTATCTGTAACATCTTTTCCTCATTCTTTTTGAATTTTTCTATCTCAGCTTGTTGAGCTGTCAGCATTTTCATCATCTCTTCCATCTTCTTATTCACTTGCTTCATCACATCATCAGAAAGAGTGACTTTTGATTTAGAAGATTCAGCAACAGGAGTCTTTTCCTTTTCTGGCTTCCTGAACATGTTAGGAACTACTTCAGGTTCTTTGGAAGACTTCTTTTGTTTCTTAGCAGCTGGTGAGGAAACTTTTGATGAAGTACCAGCATCAGGAACTTTCTTTCCTTTAAGCAGCATCTATATCTCTTTTTCTCTCAACTTTTTCATGTCTCTTTTAGCCATCGACTTGTGTTTAGGTTTCTTCAAGTTAACAACTACTGTAGATCCATCAAAATCTCCAGTATCAAGCATTAAATCACCTTCAAGATCAATCGGCTCCTTCTGTAACTGTTCTTCCACAGCTTTGTTCAATGATTCAGATTCTCCAACTGCAGTGGCCTTGCGTTTGGAGTTCTTCCTCAATAACTCAGCATCTGAATCCCACTGTTCATCTTCCTCTGTCTATTCAGAATCTACAGAGTCCTCATCAACCAAAAAAGTACCCTTTTTAGCAGTACTTTTCTTCCTAGCCTTCTGTTTCTTTGCAGGTTCAGATTCATCAGCCTTTGCCTTGCCCTTCACTTTGGCTCCGGCATTCTTAACTTGTCGCTCTCTCTTCGTAGTAGCATCGGCATGCACCAATGGATCATCATTATCTGACTCACTCTTATCATGTCTAGCCCTGTTCAATCCTGGGTCAGTGTAACCCGGATTAACCAAGTGACCAAACAGACGTTTGTGTGGTGGCTTCTCATTATAAGGAACACCCTTATATCCCTTCATCCTAACCAACGTCCTGATATTCATATGATCCTGTCCCAACACCATAGTAGGATCCTTCCTCAAGTTAGGATACTTATGATCAAATATCATCATCAGAAATCTGGGATACATCATGAACTTCTTAGACTTCAATCCTTTCAACATTTCCAACATGTGATCTAAAATCATCCCGGCTATGTTAAATGGTTTGTTCAATGTCAAAGCAACCATTAACGAACTCAAACTCTTCCTCATCACATCATAGCCTCCACTAACTGTCCCGAACACATGAATGATAATGTGAGCGAAGTACTTGAATTGGACACTAAGCTTTCCCTTATGTAACGCTCCATCAGTAATCGGACCGTTATATTTCATACGTAGAAAGCATACTCTCTGTTCAGTCCATGATAAAACTCTTGGATTAGTACACTCTTCATCCTTGATCCTAAGTGCCTCTCTAATGTCTTCTTCAGTCACCATAGCAACTTTCCCCTGAATCTTGCTTACAATAGCAGTCTTCCCTTCCCAGAAGTCATAACGAGCATTTTTCCAAAAGTCTTCAACAATATCTTTGTAAATGATAGCAGGTGTAGCAATGGCATGTATAATCCTGCTTCTTCTGAGAAAGTCAATAATTCCAGAAAACTCAGTATTCTTCAGAACTTCTCCCACATATGCACAGCAGTTGTGAGGAGGTTCGAACGACCAAGCTTGAGATACATTTTCTACTGGAGCTTCTGGAGCTTGTTCTTCTTGAACTGGAACTTCTACATTCTCTGCTGGAATTTCCACGTTCTCTGCCTGTTGTTCTGCCATCTGTAAACACAAAAACAAGAAAAGTACGTCAAAATAATAAAAAACGACAAACTTTGAAATTTTTGAATTTTACCAATTTCCACATTAGCCCCTAAAATAGTACGAATGTGAGAAAAAGTGGGTTCGAAAGTGCAAAAATTGGTTCGAATGTAAAAACATCAGTTCGAATATGAAATAGATTCCACATTCGTCCAAATATTTCCACTTTCGTCCATTATAACACTCCTTCGACCGTTGGATTCCACATTCGCCCTAAACATATGGGTCGAATGTGTCTGTTTGAAACCCAAAATTTCAAAATTGTTATCTGATGTGTTTTAACCATTGTTTTTGATTCAACCTTTGTCTAAAACGACCGACTAAGCTACTTGAACAATCAATTGTAATATTTATTCAGTTTTTATTGATTTTAAATGAAAACTAGGGTTCGACTAAAACATTCAAACAATAATCACAACATATCAATGAATTATCCCTAGTTTTTCTATATTCTCCCCCTAAAATCAATGAAGACTGAATCCAAACCAAAGAAACGATCTAAAACAGTCTAAAGAGGTCCAGATTATAAAGTCTAGGGTTCGGACTTAAAAAACCCCAATTATGGCTTCGTTTTAAAGCCATTACCGGTATAAAAAGGATCAAAAGGATGAGAATATGATAGGGAACAATAATCACAATCAAATAGAAACAGGGCAACAAGAGTTCCACACTTTGAAAATTTTTGAAAAATAATACGAATGAGGGTTCGAATGTAGTTTGGTGTATATATAAGGATCCACATTCGCCCTTTGCCAATGGACGAATGTAGGGCTTTTTTCCACATTCGTCCCAACTTAATGGCCCGGATGTGAAAATGTAATACGAAAGTGAACTTAACCCACCTTCGTCCATTATAAAGGTACGAATGTGACCACATTTTCCACCTTCGACCCAATTAAGGGGCGAATGTAAAATGAAAAATTTTGAAATTTTACCAAATCACGAAATCGAATCCCGTTCAAATATTTTTCAACACATTAAGCCTCAAACATGCATTATTTCACTTTTAAATGATACAAAGCTCAGATGGTTTCATCAAATCTCAAAAAATGACCATCAAACACCGTCGGTTATCTAAAAATAACGCAGAAATGTAAAACTTTTGGTTTTTTCTGAAATTTAAATTAAAACACGCCTAAAATCTTTTTGAGGTTTGTATCTTTTTGTAAAAACAAAATAAAATGCATAAAAGTAAAATAAAGCAATAAATGTTTTGTGATATCCGATAAGAGGATCATATCAGTTGTTTGAGAAATTTGATCACAGCGTTGATCTAATTTTTATATTATCATTAGAAACCATGTGCGACCCGGAAACTGCTGATATTGTTGTCCACATAAGCTCACATGCAGACTGTTATGCAGTGCTTTAAAATGATACGATTTAAGTGTATTATACTAACATGTTGTGGTTCCCACACAAACGACATACTCCCGTATCAAGAAATTGCACAAAGCTTCCTCGTAACGCGTGATTATACCAATGTTATCCGTTTAGTTACAAGATATATAGCACAGAGGTGTACAGGTCAGCAAACAAATGCAGCAAAGTAACATGTGCATATATACCAGGTTGAGGCTGATATCAATTACTGATTTTCATCAGTAAATTGACACGATGCAATTAATGATCTTTGATCAATAATAAACCTGAAGTTCCTCAATTCGGTAACTTTTGGTTTTGGCATTAAAGCTCTTTTAGCAAATATTCTGATTGAAACTAGGTCCGTAAATTAATACGACAAAAGTTCAATCAGAATATCCCGGATAACAGTAACATAATGCCGAAACCTCAGATTTTGGCAACTCTATCAAACGAAATTACGGTACTAAGACCATATGCCCATGAGGTGTTCAGCCACGAACGAGTAGTTCGTTATGTTTGTATCACTAATGCACGCAGTTATTAGTCTACGAAGCCTATCAGCACATTACACGAAATCAACACACGCCTCATATTGCATTACATATCTTTAGCCTGTGTCAGATCCCCGCTGATGTACTATCATTTCCTCTTTTTGTCCTAGAAATCATTTTGGGTTTTTCTATTTTTATGGATTCTTTTTCAATGTTTTTGGTTTTTCTGATAAAAGACTCCCCCTAAAATGTAAAACATATTTTTGGGTTTTTGAATTTTTCTAAAAAACTGTAAAAATTTAAAGAAAATTTTTAAAACTAAAATGCGATAAACCGAGGTGATGATCAGTCTTGTTTTTCTTTTATACCGTTTACTTTTAAGAGATAATCAAATCTGGATTTATCAAAAGCCTTTGTGAAAAGATCCGCTCTCTGATAGTCAGTGTGGATTTTGACCATATCGATCAACTCTTTTGCATAACAATCACGGATAAAGTGATACTTAATCCAGATATGTTTAGCTTTTGAGTGATTGACCGTGTCTTTAGTTAATGCAATTGCGGCTTCGTTATCACAGTGAATAGGGGTTTTAAGAAATTGAAAACCGTAATCCACCATCTGCTGCTGAATCCAGAGAACTTGTGAGCAACAACTAGAGGCTGCTACGTACTCTGCTTTGCAAGTAGACAATGCGACTGAAGTCTGCTTCTTACACTGCTAGGTGACTAGCCTGCTCCCTAAAAACTAGCATCCAGCTGTCGTGGATTTGCTGTCTTTATCAACAGCCGCCCCAATCTGCATCAATAAACGCGATAAAGTCAAAATTATCGTCATTAGGGTACCATAGTCCTCTCGACGGACAACCTTTCAGATATCTAAGGATACGCTTGACTGCTGTCAGATAACTTTGTTTCGGCTTCGATTGGAACCGTGCGCAGAGGCATGTAGCGAACATTATGTCTGGCCTTGATGCGGTTAGATACATCAGAGATCCGACAATTGCTATGTATGTAAATGGGTCTGTCAGCTCCCCCTTAGCGTCAACACCAATCCCGTGATTAGGTTGAATCGGGGTGTCCATCGGCTTGGAATCCTCCATCTGGAACTGGCTCAAGACTTTGGATACGTATTTGGTTTGATGAATAAAGATCCCCGTTGGTCTTTGATCCACCTGCGAGCCGAGGAAGAACTGCATTTTGCCCATTGCACTCATTTCGAACTTTTCCTGCATAACACGTTCAAATTCTCTGCAAAGAAGTTCGTTAGTTGAGCCAAAAATAATATCGTCTACATAAATCTGGACGAGAAGCAAATCATCTCCTGTTTTCTTCGTAAACAGAGTACAGTCGACCAATCCACGTTTGAATCCTTTCGACATGAGGTACGTGATCAGCTCCTCGTACCATTGGCATGGAGCCTGGTGCAAACCGTACAGTGCTTTGTTTAGAACGTAAACCTTATCCTGGTGGATAGGATCTTCAAAGCACGGAGGTTGACCGACGTAGACCTCTTCTTTGACCACACCGTAGAGAAACGCACTTTTGACATCCATTTGATACACCTTAAATTTCTTGTACGAGGCAAACGCTAGAAACATTCGGATAGCTTCTATGCGTGCCACAGGTGCATATATCTCGTTTTAGTCAATTCCTCCAACTTGATGAAATCCTTGCACTACCAATCTGGCTTTGTTTCTCACGATCACGCCTCTATCGTCTTTCTTACATTTGAATACCCAGTTGGTACCAATCTTCTTCCTTCCTGGAGGTAAATCTGTAAGTGTCCAGACGCCCAACTTCTGAAATTGCAACAACTCCTCTTGCATCACCTCGACCCAAGCATCATCCAAAAGAGCTTCTTTGTATGTCCGCGGCTCAACCTGCGAAACATAACATGCAAACGACCAATCATTCTGAAAGCAGATTTTTGTATTTTTGCATATAAAGCTAAAGCACCAAAACTTTCTGGTCAATTGACACTTCTTAGCTGTCCTCTCGTCATAACACTTCTACCAGGGTCACCGATAACTTGCTCTAGCGGGTGAATACGATGAATCCGAGATTCCGGATGTTCAGGTACAATCACTCCCGTCTGAGTAGTCAAGTTCTCTACTACATCTAGATCATGACCCGTGTTGGACGATGAAGCAACGTCTGGATTTGGGTTCACTGGCGGTGCCTCTGTTGCATGATCAAGAATAGCTTCATCAAAATCTCCATCATCTTCCAATTCTGAAGTATCCAATGTAGTTGAAACTTCTTGAAAAATCTCTTCCTCTGGTACAGGAGCATTGGTATCATTAGAAGCTGTTGGAGGAGTTACGGTGATCGGACGCACCAGTGGTGAAGTCGCTGCGTTTTCACACTCGTAAAGTAATCTGATAACAGCCTCTTCAACCAAGTTATCTAGATTGAATGATTCAAAGAAATCTTTGTAATCAAACATCCAATCGGGTCCATTTCCTTGCACATTTTGAGTATACCGTTGAACCTCCACATTTGCCCACTCTTCCACCTGTCGGGTTCTTTTGTTGAAAACCCGTTTGAGCGGGGTTGCATATCCAACAAAATATCCCTCTTCATCTTTTGGACTAAACTTTTCTCCTGGATTCAACATAGTACATGGAGCCCCAAAAGGTTCTAGATACTCCAAGTTCGGCTTTCTTCGGTTCAACAGCTCATAAGAAGTTTTGCCAAACTTCTTCACTGTTAATACCCGATTTAGTGTATAGTTTGCCGCATAGATCGCCTCGTTCCAGAACATTACTGGATGATTTGAGTCTGCGAGCATTGTCCTTGCCGTTTCAATGAGAGTCCTGTTTTTCCGTTCAGCGACACCGTTCTGTTGAGGGGTATACGGAGCAGAATATTCATGATGAATTCCTTTGTCTTCACAAAAAGCATCCATCTGTGTATTTTTGAACTCCGTCCCATTGTCACTCCGAATTCTCTTGATCTTAAGACCATAGACATTCTCCAATCGAGTGAACAGAACTTTTAGATTGTTAAATGTGTCACTTTTATGATGCAAACACATCACCCATGAGAATCTTGAAAAGTCGTCAGTAACAACTAAACAATAAAGCTCTCCAAGATGACTTTTACGTTTGACAAGTCCGAATAGGTCCATGTGCAACCGCTCAAGTGGCATCTCAACAGAGTTTACTTTCTTCACCTTATGGGATTGTTTGTGTTGCTTTCCTTTCTTACAGCTTACACACTTTTCGTTCAAATGGAAATGTTTACGCCTTCGACAAGCCCATTTTTCACCAAGTGATTCATTTTCCTCAGGTGAATATGTCCCATTCTTCTATGCCACATGATTGACTCTTTCTCAGTAGCCTTTGATAGAAAGCATGTAACTTGTCCCTGAGTCGTCATCGCCTTGGACATATCAAGAATATAGAGATTGTTGACTCGAGGTGGCTTCAACATAACCCACTCTTTTGGAATCTTAAAGCCCGGTTAGAGGATATAGCAAGATTTGTCATCGAAATACACAGAAAATTGCTTGTCGCATATCTGACTGACACTTAACAGATTATAATCGATCCGCTTCACATAAGAAATTCTCTCGAAACTCACTATTCCGTTACTCACGCTTCCTTCCATCGTGATGTAACCTCCTTTGTTTCCAGCAAATGCAACATATCCTCCATTGATATTCTTCACGTCGAACAGCAATGCTAAATCACCTGTTATGTGGCCTGAAGCTCCACTGTCAACAATCCAAAGACTGCTAACAGGGCCAGCTGAAACTCCCTGCATACATCAAGTAAACAAGTTAGTTCTTTTGGAGGACCCAAGCCTGTGTGGTCTTGGGTCGTTGAACATCACCCTTCAAAGATTCATTAACATCAACATTTGGTTTTGAAACAATCTTTTTCGGATCATTCAAAACTTTTTCAACTTTTTCATTCGATTTTGAAGTAGAGGCTCCCGGAGAACCATTAGGTGTCCAAGACTGTTCCGAACGTTTTAGAATTCGAATATGAGATTTTGGAGTCTCAGTCGATTTCTTAGTATCGTTCACAAATGAAACCTTCTTGATTACCTTCTCTGATTTAACCGAGTTAGGTCCAACAGTTGATTTAACAGCAGGTTTTTGTGGAACCTTTTGTCTATTAACCGTTGTGTTCACCATTGGTCTCTTTAATGGTTTTTCCATGGCGATCCGGTTTCGACGATCATAATGAAATTGACGATCATTCCTCTTTTGATAAAAATTGTTTTGATTATAAAATGGTGCTGTTTGAGGAACAAATCGTCTTTGAGGATAATAATGATTGTCGACCGGTTTTCTCATGGATTGCCTTACTTCAACCTCGTGCCTTTTGTGCCTCACGTACGGGCAGTGAGCAAGTAAATGCCCTCTCTCCCCGCACTTGAAACATGCACGGTACTCTTCAAACACGTTTCGAGCATGTGGCTTTGCAAATGTATTGATGGGATATTGATCATCAACACATCTACGCCTTAAACTCTCAGGAGCTGGGCCCCTAGAGTAAGCTGGCTCAAGAAAACTGTTTGCTTTCTGCTTTGGTTTGATGAATTCGGTGACATGAACTTTTGGTTCTTTATGAACATCCAAATACAATTTCTTTAAAATTTCTGGTGGAATATCATTTGACCTTTCATGTTTAGGAAACCATATGGTACTCTCTTGCTAGATTTTCTCAATTTTAGAGTAGTTTGCAAATTTGATTGGATATTCCTCGTCAGAGATAATCTTATTGGATCCTTCCATCCGATAAAATACCTTGACGGGTTTGTCACCAGAATCCTTTTTCACTTCTTTCTTTTTGGATTGTTTAACACGAAGTGCATTAGCCATCGGATGAGAATGCTGAGAAGGTGACACTGATTCATTTGTGATAATGTGATTTTCCTTTGGAATATCACTCACATTCTCAGTTTTCTCACTCCCAGTGTCCGAATCATCAGTTACAGCAGTAACTCCTTCATCATTCAAACCTAAAATCGGTCGTACATCGGAATTTGGATCTCCGATAGTAGAAGTATTGGATTCATCTTCTGATGCCGAGTCAGATTTTACTGAGCTCTCCGGTGTCACTTGATGACAATTGTGATTTTCAAACAGCACCGGAGATGGCACAGACTTATAATTTGTGGTTTGAGATGGTTCATCAATGATGTGGTCAACTACGTATGCAATGTGCTTGTAGCTTTCAAGCTTTTTGTTGACCTTTTCAGCAAAGCACTTGATGGTGGCCATTTCTAACTTAGTGTTTTCAAGTTCATCAATGTAACTGTTAATTGCCAATTGTTTTAATGAAAGATTTTTCTTTAAGTCAGAAATGTCCTTTTTGTAACCATCAAGCACTTTGTTGAATGCTATAACTTCCTTGCGAGCAGATTGACAGTTAATCACAGCACTATCACGTTGTACACGGAGTTGCTTATTTTCTTCTGTCAATCTATCACAAGTACCACAATACTTATCACTATTGATGTCAGTTGTAGATTCAGAACTTACCTGTTTTGGAGGATCTGTCATAGCCATTAGAGCGAAATAAGCTTCCTTCCCAGCAAAGAACTTGGAATAATCTATTCTGGTTAAGGAATCATCCACTATGCATGACTTCCTTGTCTTCAGAAAATCAGCTTCAGCCAGCAATTGATCAATGTCATCATCTAGAGAATTCACACTGGCCTCTGAGTCTGATTCACTCTACGAATCTGAGTATACTGACTCACTTTCTTCAGGAATATCTGTGACTGAGTCAATCACAACTCCCGAACCTTTCTCTTCAGACTGAACTTCAACTGTTTCAGTTTCAACATTCATCTCTTCAACTGATTCCTCAACCTCATTCTCAGTTTCTTCAATTTTCTCAACTATCACCGACACCTCAATGTCAACCTGTTGTGCAACACAAGCTACATTCCCCCAGGTCTTATTTCTTCAACACCAAGTTGTATATCAGTCTAGTCAAAACCTTCATCATTTTGTATCACCAAAGCTTGATTTTGATTGTTATTCTGTGGTTGCTCATTTGGTGTAGTGATAGGAATGACAATTTTGTTTGGGTTATTTTGTGTTTGAGTCTGGTTGGATGTATTTGGTTGTCTATTATGGTTGTTTTGAGAGGTTTTTTGTCGGTTTTGGTAATTGTTTTGGTGTTGATAGTTGTTGTTGTTTTGATAAGAAACTTGGTTTTGAGATTGTCGATTCTGGTAGTTTGAGTTGAATGGGTTTCTATTACCTTGTTTTGCAGGCTGCGTACACTCTCTCTTGAAGTGACCTTTTCCACCACAATTGAAACATGTGACTTTTTCTTTGTTAAAGCCATATGTGGTGTTTGGAGAAGTACCCAAATCAGTTCTCCCGGTCTTTTCAATAAACTCAGTTGCTCGCCTCATAATGCTTGTGAAAGCCCATTGTATATCTATAAGCTCCATCTCTTCTTTATCGATTTGAGCATAGTCCTCATTGGTTAAATTGTTATTACCAATTTGACTTGCTACTAAACCGTTGTACGAGGAAACCATTGCTGAGACTAAAGCAATGTGTTGTTGAGCAACTTCCACAGTTACGTTATTCATGTTGGATGTCTCCAACACTACCGGTTTCTGATTGGTTTGATTCATCTGAGTCATGTACTATTGTTGTTGAGGTTGTGGTTGTGGTTGGTTTGCAGAATAACATGCAGCTTGTTGCATTGGAGAAAATGGTGAAACGAAAGAATTTGTGTATTGTTGTTGTGGTGGTGTGTATGATGGTGGTGTGTAAGATGAGGTTTGAGCTAGGTAATTGATCGGTTTTTGGGTGGTTCCATGACTCTTGAGACACATGCTATATGAGGAGCCACTGTTCCACCAAGACTTGAGTTACCCACAGTAGATGATGTACTAGCATGGTACAGCTCTGGGTTCTGAGGAATTTATGACCTTTTAGCTTTCCTCTTCTCCTCAAGTTTTTTGTTTTCCAGCTTTTGGATAGACTCGTTGATGGTCCAGTACTTGTAAGCATCTTTCTCCTTAAGTACCTCTATGTGTTGATCCCAGTAAGGTGGTAAAGAATCAGCAAATTTATCCACCAGATCTGACATAGGAATCTTGATGTCATAACTTGACAATTCAGTTAACAAGTGACAGTATCTGGGAATCAAATCTTTCAATGTCTCATTCCCAACATAGCTGAAGTTCTCGAATTCTTTCCTCAGCTCCTCCATTCTCAACCTTCTCGTCTTCTCATTACCATCATGACGATTCTTCAACACATCCCATAGTTGTTTGGAAGTTATACAAGAACCAAACTGATGTAGCAAATCATTTGTGATCGCTTGGGTTTGCTGAGAATACGCCTTCTTTTCCACATCATATTTCTTCTTTTCGTCATCAGTTAAACTCTCAAGAGGAATCTGCTCACCGGTATTCTCTAACACTGGTGCCACATATCCTTTTGCAATCATCTGCCACGCCTCAGTTCCTTCCAATCCCATTCCCTCAAGATGAATCTTGAATTTCTTCTGCCACTGGTTGTACTCCTGCATCTGCATTAGCTTGGGTGGTCTGTTCCCGCTACCTGAAGATAAATCATTGATTAGTGTAGAAATAGCATTAGTGGTTTGAGTGTTTACCACTGTGGCTACTACACCCCAGTAATCTGCTGCAGGTTGTTGTGAAGATGATGCAACACTCTGAGGTATCGAACTCGTCATAGCTAAGTAGTTAATTGGTTGCAAAGACTGAGTGTTCGATTTCTGAGCAGCTACTGTCCACGGGTCCATGGTTACTTGCTGTTGTTGTGTTGTACCTGGCGTTGGTGCAGTTGGAAATCCCCACATGTTGTTCTCGAAGTTAGAAATGCAACACACTTGAAAATTTCACCAAAAAGCTTCTACTTTCACCCTAGTCAACTTTACTTTCATCCCTAAAGATGACACGAATGTAGAAAACCAAAGATAATATCCACGTTCGACCAGATAATCTTCACTTTCGTCCCTCCTAATTCCACTTTTGCACCCCCGATGAACCGAATGTGGAAATTCTGACCAGAAAGTGAAAATACAACACAACAAACCTAGGTTCGACCAAGATAAGTCTTCCTTCGTCCACAAAATACCCTTGGTTCGACCTAAAAACCCACTTTCAACCCAACGCTCTCTAGGTTCGACCCTACCATGTTAAAAAAACGGTTACACTTTGAAAAACGGTTATTTTGATCTGAAATTTTCAAAATTTAATGGATTTTGATGTTCTTAATCAAGTTATGATTCGGAATTGATTTGGAACAACTTTAATACTTGGAATTGTTGATTTTAACCACGAATTCTTATCCAAATCATTCAAATTGCATCAAGAACCATTGTTCAATGAAAACAGAGAAAATTTGATCAATTTAGGGTCCAAATCAGTTCAGAGATTATCAATTTGTTGTTGTATGATCTCTATGGCTCTGATACCACTTTGTAAATGAAGAATTTTATCTAAAAACAGGAAATCTGATCATACAAGGCACTATTCCAGGTGCGGAAACCCTAGAACAGAACAAAATGATAATCAACGAATCAAAACACACGAATTACGTTTTTCAAACTCATTTTCATAGATAACTTGATCAAATATTGATTACATACGCTTTTACAAGTTAATCTATTGACAAATTCTCTGACTCAACCTAGAGAGCAAAACTCAGACCTTAACAAACACAAATGACCAAAGTTCTTACCAACAAAACAAACTAAACCTTTATATACATCTGCACATTTGCCCCATGTGTTAGTTCGAATGTGGAATTCTTCCACATTCGACCTCCATATTAGTACGAACATAGAATGTCTTCAGCATCATATCTACCTTCGCCCCTTTATCTTTACCTTCGACCATATTAAGTTCACATTCGACCTTCTGAAATCCCTAACACATGTTAATGATCACAATCCGAAGCATTAGTCGCACATAATGCATCTACATCATCAAGCAGAAAGGTGAAGTACATGATAAAACTGTTCAGGCTTTAACTACGCAAGTTGGGCAGTTTGCTGGAGACGGGGCAGAGATGAAGAAGGCGAATGGGAAGCTACCGAATGATACTCAGGTTAATCCGACACATCAGTCATCCTTAAATACGAGGAATGTGCAGATCAATGCAGTAAGTTTTCTTTCTAATTCTATAGATTGTAAAGGTGAACGGGATCTGATTTTACAAACGACACATAAAAATTTTAAAAAATTGTTTTGTGAAAAATTTTTGAGTGAAAATTCCACTATAGCCAAGGATAAGTGTGGGGAAGTTAAACCTCCCCCATTCCTTCTAGCTGCAATGGGACAAAATAAAACATCAATTTTGAGAATTAACCAACCAAAGGATGAAAAGTGGGGAGAATTTGAAAAAGTAAAAACCAATCAACCATTACTTGATGTTTTAAAAGAGGATCCTGCTCATGCTAAGAGTTTGAAAGAGTTTAGTATCCAAAACCGAAAAAACAAGCTGCCAAAACAGTTTGAATTGCCAGCATGTTCATGCCACGTTATTAGGTACACAAAACTCCAAGACCCAGTAACGCCTTTAATTCCAATCTAGGTCGGAGAACTTAAAATTGACAAGGCGTTATTGGATCTTGGAGCATGTGTTAGCATTCTTCCAGGGTGTATCTATGACCAATACGATTTTGGTCCGCTGAAAAAGGTGGACATAACTATGGTGTTGGCAAATAAAAACCGATACATCCTAGGGGAATGCTAACGGATGTTATAGTCAAGGTGGAGGATTGTTTTTACCCAGTGGACTTTTTAGTAATGGACTGTTTCTCTAATAAAAAGGAGACATAACCCATGGTTATACTGGGTTGACCGTTCTTAGCAATGGCACATGCTATGATTGATTGTGCTAATGGGATGGTAAATATGAGGTTTGGGGAAAGGACACTTAGTCTGAATGTGTTTTCAAGTTTTACTGACCCAAACGCCGAGGAAGAGCGTTTCATGGTTAACAGGATTGAAAAGGCTGGAGTCAAGGAGGGTAAGAAGAAGAAGAAGGTTAAGAAACCATCTAAGGTCAACCAGGAAGGCATGAGAATAAGAGCTCCGGACCATAGGTATGGCATGTCAGATGCTTTGCCACAGAATGAGCAATAAATGGAAGGAGTGGGTAGTTCTGAAGGCGCTGCTGGGGTTGGAGAAATGCGGAACATCATTCGGGATGCTTTGGAGACCCGCAGTCGTGCTATTACTAAGCACTCTCTGATAAATGATCAGGTCCATTTGTTCATTCCTAGTTTTTTATTCTATTTTATTTTTAGTGTGCTTTAGTTTTGATGTAACTTTGGGGCTGTGTTAAAACATTATATGTTATGTGTGGGAATGGTATTTGTGAGTCTATTATGTGGGGGATGGATTGGTGGGAAAAGATTAGCCGCTTCCATATTAGTAACTGCATGAGTTTGTAAAATCCGACGTTTTGACCTTAAAAACATGTACATTGGGGACAATGTATCCCAAGTATGGGGATGAGGAGAGTTTTTGAAATTTTTTTTTGCAAGATTTTAATTTTTTTTGCCTTGGAGCGGTCTAATTGGAGATGAAAGCGGCTTATTCAGTATATTCCTAATTCGTTGCTTGCTTGTGAGTTAGGGTCCTTAGTCATGGTCTAATTCATGTAGAAGTATTATGAACCGTTTTCAGCAAGTATTTTTAGGGAAAATATTTAGAGTTGACTGACTAGGAGTAACAAGCTATTGGTAATAAATGCATGCACACATCAGTAACCCATTTCCCATTTTGGTTAGATTTTGAGCCTACTAGAGTTGTTAGAGTGATGTACACAGAAATATATTAATTTGTTGAGAGTATGCCACTTGTTTCTCTGTTTTAGAACTTGTGTGATTTGATACAACTGGACGTTTATGCACATAGATGATAAAAGGCAATTTAGAATTGTTGATGCATATTGTGCGACTAATGCTTTGGATTGCGATACAAAGAAGTTTTGAAGAAATACGTAGGGGCGAACCTGAAATAATATGGGACGAATGTGAATATAAATGACGAATGTATAATTTACAAAGGCAGATTCCAGGTTCGAACCAGTCTGAAGGGCGAAGGTAGAGAAAAGCCACATTCGACCTCACGCATGGGGTGAATGTGCAGGGCTATATAAGCTTAATTGTTATTTTACATTGTAACTTTGATCATTTTAAGTGTGTGTGTCAGGCTTGTGCTCTCTAGGGTTTGTGTTTATTCTGAAACAGTGTGTTTGACTTGTAATCGTTAATGTAAACAATTTTCAACAAGTAATAATGAGAATGTGGATTGAAAAGGTAAATCTGTGTGTTTGATTCGTAAACTATCATATTGTAACTGTTCTAGGGTTTCCGCACCTGGAATAGAGACTTGTATGATCAAATCTAATTGTTTTTGATAAAGCGATCCTCTACAAAGTGGTATCAAAGCCTATACAGATCATACAACTACAATTTGATAGTTTTTGAATTGATTTGGACCCAAATTTGATCAAAATTTTGCTGTTTTCAAAGAACCATGGTTTTTTTGATGAAAATTGAAGGATATGGATTAAATTTAATGGATAAAATCAAGAACTCGACTTATTAAAGTTGTTCCAAATCAATTCCAAAGCAAAACCTGATAAACATCATCAAAATTCACTAACTTTTGAAAAATTGAGATCAAATTAACTGATTTTCAAAGAATAACCGTTTTTCAAATGGGTCGGGTCGAACCTAGAGTGCAAGGGTCGAATGTAGAATTATGAGGTCGAACCAAGAGTTTTAAAGGTCGAAAGTGATTTTTGTTGGTCGAACCTAGAATTTTGTTGTGTTGAGTTTTCACATTCGGGTCATAAGTCCACATTCGACCATACGTAAGGTCGAAAGTGAGTTTAGTTTAGGTCGAAAGTGAAACTGGTCTGTTATTTCCACATTCGTACCATCCATTTAGGTCGAACCTGAGTATTTTTACACCTTCGACCTCACGATTATTCAGAAGGGGACGAACGTAGAACTGTGTTGTGGTATTTTTCAAGTGTGTCGTATTTCCAACGTCAAAAACAATATGTGGGGATTTCCGACTACACCTAGGCCTGGTACAACACAACAACAGCAAGTTACCATGGATCCTTGGACTGTAGCTGCTCAGAAGTCGAATACTCAATCTTCGCAGCCAATCAATTATCTTGCAATGACGAGTTCGATTCCACAGAGTGTTGCTTCAGCTTCACAACAACCAGTAACTGATTACTGGGGTGTTGCAGCAGCAGCGGTACACACTCAAACTACAAAGGCTATATCCACTCTAATAAATGATTTGTCCTCAGGTAGCGGGAATAGACCACCCAAGCTGATGGAGATGCAGGAGTATAATCAATGGCAGAAGAAATTCAAGATTAATTTGGAAGGAATGGGACTTGAAGGGACTGAGGCGTGGCAAATGATTGCTAAAGGATATGTTGCACCAGTGTTAGAGAATACCGGTGAACAGATTCCGCTTGAGAGTTTGACTGATGACGAAAAGAAGAAGTTTGCTATGGAGAAGAAGGCGTATTCTCAACTAACCCAAGCTATTACTAATGATCTTTTACACCAGTTTGGATCTTGTACTACTTCCAAACAATTGTGGGACATGTGGAAGAATCATCATGATGGTAATGAGAAAACAAGGAGGTTAAGGATTGAGGAACTGAAGAAGGAATTTGAGAACTTCAGTTATGTTGGGAATGAGACACTGAAGGAGTTGACTCACAGATATTGTCATCTGTTAACTGAATTGTCCGATTATGAAATTCAGATTCCTATGTCAGATTTGGTGGATAAATTTGCTGATTCTTTACCACCGTACTGGGATCAACATATTGAAGTGCTTAAGGAAAAAGATGCTTATAAGTACAGGACCAACAATGAATTCATTCAGAAATTGGAAAACAAAGAGCTCGAAGAGAAAAGGAAAGCAAAGAGATCACAAATTTCTCAGAACCCAGAGTTGTATCATGCAGGTACATCTTCTACAATAGGTAGCTAAAGTGTTGGTGGGACAGTTGTTCCTCATATTGCTTGTGTTTCAAGTGTGATGGAACCACCCAAAAACCCAATTAACTATCTTGCTCAAACCTCATCGTATACACTACCATCATATACACCACCACAATCATACCCAAATTCTTTCATTTCACCCTTTTCACCTATGCAACAAGCAGCGTGTTACACTGCAAACCAACCTCAACAACAACAATACATTCCACAGATGAATCAAGCACAATCTAATCAAAGACCAGTAGTGTTGGAGACATCCAACATGAACAATCTCACAGTGGAGGTTGCTCAACAACACATTGCCTTGGTTTCAGCAATGGTTGCCTCATACAATGGTCTGGTAGCTAGTCAAATTGGTAACAACAATCTAACCAATGAGGACTATGCTCAAATTCACAAAGAGGAAATGGAGCTTATTGACATACAATGGGCATTTGGTAATATTATGAGGCGAGCAACGGAGTTCATGGAGAAAACTGGAAGAACTGATCTTGCTACTACACCTAATACAACATATGGCTTCAACAAGGACAAAGTCACATGTTTCAACTGTGGTGGTAAAGGTCATTTCAAAAGAGAATGCACACAGCCAGCTAAACAAGGTAACCGAAATCCATTCAACTCAAATTACCAAAACCGACAATCTCAGAATCAAGTCACTTATCACAACCAAAACAACAACAACTATCAAAATCAAAACAATTACCAAAACTGACAAAACACCTCACAGAACAACTCTACTAGACAACCAACTACACCTAATCAGACTCAAACTCAAACACCACATAACCCAACCAGAACCGTCATTCCTATCACAACACCAAATGACAACAACAGACAGATACTCAGAATCAGGCTTTGGTGATTCAAAATGACAAGGGATATGATTAGACTGGAATGCAACTAGGTGTTGAGGAGGTAAAAGTTTGGAATGTAGCTTGTGTTGCTCAGCAGATTGATTTAGAGGAGTCGGAGATAGTTTAGAATGTTGAAGAGACTGAGAGTACTTCTGAAAAAGAGATTGAGGAGTCGATTGAAGAAATGGATGTTTCGGTGGCTGATCCAGTTGAAGAACAACATCATGAGAAGACTCCGGGAGTTGTTATTGATTCAGTTACTGATGTTCCCGAAGAGAATGACTCAATGTATTCAGATTCGGAGAGTGAAAAAATTCGGAAGCAAGTATGAACTCATTAGATGATGAGATTGATCAACTCTTGGCCGAAGCTGATTTTCTTATGACTAGAAAGTCATGTATTGTGGATGATGCTTTTACCAGAATTGACAACACTAAATTCTTTGCTGGAAAGGAAGCTCATTTCGTCTCATGGCTATGACTGATCATCCGAAGCAGGTAAGTTCTGAATCCACAACTGATATGCATAGTGATAAGTATTGTGGTACTTGTGATAGATTGACAGATGAAAACAAGCAACTCAGGGCTCAACTTGAGAGTGCGATAATTAACTGTCAATCTTCTCGCAAGGAAGTTTGAGAGTTCAACAAAGTGCTTGATGGTTATAAAAAGGACATTTCTGACTTAAAGAAAACACTTTCATTAAAACAATTGGCAAGAAATAGTTACATAAATGAACTTGAAGAAACTAAGTTAGAAATGGCCACCATCAAGTGCTTTGCAGAAAAGGTCAACAAAAAGCTTGAAAGTTATAAACACATTGCATATGTGGTTGACCATATCATTGAAGAGCCTTCACAACCCAGTAATGCAAATTATAAGGCTGTTCCTTCACCAGTGTTATTTGAGAATCATAATTGCCACTCAATAACACCGGAGAGTTCAGTCAAATCTGACTCTGCATCTGAAGATGAATCTAACACTTCTAGTGTTGGAGATCCAAATTCCGATGTATGACCGATTTTGGGTGTGAATGATGAGGGAGTTATTGCTGTGACTGATGATTCCGACACAGAATGTGAGAAAACTGAGAAAGTGAGTGATATTCCTAAGGAAAATCACATTATCACAAATGAAACAGTATCACCGTCTCAGTTTTGTCATCCAATGGCAAGAGTACATCGTGTCAATCAATCAGTGAAGCAAGAAGTTAAAAATGATTCAGTTGACAAACCCGTCAAGGTATTTTATCGGATGGAAGGATCCGATAAGTTTATCTCTGATGAGGAGTATCCAATTAAATTTGCAAACTATTCTAAAATCGAGAAAATTTGGCAAGAAAGTACTATCTGGTTTCCTAAACACGAAAGGACCAATGAAGTACCACCAGAACTTTTGAAGAAACTATATCTGGATACTCTGAGAGAACCTAAGGTTCATGTCACTGAATTCATCAAGCCTAAGCAAAAGGCAAATGGCTTTCTTGAGCCGGCTTACTCAAAGGACCCAGCTCCTGAGAGTTTAAGACGCAGATGTGTAGATGATCAATATCTTATCAATACATTTGCTAAGCCGCATGCTCAGAATGTTTTTGAGGAATACCGTGCGTGTTTCAAGTGCGGGGAGAGAGGGCATTTACTTGTTTACTTCCCGTACATGAGGCACAAGTGGCACGAAGTTGAGATGAGGCAATCTGTTAGAAAGCCGGTCGATAATCATTTTTATCCTCAAAGACGCTTTGTCCCTCAACAAGCACCATTTTACAATCAAAACAATTATTATCAAAGGAGGGATAATCGTCAATTTAACTATGATCGTCGAAACCGGATCGCTATGGAAAAACCGTTGAAGAAACCTATGGTGAACACAATGGTTGATAAACAAAAGGTTCCACCAAAACCTGCTGTTAAGTCAACTGTTGGACCTGTCTCTGTTAAATAAGATAAGGTAACTAAGAAAGTTTCTTTTAAGAACGACACTAAGAAATCAACTGAGACTCCAAAAACTCAGATTCGAATTTTAAAACATACGGAACAATCTTGGTCACCTACGGGTTCTTCAGGTGCTTCTACCTCAAAGTCAAATGAAAAATCTCAAGATGAGAAAGGTTTGAATGATTAGAAAAATATCGAATCTAAACCTAAGATTGATATGAATGAATATTTGAAAGTTGATATTCAAAGTCCCAAGACCAAACAGGCTTGGGTCCCCCGAAAGAACTAATGTTTTTACTTGATGTGTGCAGGGAGCTTCAGCTGGCCCTGTTAGCAGTCTTTGGATTGTTGAGAGTAGAGCTTCAGGCCACATGACTGGTGATTTGGCACTATTGTTTGACGTGAAGAATATTAATGGAGGTTATATTGCTTTTTCGGGAAATAAAGGAGGTTACATCACGATGGAGGGAAGTGTGAGTAACGGGATAGTGAGTTTTGAGAGGATTTCCTATGTGAAGCAAATTGATTACAATATGTTAAGTGTCAGTCAGATCTGCGACAAACAATTTTCTATGCATTTCGACGACAAATCTTGCTATATCCTCAAACCAGGCTTTAAAATTTCAAAGGAATGGGTCATGTTAAAGGCACCGAGAGTTAACAATCTTTATATTCTTGACATGTCAAAAGCGATGACAACTCAGGGCCAAGTGACGAGTTTTCTATCGAAGGCTGCAGAGAAAGAATCCATAATGTGGCATAGAAGGATGGGGCATATTCACCTCAGAAAAATGAATTATCTGGTGAAGAATGGGCTTGTCGAAGGTGTTAATGTCAAAGATTTCCATTTAAACGACAAGTGTGTGAGTTGCAAGAAAGGTAAGCAGCACAAACAATCCCACAAACCGAAGAAAGTAAACTTTGCTGAAATGCCACTTGAGCGGTTGCACATGGACCAATTCGGACCTGTCAAACGTAAAAGTCATATCGGAGAGCTTTACTGTCTAGTGGTTACAGACTACTTTTCAAGATTCTTGTGGGTGATGTGCTTACAGCATAAGAGTGTCACGTTTACCAATCTAAAAGTTCTGTTCACTCGACTGGAGAATGTCTATGGTCTAAAGATCAGAAAAATTCAGAGTGACAATGGGACGGAGTTCAAAAATGCACAGATGGATGCTCTTTGTGAAGAAAAAGGAATTCATCATGAATATTCTGCTCCGTATAGCCCTCAATAGAACGGTGTCGTGGAAAGGAAAAACAGGACTCTCATTGAAACGACAAGAACAATGCTCGCGGATTCCAATATTCCAGTAATGTTCTGGAACGAAGCGATCTACGCAGCTTGTTATACACTGAATCGGGTGTTAACAGTGAAGAAGTTTGGCAAAACTTCTTATGAGCTGTTGAACAGACAAAAGTCGAACTTGGAGTATCTAGAACCATTTGGGGCTCCGTGTACAATGTTGAATCTAGGTGAAAAGTTTAGTCAAAAAGCTGAAGAGGGATATTTTGTTGGATATGCAACCCCACTCAAACGGGTATTCAACAAAAGAACTTGACAGGTGGAGGATTGGGCAAATGTTGAGGTTCAACGGTATACTCAAAATGTACAGCGAAACGGTCCTGACTGGATGTTTGATTACAAAGACTTCTTTGAATCATTCAATCTAGATAGCTTGGTTGAAGAGGCTGTTATAAGACTACTTTACAAGTGTGAAAACGCAGCGTCTTCACCGTTGGTGCGTCCAATCACCGTAACTCCTCCAGCAGCTTCTAATGATGCCAATGCTCCTGTAGCAGACGAAGAAGTGTTTCAAGAAGCTTCAACTACACTTGATACTTCAGAATCAGAGGATGATGAAGATTTTAGTGAAGCTATTCTAGGTCATGTAACAGAGACATCACCAGTGAACCCAAATCTTGATGTGGCTTCATCATCCAGCACGGGTAATGATCTGGATGCAGTGGAGAACTTGACTACTCAGACGGGAGTGACAGTACCTGAACATCTGGAATCTCGGATTCATCGTATTCACCCGCTCGAGCAAGTTATTGGTGACCCTGGTAGCATTGTCATGACTAGGGGAGCAAGTTATTGGTGACCCTGGTAGCACTGTCATGACTAGGGGACAACTGCGCAGTATCAACTCACCGGAAAATCTTGGCGCTTTAGCTTTATATGAAAAAATTCAAAAATCTGGTTGTCAGAATGATTGGTCTTTTGCGTGTTAGGTTTCGCAGGTTGAGCCGCGGACGTACAAGGAAGCTCTTTTGGATGATGCTTGGGTCGAGGCGATGCAGGAAGAGTTGTTACAGTTCTAGAAATTGGGTGTGTGGACACTTACTGATTTACCTCCGGATAGGAAAAATATTGGAACTAAATGGGTATTCAAATGCAAGAAAGATGATAGAGGCGTGATCGTGAGAAACAAAGCTAGATTGGTTGTTCAAGGATTTCATCAAATTGAAGGAATTGACTACAACGAGATATATGCACATGTGGCACGTATAGAAGCTATCCGTATGTTTCTAGCGTTTGCCTCATATAAGAATTTCAAGGTGTACCAAATGGATGTCAAAAGCGTGTTTCTCTACGGTGTGGTCAAGGAAGAGGTCTACGTCGGTCAAACTCCAGGCCTTGAAGATCCTATCCACCGGGATAAGGTTTATGTTCTCAACAAAGTGCTATACGGGTTGTACCAGGCTCCACGCCAATTTTATGAGGAGCTAAGCACGTACCTGCTATCCAAAGGATTCAAACGAGGCTTGGTCGATTGCACACTGTTTACGAAAGAAAACAGGGGATGACTTGCTTCTCGTCCAGATTTATGTAGATGATATTATTTTTGGCTATACTAACGAACTTCTTTGCAGAGAATTTGAAAGTGTAATGCAGGAAAAGTTCGAGATGAGTGCGATGGCAAAAATGCAGTTTTTCCTCGGCTTGCAGGTGGATCAAAGACCAACGGGGATCTTTATTCATCAAACCAAATACGTATCTGAAGTCTTGAGTCGGTTCCAGATGGAAGATTCGAAGTCGATGGACACCCCAATACAACCTAATCACGGGATTGGTGTTGACGCTAAGGGGGAGCTGACAGACCCATTTACATACAGAGCAATCGTCGGATCTCTGATGTATCTCAGTGCATCAGGGCCAGATATAATGTTTGCTACATGTCTCTATGCATGTTTCCATTCGAAGCCGAAACAAAGTCATCTAACGGCAGTCAAGCGAATCCTAAGATATCTCAAGGATTGTCCGTTGAGAGGACTATGGTACTCTAATGACGATAATTTTGACTTTATCGTGTTTAGTGATGCAGACTGGGGCGGTTGTGACAAAGACAGCAAATCCACAACGGCTGGATGTCAGTTTTTAGGGAGCAGGCTCGTGACCTGGCAATGTAAGAAGCAGACATCGGTCGCACTATCTACTTGCGAAGCTGAGTATGTAGCAGCCTCGAGTTGTTGCTCACAAGTTCGTTGATTACGGTTTGCAATTTCTAAAAACCCCTATTCATTGTGATAATGAAGCCGCAATTGCATTAACTAAAGACACGATCAATC
Organism: Ambrosia artemisiifolia; assembly: GCA_032199755.1. Taxonomy (NCBI): domain Eukaryota; kingdom Viridiplantae; phylum Streptophyta; class Magnoliopsida; order Asterales; family Asteraceae; genus Ambrosia; species Ambrosia artemisiifolia. Next base: position 10,398,875 of record CM063525.1, on the reverse strand, counting down.
ACTCGAAGGCTAAGCATATCCGGATTAAGTATCACTTTATCCGTGATTGCTATGCAAAAGAGTTGATCGATATGGTCAAAATCCACACTGATTATCAGAGGGCGGATCTTTTCAAAAAAAATCTTTTGATTAATCAAGATTTGATTATATTTTAAAAGTAAATGGTATAAAAGAGAATCAAGACTGATCATCACCTTGGTGTATCACCTTTTGTTTTCAATTTTTTTTTTGAATGTTTTTCAGAAAAATCCAAAAACCCAAAAATATGTTTTACATTTTAGGGGGAGTCTTTATTCAGAAAAACAAAAAACATTGAAAAATTAAAAAATCCATAAAAATAGAAAAACCAAAATGATTTCCAGGAGTAAAAAGAGTAAATGATAGTACATCAGTAGGGATCTGACACATGCTAAAAACTTGTAATGCAATATGATGCGTGTGTTGATTTCGTGTGATGTGCTGATAGGCTTCGTAGACTTATTATTGTGTGCATTAGTGATACAAACATAACGAACTACTCGTTAGTGGCTGAACACCTCATGGGCATATCGTCTTAGTACCGTAATTTTGTTTGATAGGATTGCCAAAATCTGAAGTTTCGGGTCGTTATGTTATTGTTATCTGGGATATTCTGATTGAACTTTTGTCGTATTAATTTACGGACCTAGATTCAATCAGAATATTTGCTAAAAGAGCTTTAATGCCAAAACCAAAAAGTTACCGAATTGAGGAACTTCATGCTTATTATTGATCAAAGATCATTAATTGCATCGTATCAATTCATTGATGAAAATCTGTGATTGATATTAGCCTCAACCTGGTATATATGCACATGTTACTTTGCTGCATTCATTTGCTAACCTGTACACCTCTGTGCTATATATCTTGTAACTAAACGGATAACTTTGGCATAATCACGCGTTACGAGGAAGCTTTGTGCAATTTCTTGATACGGGAGTATATCGTGTGCGTGGAACCATAAACGAGTTAGTCTAATACATCTAACATCGTATCATTTTAAAGCACTGCATAACGGTCTGCATGTGAGTTGATGTGGACAACAATATCAGCAGTTTCCGGATCACACATTGTTTCTAATGATAATATATAACAAAGATCAACGGTGTGATCAGATTTCTCAAAAACTAATATGATCCTCTTACCGGATATCACAAAACATTTACTGCTTTATGTTTACATTTCTGCATTTAACATTTGTTTTACAAGAAGATACAAAAACTCAAAAAGATTTTAGGTGTGTTTTAACAACAAATTTCAGAAAAACCAAAATTTTTACATTTCTGAGTTATTTTTGACAACTGATGGTGTTTGATGGTCATTTTCTGATATTTGATGAACCAATCTGAGTTTTGTATCATGGAATTATGAAATAATGAATGTTTAAGGCTTCAAATGTGGAAAAATGGTTGAACGTGATTCGATTTTGAGATTTGGTAAATTTTCAAGTTTTCCATTTTACATTCTTCCCTTAACTGGGTCGAAATTGGAAAATCAGTTACATTCGAACTTGTCAAACCGGACGAAGGCGAGTGTTCTAACTACAAAAAGTACATTCGAACCCTATTCCAACATTCGAACCTTTAATTAGGGTCGAATGTGGAAATGGTTTCACATTCGTCCTAGTGAAACGGTCGAATGTAGCTTCCCTATATATACCTAATCTTCATTCGACCCTACCATTCAATAGTTTTTCAAAAAAAAAAGATTTCAAACAACAAAACCTTGTTGCTCTTGTTCTTTTCATCCCTGATTCTTAATCCTGTTGATTCACTGATCATTTTGCCTATACATTTACAGGTAATGGACCAGTAACAAACACGGATTAATGGTTTGGGTGTTTGAAACCCTAGACCTGCTTATTGGACATGTTTAACTGTGTTTTAATGATATTTGTTGATTAGGTTTTAGTTATTATAGATTTTAGGGGGAGAATGGAGTAGATTCTAGGGTTATAACATACAGATTGATGGTTTTTGATCTTTATAAACTGATGAAACTCTAGAATTGTTTAAAAATCAATAATAACTAAACAATGAAAGCAATTGATTAAGGAAAAGTGTTAATCGGATGGTTTAGGATGAAAACGAATCAAAATTGATGTTTTAAAACAACTCAGATTGCAAAGTTAGAATTTGGGTAAAGAACAGGTACACTCGACCTTAGATAAACGGTCGAACGTAGTGTTTTTGGTCGAATGTAGATGCTGTTTAGGACGAAAGTGAAAAACAGGGACGAATGTAAAATTTTATTAAGAATATTTCACATTCGAACTTGTGTTTCCACATTCGAACCTAAATGTTTTCACTTTCGTACCTACGTAAGGGGCGAAAGTAGAACCTGTTTGAAACCGAAATTCAAGTTTTTGTCGTTTTTAACGGATTTTCATTGTTTTGTGTTATAGATATTCAAAATGGCAGAACAAGAAGCTGAAAATGTTGAAGTTACAGAACAACAAGCTCCAGTTCAGAATGTTGTAGAAGCTTGGCCGTTTGAATCTGCTCATAATTGTTGTGCTTTCATTGGAGAAGTACAGAAGCTCACCGAATTATCTGGGATAGTGGAGTTTCTCAGAAGGCGCAAAATCATTCATGCTATTGCAACACCTGCAATCATTTATCAAGACATTGTTGAAAAACGAAGACGTGGCCGCAAACGGTGAAGAAAACGGAGTTATAATGAAAAAGTTATGAAAAAAACAAGTTTTGGTAGAAGGCTGTCAGAGGCGTAGCTTACGGATCTGGTGCTGAATGGAGTAGCTTACAACAACCCCTTGGCTGATCACATCAGAATGTGCAGTAGCGTAGCCTACGGCTCTGGTGCTGACTGGTGTAGCTACGACGCTGGACTACGTGAAACTCATTAAAAGTTATAAAAAAATAGGGTTTCAACCCACCATTCCATTCTAGCTTTTCTTGGGGACTTTTGGGATGATTCTAGGAGCATATTTTGGGATCTTTTCACCATTCTAACCATTCCAATCATCAATCTAACATCAAACATGCAATCAAACATTAAGATTGAAGATCAAATCAAGAACATGAGTGGCTAATCTTCTCGTGGTTTCCTCCGGGTGGAGGATTCTTGTAAGTGGCTGATTGTTTTTAGTTTTTCTTTGTATTTGAGATTAGCAATCTAAGCATTAGATGCTTTTTGCTTAGTGATTTATTAGTTTGATTATATTTGATTCTTTCAATTCCCGAGAGTTATAGTAATTGGGATATATTAGATAGAGATTGGGTTTGGTAATCTTCAATTGATAACCGCGTGAGAACCTTTCGTTGTTTTGCAATCAAAGTACTTAGTCCTCGTTTATCACAATCAACTAATTAATTATCTTAATAATGTCTATGTGATTTTCTCAATAAAAACTAATTACTTGAAGCCACTTTGAATCCAAAATCTGGAGGAATTAACTTTTCTCCAATTGTTTACATCTTAATTTTTATTTTGTTTTCACAATCACTCTCAAACAACCGAATTTTACTTTTCTTGCAACTAGTTAATTAGTAATAAATCAAGTAAACCAAACACTTTCCACAGTACTTCTCGTGGTTTGACACCTGACTTACCCTATCTAATAAGGTAATAAGGAACTGAGTTTAATCTTATTTTTGACTGACTCTTCTACACCGATCAACACACTTTAGCATGTTTTCTCAGGTTGCTAAAGGTATTGCTGCTATGATGCACTTGGAGTCTCACTTGCATCACAAACATTATCTTTTGGTTTTTCAAACATTTTATTATATTATGTTTGGTTTTGGAAACTCATACTGGTCCTACGAGACGTTTGCATCACAAACATTATCTTTTGGTTTTTCAAACATTTTATTATAATATGTTTGGTTTTGGAAACTCATACTGGTCCTACAACACGTTGCATGAAGTTTACTTACTGCTTCTGCTGAAGTATTAAACTTTGAACTTTAAAAACTTTTGGGGCTATTACATATGATTTTGATAGCATATAGAGGCCGTTCACTCGACTATTGACATTGATCCTAGTATGTCACGCGTCTCGCGTTAAAACCCGCAGTGGAAATTTGAGGGTGTGATACAACGAGCCGAGCCCGAGCCTGATTGGGCTCGAGTTCGGCTCGTCATGCTTTTACGAAGCTCAAGCTTAAGCTCGGCTTGGATTGAGCCTAATACTTTGAGCTTGAGCTCGGCTCGAAAGTAAAACCCAAGAGCTCGAGCTCGGCTCGAAATAATTTTAGAACAATTTTAAAGGAGCTTATCAAAGCATGAATGAGCCAAAACTCGACTCGAGCTCAGCTCGCCAATGTTACTGAGCCGACCCCGAGCCGCTGTGCACACCCCTAGGTATTTTGTTAGTTTAGCTGGGTTTAGTATCAATTAATTCGAGGTTAATAAATATTTTCTGAGTGACGTAACGTTGTAGACTTGTAGCACAAAATTTATTTTTAAAGGTAACGTAAAATTTATTTTAGGGTAACGTAAAATTTATTTTAGTAATGTAAGTTAAATTTGATTTAGAGGTAACGTTTTACAAAAATCGTAAATTTTTTTTTCCCACTACGTGCAAAAAACCAAGGGGCAACAAGCGCGCCTCCCTAACACAAAGCTAGGTCCGCCCGTGAAAGTGGGATGGGGTCCCACAACCAATGGTCATCAATCGTCACCTTCCTTGTCCTCACGCTGGTTTGCCTGCAAACTCACATGCCCCCTTTTAACAGCCGGGCAACGCCGCGTGGGCGGTTTTAACGCCATACGGCTGGTGATGTGACCGAGGTGTTACTTGGTTACTCATGACCTAATGGAACATAGGGATACCTTTTGTACATATTGAGGCTAAGGGGTGTGGGGCTCGGCATAGGGACGACAAGATCAAGAAAGGCCCGACAACACCGCCCCCTGGTCGGTGTCGTCATCAACGGCATGCTGTTTCCGTCCTTGCCGTGCCTCCATCTCATTAATATATTATTTTTAATAATCTGGCCAATGATGAGGCCTATCATCACAGTGCACACCACCCCCTTGGCCCATCGTCATGAAGATGCCACTCCTCCACTGACACATTTGCCTACGTGGCAGCTACGTGGAGGCCCATCATCATCCCTCCACACCGAATAGCCTGACAATCATGCATATTAATGCTATCCTCCTATCATATAAAAAAGAAGTTTGTAATAATTATAGTGTGAGAACATTCATATTTAGGGAACCAAATGTATCTGAGTGTGTTCACTAAAATATATGAGGTGAGTGTAAGTGGTTATGAGTGGAGGAGAGAGAAAATATTTGGTGGAAACACTGTTCACCCTTATATTTAAAAAGTTATTGTTCACCCCTAAAAATATTTTAACATTTTTGGAAGTGGTTGTGAGTGAGGAGAGAGAAAATATAATGATAAAAGTATAAAAAAATATTATTATTTTTTTTGTAATTATTTCTTTAATTTCATATTAAAAATAACCAAGTTACATCTGGATAATGGGTAAGCGAGCAACAAGCTGCGCCGCTATCCCTTTTTGAATCGCAAAACCTATTTTACTAAAAATAAACCCTTGGTTCCTCGGGCTTTGCGAGTCACTATGGACCACCTTTTGCACCCGCTCCAAAAAGCGAACTGCCTCAGGGGCAAGGGATCCAAAAGTGTCGTAGGCAAACGGAATGAACACATGCTGATTCTCTAAACACGCTGCCTCATGCTTAGCAACCTTCCTAGCTTCCGCCTTCAAAATCGTCTGTCCCGGAACGAATTTTATGGTTGAATAGTAATTTTTAATGTAAATTTGATAGAGGATATTTAGTGAAAGAGATTTAAATGCTCTGACAACTCACTTCATACGATTTATACATATCACCATCCAAAATATATTATTAGTCTATCTAGTAGTGTCTTATCAAAGGAAGCAAATACAAAAATATTATTTCAACATTTCTTGCTTTTCAAATTGGAAGTTCTGGTGAAAATATTTTCTTGACTAATGAAATTTATGAAGTTAAAATGTCTTTATATTTAACCTAATATTAGAGGACAGAAAACCATGTGAGGAAGCACATGCATGTGGGTATGATGGACAAACCAAAATTGGCTGGATCAATGAATACCCACCCAAACCAGACCCCACAAGATTAGTGGGTGGTACCATCCGTAGTACGTCCTACTTTCCGTATCAATTCCTAAATTGCACACTAACTTTTTTTTTTCTTTGTTCCCTTTTCACGTTTGATACTCCTATTTGAACATAGACATCGATTTCAGAAAAAGAAAAAAGTAAATAATAATAATTTTGTTTACCCAAGTTATTTTTTTTAAACAGCAGAAGTGATTATATAATCACCAACCAAGTTTACAATTTATTGATAACACCAAATTTACACCATGTGCCCATTCTAACCGGTTAAACTTTTCCCTTTTTTTTTTCTAAAGAAATGACACGTTTTTCGCTTCACCCATTTCAGTAACATATATGAATCTTAGAATAGCATATATTTTGGATTTCTAGCATCATCGAAATAACCATTTTTTTTTTCAAACCTTCATGAGTTCATTCTAAGAGACATGAGCTTATGCCTCTGACTTCCTTGTAACCCAAAAATTAATATGTAGTGACATTTTAGTCCAAAATTCACATTCACAATTATTGAAATGTACTTATGCGAAAAGGAATTTATTATTTTAATATGAAATTACAATATTCTAAATGTGTTTCACCAAAATATGTTATGTTACAAAGTTGGCCCCCAAAATGCAATACCTTTCACATGATGTTCTTCATCATTTTACATGGCTATGTACTTGATTTTAATAATTTTCACAAAGACCTACTTAGTTTTAAAATGGGTTGCTAAACGTACCTCCTTTCTCATTTGTTTTTACTAAACATACCCTCTTTCTCATTTGCATTTAGCCCACAAAGCATCTTGGCGCCCATAGATTTGACCTTCTTCAACGGTATATAATTCAAACACTTTGGACATGTTAGACAACAGAAAAATTGTGCATTATTCAAGAAGTCAAATTCAAACAGAAAAGAGTAGTGTATGTGTTAAAGACATAAAAGAATGTCGGGACAAATACTTATTGATAAAGATTCCTCCACCGTTTTTATATATACTAAGCAACTTTTAAACCATTTACTAAATAAATTCATTTGTTTACAAAATCAATAAGATTCTTGATTTTATTTTGTAAATATTTTTTTCATAAAAATGTTAGCTATTTTGTAAATAGCTCTCTTTTACAACTCGTCATATAAATTTGTAAGAGTTTTATTTCTAAGTAATTTTATTTTGTATTTATTGATCTTAAGTAAATGCTTGATTCTTCGTTCTTGGTCTTAAATCATTCGCTTAATTCTTCATTTTTATTGTGTGTGACTTTGTTGACATTGTTAAGTGTCTTAAAGATTTGTAGTTCGACACTTCATATTGTTGCAGTCGTTGTTTTGCCATTGACGGTGGTATTATCGTTTGTTGTCAACTGATTATTAGATTCTTCTCTGTGACACCCTGCACGCTCAGGATAACTTTCCTAACAACACTTAAGACTACCTTAGCAAAACATTTATAAAACGAACTTAACTGAGTCAGTTAAGTAAGTCCACACACACTACGGTTATAGTTCTGGTGATTTAGAGAATCACCGGTAGGTCTACACACACCACGGTTATGGTTCTGATGATTCGGGGAATCACCGGGTAGCACACACGAGTCTCATATCCCGAGGGTTGGTAAAATCACATAATAAAATTAACTTATTGAGAATTACATGTTTTATGATTGTTAGATAACGTGCTGATATGTGTATACGTGAATTGATATGATAAGCTTACGAAAACCCAGTCTTCCTAATGGGAGGGAGGATTGACTAAACCGGTAGCCCCTATGAGGGGGGGGGGGGACTGGCGGCAAATATAAAAACCATCCTTGACATGTTTTCATCATTTTGACAACCCTAACTCACCTCCAAACACCCATTTACGACCGTTAACCTCTGTACACGAGTGTTTACCCTAAAAATTTCTTAGCCAAAACAACTCCTAGAACCATAAACAAGTGACGATCTAAGGTGTGTGATTCATCTAAACCCTTCTCCAAACATTTTTATGATATTATCATGAACCCTAAATATCCAGAGCTGAATATAGTGTGTTTTATCAATAAAAACCTTCTTAAAACCTTTCTAAACTATATCTAAACGTTACAAATGAGTTTCTTATAAAATTACAAGTTTTTGATGATGTTGGTGATCAAATAATTGGGGTTTTTGTGTTGTTTCTTGTTAGAATGATGATATGCTGTTTTTATGATGATATTCTAAGTAATAAAAACATATTTGGGTGATGTTTGGTTGTTTATAAGTTTTGGCCCATTTGAAGATTTTGTGTGGATTTAGGATGGGATATCTTGATATGATGACGATAATATGTTAGGATTCATGTTACAATGATTACCTCTGAGTTTGATGATATTATGAACGTGATTACATGATTTAATTTGATTATTCGCCATTTGGGGAAACTCTTTAATGCATTGATGTGACTTGTTCATAATATTAGCTGATGCATGTGGTTTTAGTGACTTAAAATTCTTTTCTTAAAAATAGCAAGTTCCCAGTGGAAATGCCAAAAACTTGATGAATGAGGAATTTTAGTCGAAAACTTTTGTGAATGACATTTTCAAGTTTTAAATTTATAAACTAAAACGATAGTTGGTTAACATTCTAAACCCCACACAATAGGCAAGTATACCTATCGAGAGTAGTATAGAAATGAGCAAGTACCGAGTATCGAATCCAAGAACATGATTTTTACTACACAGCTTCCTAAAAATTACTAGAAGAGTGTTTAAATTTCTTGAAAAGTAAAAGAGAGATATAAACCATTAAAAGAAATCAATATCAAAACAAAGGTGTAGCTTCGGGATCTGAGGTTACTTGTTATGAAGTAACAGTAAACTTTTACTTAAGTGGTGTGTTTAAAAACTAGGCATAGCCACACTGGACTCTAAACTATTTGTGTTCTTAAAGTTATTGTGAGGGTCTCCCGTCCCGGTGAGCTCACCTCTCAACTTTGAAAAATATATTGACTAAGATAGTGTAAACCCAACCCCAAAAGACACATTTTCCTAGGTTGCGATATTGACATTCAACTACTATTTTCTTTAGTGTATAACTTGCCGGTAGAGGCGACGCAGCCTTCCCTGAACGCTCATCCCTTACTTGAATTAATTACTTTTTTCAAAAAGTGATTGGCCTATTTTTAATTGTGCGGCAATATAATAATAGAAGTAAATATAGACCGTTTACTCCTAACACGAGTTCACCAATTCTTGGTTTGCGCCAAAGTCCACACATAGACCATGTAACTAAGTCGCACTAACAAGTCTTGAGTTATCAGTAGGAGCAAGTATAAAGACATGCCGACCCTAGGTGAAGTTTTGATAGTTGAGGATGAACCACAAAGTGTGAATATTTCTATTCACAAATGGGCTAATATCTTCACGTGTTTTTAAACGCCACGGGTGCACTCATAAGTCCCTCCACTTTCAACCAAAACACTCACAAGACCAAATACTAAGTTGAGTAATTAACTAGTTCATCAAACAAATTAGTAGAAGAAATCTTTAAGAACACAAAACACAGCTTATAGAAAAAATAAGCTTTTTATTTCGTACCAAGTTTCATCATCACCCAAGCAACACCAAGAGAAATTTAGCATAGCATGGTTGATACAACAAGCACACAAGTTTGGTTTTGAGTACAAAACATGGTTAGGGTTATTATAGGGATTTTTTGGTGGTTTTGAGTGATTGTGGGTTGTATCTCTCTCGAATGTGGTGTTTATGGAGTGATCCCAAGCTCCAAAGGACACCTGTAAGTCCCAAAGATAACAGAAACTTCATGTAGAAGGTGGAGAATTTGATGGGTTGAGGGATGCCGAAGTGAGGAGTGGAGGTCTCTATTCATAGGCACATTAGCAGGAGCACACCCGTGCTCAGGGAAGGACACGCCCATGCTTGCCTGTTTGGGAAACCGTATTGTCAGTTTGGTTTGTTCTGGAACATTCCTAGATACGCGTTGACTTGAGCATGACCGTGCCATATGGTGGGCACGCCCATGCTTGCCGGTGCAAGCTGACTTTTGCTTCCTGATGACTTGGAAATGTTGACTTGTTGACCCGGGATAGGTGCACGGCCGGAGCGTGACCGTGCTGCATCTAAAACAACTCTCAAAGTCTGCAATTCCTTGCCTTTTGTGCCGTTTTCTCCTCTTTTTACTCATTGACATCAAAACCTGCAGTTATGAACCAAGAAAGATAAATCATGATAAAACTAAGATAAAAGCATGGTTATGGGTGGGAAAAAGGTGAGAATATCTATGTAAAGCATGTGTAATTCTCGGCACATCACAACACCTCACACTTAAGCATTTGCTTGTCCTCAAGCAAACCGAACCTTAGGCAATTTTTATGGGTAAAAATTTTAGGTTTACTTGATGGGTTGAGCACAACCTACCTCCTAAGAGTGGCACTTAATAGATCCTCGAGGTTTTGGGCTTGGTTTGTGGTAAGACTACTTAAACGCTCCTAAGGTGTCCCAATTCCTTTTTCCTCACCAACTCCCATTCACTCGGGTTTTCTTTGGGGGTGAACACTCGAATTTAACCCGATGGTAAGCATGAATCATAGGCTTGTATACAAATCACAACTCCACCACTTGAGTTGAGGCAACTTGTGTGAATCAAAAGGACTTTTAAAGGGTTGGTTTAGTGAAATGGTGATGGATAAAGTAGGAATGGAGTCTACCACCATGACTAACTTTAGGGGTTGTGTTTCGAGGTGTTATTAGAACCTTGTTATCCTTTCAAGTTGGCTTTGATTGTCTTTTCTTGGACTTCATAACTCGACTTTCGCCTATTATTGTGAACCGATCGGTGCATGTCGCCTAAAAGCCTCCACTAGGCGGGTCGATCACTCGGTCTTTAGAAAGTATTTCAAAACCTTTTCTTTGAAATTCTCCTCGGTTCCTTTAGTTCAGTAGCATCATTATTACACATTTTTTTTTTACAAAAACAAACTATTTACACTTGATGCTTGCTGGGTGATTCTTTACACTTCGTACGCTCTTCTTGATGGCTCTTCTATTGTTGCCATTTTTCACGACCGAGATCCGAGACCTTTGATGTGCGGCCTATGCTTCTAAGTCTTAAAATTGTCTGAGAGCTTCCTTAACACCTCAACACTTCCCTGGTTTCGTCATGGCGGGGGCTAAATGAATGAAAGGGAATGAAAAAGGCTAAGGCTCAAGATTCGTGACTAGGTGTGAAAAATATATGGAAGGCTAATGGTAACAGAATGGGTAAGTCCTAAGTGCTTAGATCATTTTAACACACTTAGTTCTAATATGGTCTTGTAATGCATAAGTCACACAAGTTCTAACCACATCATGCCAAAGGGTAATATCTCTCATAAACAAACGAATGAGCATGTAGAGTGTATATGAAGTGGTATGCTTGATAAGGCTCAAAATACTCACATGTAGGGGTAGGAGTTATTCAAGGAACTTAAAACACCTTAGATGGTTCTTTTCACTACCAAAACATCCCTAATCGCCCGCAAGATTTTTGGGCGGACTCAAAGGGTCTGAAAATATTTTGTTGCCTAAAACATTTTTAAAAACTTTGCCTTAGGTTATGGTTTACTGACCTAACTGAGGTGTTGAAATTTGCAAAAATTTTAAACCCCTCATACTTATTTCTTTAGGTTATTTTAAAATAACAATTTTTTATACGTGTATGCAAAGAATAAGTGAGATAGGTAAAGGAACAAGCATCCTCCCCTTTTTGCTCTCCATGGGAATGCGTGCGTTTAATTCCCGCAGCCGCCTCAACACAAAGCTATCTCGAGAAAAACCACTTGTCATGAACTACAATAGTTTATTAGTAACAAAAGAAAATTAAAAACAAAAGTAAAAGACAAGCTACTAGGTTCGAATGTTGAGAGGGCATACCCGAGGGTTAGAAAATATCAAGAGTGAATGACCATACGTGCTTGTTCTTGACCATTTTCTACCGTATGCACCAACCTCTCAACTTATTCATAAAAAAATCTGGGCTGCCTCCCTGGTAGCGCCACGTTTTACGTCTTTGGCTGGACAAAACGTGTGTTGTTCAAACTGCTTCCTTTCCGGCTTCCGAGCCGTTGGTCATGTTTTTTTTCCTTTGGCCTCTTTTTCTCCCACTATTCTTTTGATAATTTCCCAATACTCATCATTCCAGTTGGTGTTGTCAAGTCCCACTGAAGATTCTTCTGGTGGTGTCACAGTATCACTTTTTTCTTTCTTTAATTGATAATCTAATTGTTTATCACTAAATTTAGCCATGTCGAATGGATCATTGGACACGTATTCTTTTCCTCCGAAGGTGTAGTGCAGCTTGTAGTTCCCAACCCGGAGTGTAAGAACTCCTTCACTCATATCTATAGTTGCTCGAGTGGTGGCTGATGTATCACATAATTAACATATAAAACAGGCTTAAACAAACCCATAATATGTTAGAATTAAGCTTAAAATACTGATTTTACGTACTTAATTCGCTCCTATTTGTGTTTAGCAGGAAATTGGAGCTCCAAGTCCAAAACAAGAGATTTTCAGGCAAAATCAAGCAAAAACTGGAGATTCTTGAGGACACGGGACTTAATAGCATGTTCCCTGTATGTTTGAAGGCCCTTACGGGACTTAAACGGTGATAAAAACGGCCCGAGACAGATTCAGCATGCCCACGCACACTTGCATGGAGGCCCTGCACACTATAAGACAAAGCAGCAAGCTTGGGGAACAAGAAATCTAAGGAAAGATCCCTTGCACGTCCGTGCTCCTACCTTAGCACGCCCCTGCTCAGACAAGAAGTACAGATAAGACATAACTGCAGCAACAGAACGTACGTGTGTCTGCTGGCACACCCGTGCCACTACCCTGGCACACCCGTGCTTGCCCTGGAGGTCTATAAATAGCAAGCTACCACTCACCAGTTGTGCATCCCTTCTTGTGCTTTCTTTGGCCGACTTCCAAGAGTCTTGCACAATTTTTGGGGTCCTTTGGGAGGCCTTATGTCCCTCCTAACATCCCACCAAGGTTAGGCCCCGTCCTACCTTGATTAGCTTGGCCAAGAAGAGGATCGTAGAGTAGTTCATATGAAATAAACATCGAGGGTCATGAAGTTGTTAGATGCATAGCACTTGAAGATGGAGAGCTTGTTTATGAGCATCCATGTTCTTGTGTTGATAATTTGATATGGTTGGGTCTTTTCATTATTCCCGAACCTACTTTGATTTGTAGACTTTTATTATTATTAGTAGTAGTTTATCTTTAGTTATTTGTTGTGTTATCTTCTTCTAATCCTTGTTTATTTATCTTGTGACAGGTTTCCAATGATGAATAACTTAATAACCTTAAAATCAACTCTAACATAATAAACTAACTAGAGGTTTAATTAGCTTCTGGTAGTCTCGAGCTAGATCCAAGGTGAGGAAACCGGTAGTGGGATAGATCCTTCAGGCTTCTGCTATCCAAACCGGATTCTAAACAATGGCTTCTGAAGTGGACCAGATCAGAGTGGCACATTTCTGGTACTTACCAGATGACTGAATGACCTTCTTGGTAAAGGGAGGATTCCCTACGGGCACACCAGTGATCTTCGGATTGCATGCCTTTAGGATTATGTTCCACCTTTATTAAGGATTTCATTCAGCAAACGAGTTACTTTCTTGGCAAAGGGCGGATTCCCTACGAGTGCACCAGTGATCTTCGTATTGCACACCTTTAGGATTATGTTCCATCTTTGTTAAGAATTCCATTCATCTCGGGAGGTTATGGGTTGGGTAAATTAAGTTAATAATTATCAAACCAACTTTATATTTAATTGATCACTAAATACTAAAGTGTCACCTTAAAGATAAATAAAACAAGGATTATATTTCTAGGTCTCATTAGTACAAAGCCGTTAACCAATGGGGATACGAGTCGCCCGAGTCAACTGTAAGAGAGATCCTCCGGTCTTCATGATCGTTAACCTACTTAGGAGATACGCTGTTGGTAAAACTCGGGTTTGACCCTAAGGAGAGATCCTTCGGTATGGAACGCGAGAGCTAAGGGAGGTGTACGGTGTTCCATGACGGAAGTTAAGCCTCCAATTTAAGAAGAAGATAAATCTGAGGATCTGAGACTTGACCGCGGTTTGAGTAGCCCGCTATATGCGAGACCCTAGCGGAGTACCCTCATGTGGATGCACATTGGAGAGGTTTTGCGTTCTACTCATTAGTGGCCCCGCTTCTCTATCAAGGAGTCAACACTTCAAGATCACTTTTTTCCTCCTCACAAATAATTAAACTTAACTATTAACTGTAATAATAAACTTAACTACTTATATGGAGGGTCCTGAGATGTGCATATTTGACCTCTCTACTATTTTATATTTTTCTTTTAGAAAACCCAAAACCTTTTTCAAATATTATTTTTATTAAAGAACCCCTCAGTTTTATTTTTCTTTTTAAAACTCGATTAGTTAAATGATGAAGGTGAAGTAGGGGAAAGTGTGAACTCTGGAATACGATACTCAATACTTACCCTAGAGGCTATACTATACACGTCAGGTTCTCTGCCTATGTATTGGTTTTAGTTTTCAAAGTAATTATTGTTTACTTTATAAATTTAAAACTTGGTAAAAACCGGTTTAGTAAAAATCTGCCGTTTAGCCCAAAACCAAAGTTTTGGAATTAAAATATCAAATTTTTGGCACCGGGCAAATGACATCTTTCTAATTTGCTAAAATCACGCACATTAGTGGCTAAGAACGGTCGAACGAGAATAATAGGAACATTACTCTCGCCCATGTGGAGGATGACGAAGTGGATGGAAAAAATGAATTTACCTACTTTAAAAAGTAGGTTTTCCACAATTCCTTCAGGCTTCTTTATGGTACCATCCGCTGACTTGATAGTAACTGTCAATGTTGAGGCTCGCCCAAGTTGAGTTGATTGTAGATATAAGTAGGCATAACGTTCATGCTCGCATCATGATTGGCCAAGGCATAAGTCGTCGGCATGTTACCTATGGAGCAAGGTAGAAAAAACTTTCTTGGATCGGTCAGCTTCGGCGGAATACTTTGTTGTAGTAATGCTGCACACTCCAGTGCGTTGCCCTTGATAGCTGCCTTGAGGTTTGTGTTGTTGTTCAAGAAGTCTTTAAAAAATTTTGCATATTTGGGCATTTGTTAGATGACTTCTATAAATGGTATGTTGACATAGATTTGACTTAGGAGCTCGGTGAACATTTGATATTGCTCGTCCGTCTTCTGTTTCATCAATCGACCGTGAAAAGGTATGTTACGCCGATACTCTCTCCGTACGGCTTTTGGTGGTGGTTCTTGAGATGGAGCATTTGGAGGACTTTGGTTGTTTGTAGGGCCTTCATTAAACAGTGGCGGCGAACTGGCAGTCGAGTTTATCTCTGGTGTGATAACATCTGGAACGGTTATTGTTGGTTTGGGTGTAACTTCAATTTCGGGTGGGACGGTGGTGTAATTTCTTCGTAAGTAGGCATGGGTAGTTTGGGATAAATTCTGCTGCCACGAAGAGTTATGGCACTCATATTTGCCTTTGGGTTGGTTTCAGTGTTTCTTGGAAGACTTCATGTGGGCCTTTCTGTGAGTAACTTGGCCATAACGCCCATTTGTATCTCCAGGTTCCTGATGGTGGACTCAATTCCTTGAAGCCTTTTATCTGCATTGTTAAACTTTTTGTCCATTCGGGCAGCTATTCTGGCTTCGAGCTTGGAGAGCTTTTCATCTACCGATGGGTAACCGTTTTTTAGAGGTCGTTGTTGGTTGCTTTGTTGACTGAAACCGGGTGGTTGCATGATGTTGCGGGTGTTTTTCCAACCGACATTTATATGATCGCGCCAACCAGGATTGCACATGTTGCTGTACGGGTTGTTTGGCGGCTAGTTCGTACCAATAAAGTCAACTTTCTTAACATTGGCTTGAGGAGGAGAACTTCCGTCTTGTGGCTGCAATTCATCACGGTGATGGCATTGACTTGTGATTTGCTCATTTGGTTGAGTCAAGTTGATAACGCCTCAATTTGAGCTTGCAAAAAAGTCGTGG
This sequence comes from Ambrosia artemisiifolia, assembly GCA_032199755.1. Lineage (NCBI taxonomy): Eukaryota > Viridiplantae > Streptophyta > Magnoliopsida > Asterales > Asteraceae > Ambrosia > Ambrosia artemisiifolia. Next base: position 10,382,725 of record CM063525.1, on the reverse strand, counting down.
GATAAACTTGATAGAGACTAGACTTTGAGGGCCGATTTCAAGGGTTGTACCATTGATAACTGTTCACGGTGTTTTCTTCGATGAGATCACACGCTTCTTGTGGCCTTTTGTTCCCGAAAATTCCTCCTTCGATCGCATCAAGGGTTTGCCTGGCTTGATTTGTCAACCCATTGTAGAAGGATGAAACTTGAAGTCATATTTCAAGTGCATGGTGGAGACATTTTCTTAGAATATCCTTGAATCTCTCTCAAGCCAGTGACTCATCGTCTTCTTGACAATAGGTGGTGATGTCATTTCCTAGTTTTACAATCTTAGCTGGGGGAAAGTATTTCGAGAGAAATTTTTGGACAAGGTCAGCCCAAGTGGTAATGGAGCCTGCAGGTTGCGAATTTAGCCATACTTTGGCACGATCCTTTAGTGAGAAAGGAAACATGCGAAGTCGAATAGCGTCAGGAGTGACTTTTTGCAACTTGAAGGTATCACAAATTTCAAGGAAATTTGCAATATGAGCATTGGGATATTCATCGGGTAATCCATGAAAAGTGCAATTTTGTTATATCATGTGGATGACACGGGACTTAATTTCGAAGTGGTCGGCATCAATGGCGGGTCTAGCGATGCTAGGGTCCAAAGCATTGATAGAAGGTCTAGCAAAATCAGATATTGTTCTTTCAACTTGTGTCTTTTTTCTTCTAGCTTGAAAATATCTTTCGCGTTCTTCAAGAGGAGATACGAGTATGGACGACGAGTGCATGTTCATACACTACCCAAGAACATTCAAGATGAGATTTTTAACAAAATCTTTTGGGAAAAAAGAAAATGAGTAATTTTTAAGAAAACCTTTCTCTAAAACAGTCGTGTCCCCGACAACGACGCCGAAAACTTGATGCGTGTGGTTTTAGTGACTTAAAATTCTTTTCTTAGAAATAGCAAGTTCTCGATGGAAATACCAAAAACTTGATTAAGTAGGAATTTAAGTCGAAAACTTTTGTGAATGACACTTTCAAGTTTTAAATTTTTAAAGAAAAACGATAGTTGATTAACATTCTAAACCCCATACAATAGGCAAGTGTACATATCGAGAGTAGTATAGAAATGAGCAACTACCGAGTATCGAATCCAAGGACATGATTTTTACTACTCAGCTTCCTAAAAACTACTAAGAGAGTTTTTAAATTGCTTGAAGAAAAGTAAAAGAGAGATTTAATCGTTAAAAGAAATCAATATCAAAACAAAGGTGTTGCTTCGGGATCTGATGTTACTTGGTATGAGGAAATAGTAAACTTTTATTTAAGTGGTGTGTTTATAAACTAGGAATAGCCACACTAGACTCTAAACGATTTGTGTTATTAAAATTATTGGGAGGGTCTCCGGTCCCGGTGAGCTCACCTCTCAACTCTGAAATACGTAGCGACTAAGATTGTGTTAACCCAACCCCAAAAGACACATTTTCCCTAGTTGCGATATTGACATTCAACTACTATTTTCTTTTGCGTATTACTTTCCGGCGGCCGGAACATGGCCGAACAAGCTACCACTTGGCATGGTAGAGGCGACGTAGCCTTCCGCGAATGTTCATCCGCTACTTGAATTAATTAATTTTTCAAAAAGTGTTTGGCCTAATATTAATTGTGCTATAATATCATAACAGAAGTAAACATAGACCGTTTACTCCTAACACGAGTTCACCAATTCGTGGTTTGCGCCAAAGTCCACACATAGACCATGTAACTATGTAGCACTACCAAGTATTGTCTTATCACTAGGACCAAGTATAAAGACGTACCGACCCTAGGTGATGTTTTGATAGTTGTAGATTGAACTACAAAGTGTGAATATTTCTATTCACAAATAGGCCAACATCTTCATGTAGAGTTTGGTTAGCTTACAAGCGTGCGGGTTTTTAATCGCCACGGGTACACTCATAAGTCCCCCCAGTTCCTACCACAACACTCACAAGACCAAATACTAAGTTGATTGATTAATTAGTTCATCAAACAATGTAGTAGAAGAAATCATTAAGAATACAAAACACCATTTTTAACAAAAGTAAAACTATTTAATTCATACCAAGTTCTATCATCACCCTAGCAACACCAAGAGAAAACAAGCTCACAAGTTTGGTTTTGAGTATAAAACATGGTGAGGGTTGTGTCGCTGTTGAATGTGGTGTTTATGGAGTGATCCCATGCTCCAAAGGACACCTATAAGTCCTAATGATAGCAGAAACTTCATGTAGAAGGTGGAGAATTTGATGGGTTGATGGATGCCAAAGTGAGGAGTGGAGGTCTCTATTTAAAGGCACTTCAATAGGAGCACGCCCGTGCTCAGGGAGGGACAACGTCATGTTTGCCTGTCTGGGCAACCGTCTTGTCAATTTGGTCGGTTCTCGAACATTCCTGGATATACGTTGACTTGAGCATGGTCGTGCCATATGGTGGGCACGCCCGTGCTTGCCGGCGCAAGTTGACTTTTGCTTCCTGCTGATTTGCAAATGTTGACTTGTTGACCTGGATAGGTGCACGACCATGCATGGCTGGAGCAAGGCCGTCTCTCTAAGTCTTCAATTCTTTGCCTTTTGTGTCGTTTTTCTCCTCTTTCTACTCCTTGACCTCAAAACCTGCAATTATCAACAAAGAAAAATAAATCATGATAAAACTAAGATAAAAGCATGGTTTTGGGTGGAAAAGGGGTGAGAATATCTATGTAAAACATGTATAATTCTCGGCACATCATTAGCCATTTTGGGAAAATCTTGCAGTTTATGCATCAAACCAAATCAAACGAGATGTTAATTGATATATTATGATGGGGAAAGATTAAATATTGATTGCTTATCGATTAGTTATGTTCCGGGAAGTTTCTAATCTGATCCAAACATTTTCAGGCGTTAAAGTTTTAAAACCTACGGTATAGGGCGACTGGGGTATCCAATCGCCCTAGTGGGAGGGCGACTGGTTGCCAACCATGAAACCCAGTCACCTGCCCAAAACCAATCGCCCCTTTTGAAACCTGGTAATGTGCTTTGAAACCCAGTAGCGTGTTTTGAAACCCAGTAGCCTGTTTTGAAACCATGTAGCTTATTTGTGACCCGTTCGTCTAGGTTTTGTGATCTACTCATTATATGTGATATGTATCTATGTGTTGCTATCTAAAACCTTATACTTAATTAATAAATTGATATAACGGGTCACCAACGGAATGTCGAGTCTTGTGTGGCCGTGTCAAAGTTCAAAACTCTATGCAAACACTTATAGACAATCTTATGATTTCCGATAATTAGAACTATTATCACACGGTCAGTTTTATAAATACTAGAAGAGGCAATATAAGGTGAGTTTCACGACCCTACTTTTACATACTTTCTCACAGAGGAGAAACATGCTGCGCACTGAGATTTCTTTAGGATCATTTAATACTAATGTTATCACTTGTGTACTTTGCGACTCATCTAAGTCCTATAGAAACCACTAATATGGGTATATAGCGGGAGAAATATGGATAGATCTATTGGGTCAACTGGAGGTTCGACAGGTGCATATTGTCTTGCCTACACGGCGGTGTGATTAGATTTCTCGAAAAGTGATATGATCATTTAACCGGAAAATCTCAAAAAGATTGTCTGTATATATTTACTTATTGCTTTCTGTTTGATTTTCTTCATTATATGCGAAACTCAAAAAGATTTTTGTTGTGTTTTAGCATAAACTTCAGAAAATCCAAAACGTTTTACATTTCTGTGTTATTTTCGATAACCGATGTTGGAGGACGATCATTTTCAGTAAGTTTGACATACCAATTTGAGCTTTGTATCTTAATAATCAAAAATTTTTGAAAGATTGGAAGTTTAAAGGTTTGAAATTCCCAAAACGTGGATCGAATTGGACATTTTGGTGAAAATCAATTTTCCAAAATTTCCATTCGCCCTTTCATTAGGTCAAATGAAAATTTTGTTTTTGGTTCGTGCTCTTTGGTTTGGTCGAATGAAACTTGGTTTGTTTTCAAATTTCATTCGAACCACAAATATTTAATTCGTGCTTTCATTAGCCCAAACCAAACTCTTGAAATTGTATTTGACCTCACTAAAGGTCGAACCAAATATCCTATATAACCTTATCTTGCCCATTAGACCCTCATTTTTCATTCGACATTACAGTTACAAATCCAAATCCTCTCAATAGTACATTTCGATTTTGTTTTTTAGATCTTATAGTCTTGTTATTTGTATTCTCAGGTACCTATTCATGGAATTTTTTTTCATGTTTTTGACCGAGTACTCGATTAGAAATTGGGATTTAATGAACCAAACCCTAACTGGATCAATTGGACTATGATTGTTGATTGTTTACATGATTTTGTATTAGCAAACACCTAATCTATCGTTTTAGGGGGAGATAGAATCAAAATTTAGGGTTTAACTTGACTAATTAACATTTCGATTATTGTGAACCCTAAATTTAGTTAAAAACTATTGATAGAATTGAAATTGATGGTTAATTAGTGTTGTTCGGATGCGTTAGAAGCAAATGCAATGATTTTCAAGGATTAATTCAAACAAAATCAACAATTTAAAAATTCAAAATCAAACAGGTTCATTCGACCTCTTTGGTAGGTCGAATCAGATTTTTGTCATTGATTCAGGCTTTCAAAATTTGGTTCGGACCTTTGAAAGGTCGAACCAAAACATAAAATTGACCAAAATTTTTAAATTGATGTTTTTGATTATATGACTAATGTGTTTGTGTATTTGTATTTAAACAAAAAAAAATTGGCAGAATCAAAAGAACCAAAAGAACTCAGGTTTGAGAAGAAACACAATTGTTGTGCGTTTATTGGAGAAGTGGATGACAAATATGAGGATTACTGAGGATCATTGAATTCTTACAAAGATCTCGGATTGTCTATGCAATTGCACAACCTTACACCATATATAAATATCATCAGAAAGAGTTCTAGGAGAATGCTAGATTAGACTTCTGAGAGGGAATGACTGTTATTCACAGCAAGTTACAAGGAAACACAATACTTGTTGGTGATGAAGCTTTCAGGCATGTATTGAAGTTGGCTAATGAAGAGACAGATCCTATTACTTTACCATGAACTATTCAAAGGGGATGCTTTCTTAAGATGAAATATCTGGGAAATATAACAGATTGTCAATTATTCAAGGCTAATGTGTGTCCTACATTTAAGTACTTGATACATGTTATCTTACACATCTTTGGCCCAATCAGAGGAGGATTTGATGTACTTTGAGATACCACATGCTCCATGGTGGTAACTTTGATTCTCAACAAGGCGTTTAATGTTTCTGGAATGCTATTTAAACATATGAAGGAGTTAGTTGATGGAACTAAATCAGATAAACTTCTCATGTATCCCAGATTCCTCCATATGATATTTGATGAAAAGTATCCAAACTTGGTCAAAGATCCAAAGCAGAATGTAAACCAAGAATACATGAACGAGATGACTTTGAATAGAATGACAACTTATAAGGGAAAAGAAGAAAAACCACCAACCAGAAGGTTATTCGGTCATTTGATTAACCCTAGATTAGAAGCTCCAGATCATGATGGGTGGAGACACGAAAATAGTGATTCAGACTCTGATTCGCCATTAGTTCCAGTAATGAAAGGCAAGAAAGTAAAGCGGCAAGTGGTTCAGAAAGGTGCTAAATCAAGTGCTAAATCAAAGAAAGGGAAAGAGATCAAAGGATAATTTATTAGTAAGAAGAAAACATTGTTGATTGATGAGGACACCGAAATTGAAGAAGAATGGGTGTCAGAGGATTCTGATAAGGAAACAGGTCCTAAGGCCACTATTGATATTGTTGTTCCTAATCCGGTTGATGAGTTAGTTACTGAACAACTCAGTAGAGGTTATGTTGAAGAAGATGAGAGTTTGATTCTAGAAGAAGATGTTGATATTCTTGGTTCACCGGTTGTACCAAAATCAATGAAACATGGGCATTTCAAGACGATGTCAAAGAAGGAAACCTATAGATGTTAGAGACAGAAAGAAATGGAGATTCTTTTGAAAGGAAAAACTATTCCCACAGCTTCATCTACACCACCAATTACACCAGATAAGAAGAAACAAAGAGTAGAAAAGGATGTTGATTTGATAGTAAAGAAGAAACCATCATCATCTACCACACAACAAAACCCGTCGGATGTTTCTAAGTCTTTGCATAATTTGCTATCCAGTTTTGAGAAACCGACATCATCTTCCACACCACAACCTCAAGCTAAACAATCTACTGTAGTGATTTCTGATGATGCTTTGGCTTTAATGCAGCAACATATCTTAAAGTTAGTGAAAGATTTTGACTTTTAGAAAGCTGCTACAACTAAGAATGAAGGAGAGATTAAGCAACTAAAAGAGAATGAGAAGGTTATGTTAAAAGTCGTTGCTAAATCAAAGGAAGAGCAAGACAAGTTGGAAGAAAAGGTTACTGAATTAGAAATGGAGAATACCAAACTTCAGTTAACCAATGTGGATAATGAAAAGAGGTTTAAGAAGATTGAAAAGGAGAATGTGAAGCTAAGGAAGATTATAGATATCTTGTACGAAAGAGCGCCTCAGCTTAAAGGTGCTAAAGAATCAGGTGATGAAGAAGAAGATGTGGAAGAAGAGGAAGAAGAAAAGGTTGATTATAGAAGTACAAATGATGATGATAATGATTCAGATGGTGATGATGGAAACAATGATGATCAGAACAAGGATGCTGAAGGTTCTGCTAGTTCTGGGGATTCGGATGATAATGTTGATGATTATTCATATCAGAAGAGGCAGAAGAATGGTGAAGATCAATCAGCAGATTTGAGTAAGAAGAGTGATACTCAGATGTCTGATGTTGACAAGCGAGGCTATATGTCTTTATCTCTTATAGCACGTTTCAAAGATATTTTCATGAGTGATGACATGAAATATTGTTTGGAATACATAGCAAATCCTGAATTAGAAAAAGGAGAAGTGAATGCTGAGGTTGCCAAGGAAATATTAGAAGGAATTGCACAACAGGTTGGGATGTCTTTAGAAGAATTAATGGAAAATAATGAGATACCAAACATTCCAATTGTTAAACCTGGAAAGAATTTGGATGATGCAGTTATGAATGATTATGATGAAGTGGAGATTGGGGATATCACACATGAAGAATATCCTGTGTACTTCATTCCAAAAGACAACACGAGTATTCCGATAATTGATGAAAATGTGTTAAGAAAGGCTAAAACAATTGCAGACAAGAAAGAAAAAGCTGTTATTGACGAAGTGTTCTCAGAAAGTGAAAAGGTTGATGTTGACATGAAATCAAATGCTTTATTGAATTTTCTGAAAAAGTTGAGAGAAGATTTAGATAATCGTCCCTTGCCTCCGATTCAAGGTGTGTTTTATTGACATCATCAAGGATGTTCAAAGGGAGGGTGATTAGCTGGAAGTATTTCACATCGCTAAAGTGTATTGCTATTAAATGGGAGCGTGGGATTATGTACTTTAGTACATTTCATGATATAAAGACACTTCCATACTGGGCTGTTAGAGATGTGTGAAGACACAAGTTAATGGATGTTGTGAAGTCAAGCGTGGTAGAATGGTATGCAGATAAGATGACGTGAGAATGGCAGACCAAATGGGATTTGTTTAAACCTCAATATCCAAAGCGGATTGTACATAAAGAGATCAACCTCGAGAACAATCTAGCGTTGTAACTTTGAAGTATAAACCGCCGAAGTGCATGAAGCGTATTCCCTTAATGGCAATGGAGCAAGACATGAGCAAAAACTTTGCTTTTTGGTTTTACGATTGGGGAACTGGCGAAGCAGTTATAGTGATTGATAATGAAGACAAGAAAAAGTTATGCAAGAAGATCCGTATATTTGACCCAATGTGGCTGATTAACTACTCAAAGAATGATATTGAGACGTTGTATTTTAATCCAATTCATTTTGATTCGCTGGATACTGAGTAGGCATGGAAGTTTTAGAAAGTCATGAAGTTTTGTTTTGCCTTTAATGTTCGTACTGACTGCGACTACAAGAAGTTTTTGGGTAAATATATGAAGTTTCAGAAGCATCCAAGACAAGTTGAAGATGGTAAGACTGGAATGGCGAATAAGAAGATGAAGTTTGTGATGAAGAATGTAAAGATCAGAGAATCACTACAACAGATAAGGGGGACTTTGTAGATACATATTGCATATATGTGTCTGTTGCATTCGGATAATCAAAGTTAATATCGAAGATTTGAAGATTTTGGTATATTACAGGTTGGTTCAGGTGATCGACTGGTCGAACGAGTTTGTGTTAGGTCGAATGAAGTTTGTGCTAGGTCAAATAAATTTATTATTGTTGGTTCGGATCTTGTAAAGGTCGAATAGGTCAGTTCGACAACTCGATAGGTCGAATCAATACTTCTATATATATGTGTTAGTTGGTGACGGTTACCAGAGTTGTTGGTCAGTTGTGTGTGTGTGTCTAGTAGTGATCATTTACACCTTTATGTGTGTGTTTTTGTTAACTTGAGTCTGTAAGCTTTTTAATCTTCTAAAGTTAATTAAAACATGTTGAAAATGATTTGTATTGTATTTTGATTATGGTTTTTATCATTTTACTCATGTGATTAAAACGTCTCTTTGTCTAAAACCGATCCCACAATGTGTCTGGTTTTACAAAAGAGATCATTTTTCCTGGTGCCAAAAACTTGGTGTTTTAATTCCAAATAGTGGTTTTTGGAAAAAGATTAATTTTTACTAAACCTTCAAACAAGTTTTAAATTTATAAGTAAATGATAATTACTTAGAAACTAAAACCAACACATGGACAGAGAACCTGTCGTGTATAGTATAGTTTTCTAAGGTAAATACCAAGTATCGTATTCCAGAGAACACACTTCCCCTACTCAACCTTTCATCACATTAATTAAATGGGTTTGAAAAAGAAAATAAAATGGAGGGGTTCTAAAATAAAAATGGTTTTTGAAAAGGGTTTTGGTTTTGAAAATAAAAAGGATTAAAATAGTAGGGATAGTAAACATGCACATCTCTAGTACCCTCCATATAAGTTGTCAATTTTATTATAATAGTAGTGTTAAGTTTAATTATGGGTGAGGAGGATAAAGGTGAACGGTCCCTTCGAGTTGTGGATGAGAAAAGAAATAAATAAGGGATAACGTTCTGACAACTCGATAGGTCATGCACAGGGGAAGTGTACGAGTCCCCAAAAAGGTGTATTCGGACTACTGGCCCGTAAGCCGTCGTTCTCTTATTGACAATGCAGTCTTAGTCCAACTCACACAGCCGTGCAGCTTTTTGGAAAGCTTGGGTCCTTTGCCAAGAAAGTCCTTAACAAAGGTGGAACATAATCCTCAAGGTGTGTAACCCAAAGATTACTTTTGCACCCTTAGGGAATCCTCCTTTTGCCAAGAAAGTCATTCAATCATCTTTTAAGAACCCGAAATGTGTCACTCGGATCTGGTCCAATTCAGAAGCCATTGCTTAGATTCCGGTTTGGATATCAGAAGCCCGAAGGATCTGTCTCACTACCGGTTTTCTTGCCTTGGTTCTAGCTTGGGACTACCAGAAGCCGTGTGAACCCCATGATAGTTTGTTTTATTATTTAAGTTAGGGTTGATTTTAAAGGTTTATCAAGTTAATCACTAGTTGAACCTGTCAGAAAGATAAACAAACAAGAATTAGTTAAGAAGATAAACACACTAGTTAACTAAAAATAAACTACTACTAATAATAAAAGTCTACAAATCGAAATGGGTTCGGAGAATAATAGATGGATGCAACTATAAACGATGATCATCACAAGAACATGGCTGCTTCCGACTCATAGACAAGCCTTTCACCTCTGAAATCCTATGTATCTAATATGATCCTCACGACCCTCGATGTTTTATTGCATGTAACTACTCCTACGATTCCATTCTCGGCCAAGATAATCAAGGTAGGACGAGGCCTAACCTTGGTGGGATGCTAGGATGGCCCTAAGGCCTCCCACAAGAACCCAAGATCTCTAGAAGAAGCTTGGAAGTCGGCCCAAGAAGGCACAAGAAGGAATACCAAATGATTTAGTTGAGCTTGCTATTTATAGGCAAATCAGGCAGTGCACGAGCGTGCCAGTGGTGGCACAAGCGTGCTTACTGTCCCAGACATGTTCTATTGTTCCAGGGTCAGCCTTGTCTATCCTTGTTGTCGAGCACGGGCGTGCCAAATGCCAAATGTTGTTTTCTTGCTCCCCAAGTTGGCTGCTTTGTCTTCTAGTGCACAGGGCATATGCGTGCGTGTGCTTAGTCAACCCCAGACTGATTTTATCATCGTTTAAGCTCCGAGAAGGTCTTTACTCATACGTGGAACATGCTTAAAGTCTCGTGTCCTCTGGAATCTCCAGTTTTAGCTATTTTTATCCGAAAATCACATGATTTCGGCTTGGAGCTCCAATTTCCTGAAAAACACAAACATGAACAATTAAGTAGCTATAATTATCAAATTAAGCTCAATTTTGCCTTATTGTGAAACTATTTATGCATGTTTTATATGTATAATTGATGGTACATCAACTAGCAACATATACTGAGCCTTCTCAACCACAGTTCTATTTCTTCTTTCACTCACACCATTTTGTTCATGGGTGTAGGGAGTATTCAGCTTTCATTTAATCCCATGTAACTCACAGAAGGACCGGAATTCATGTGACAAATACTCCCCACCCCTATCTCTTCTTAATACTTTGATATACTTACTACTTTGATTCTCCACTAAAGCCTTGAAAATCCTAAACTTTCCAAAGACTTCAGACTTCTTTTCAAGAAAATAACTCATGTCACTCTTGAAAAATCATCTATAAAGAGTGAGTAAGAAATACATGTTACCTCCTAAGATCTTGATAGGCATTGGACCACACACATCTGTATGGATCAATTCAAGAACTTGTGATGCTTTATTGGTACGAGATTGAAAGGGCATCTTATGCATTTTCCTAAGAGCACAACCTCCACACTGCCCAAATCCTTCATTTGAGGAAGTGTAGTCACCATCTGCTTGTTGTTTATTTGCTGCATAGTTCGAGCATGTAGGTGTCCAAGTCTGCAATAACACGGTTTAGTTTATTCATTATCTTTTGATGGAATACTAGTCTTGACTTTAGTAGCATCCAAATGAAATGTAATATTAGTAGTGTTTTGGTCAAAAATTATCTACTAGAAATAATCTTGTATTCCAAATTAGAAATTGTGAGGTAGTGTGCTAAGAATGTGAATTTGCTATCAAAACAAGTTATATTCTGAAAATGTTTGATTAGGATGTAAAAAAGAGTAAACTAGTGACAACTATGCTCAAGATGACTTAGGTTTGCTTTGGGATGGACGGTTATATCCTCTTAGGTTTGCTTTGGGATGGACGGTTATATCCTCGGGATGGAACTGTTTGTAAAGAACAAATAAATGAGTAAAACACAAAGAACAACACTCGATATACGAGGAAAACCCTTGATCAATAGTAGATCGTCAGCACAAAACCTCGGAAGGAGACTAGGCCCCTGCCTTGTTTGTTATTATTAATTTGGTAAAAAAGTATAACTTTGGATGAGTATGTGGACGAGTGTACTAAGATTACAATGATCGTGTATATGTCTAAGTGTTAGTGTGCAGCTATAGTGTAAGCAAGGTGTGTGTAAGTGTCCTATATTCGTCCCATACTCCCATATATATAATACATGAGAATAACTAATGAATCCCGTGAGATCCGCTATGTAGTTAAAGTCTTCAATGTTGTGTAACAGCTTCTTCAGGTGAACGTTGGAGGTCTTTAACAGAAACTAGTCGTTGGTTGACTTTTTCTTCTTGGCTAGTCAATGATTTAGCTGTTTCCTTCTTTATCGCCGATATTAAATGTGTATCAGTTACAAGTTTGACTCCATCTTCAATCATAGACCACGAGTTACACTTCTATCACTGATTTCTTCACTTGAGAGTTATAATATGGTCGTTGCTTTATCATACTTTAACTTAGTTGTACCTGCAATCATATAAGAAAGCTAATTCGTTAGTTCATTCTCAGGATGTGCACATGCTGAATTACAGTTACATCCTGAAGTCAGCAGAGTTCTTCAGCATCCTGAGGATGGAACTTTAGGGATATAGGGTAAAATAGTCTTGAGGATTTTCACCCACAACAAGTAGCAAGCTAAACTTTCAACGGTTCTGATTGTGTTTCCTTATGAATTATAGAACAAGCATCATTATCAAATATCAAAGCATAAACTTTTTTGATAAGTTTCCCCACACTCATTAACTTATATTCTAAATTTGGTGCATAGTAGACATCATCAAGATACTTCAAATTACCATTTGCCATTTTAATTGTAATAGTACCTTTACCATGCCAAGTTCTTCTTGTCACCAAGTTCGACATCCAATTTGAATGCCTCGTCAAGTGTCACAAAGCTTGACTTTGCACTTGTCATATGGTTCGAGAACCCTGAGTCAATAAACCACAGACTTGGGTTTTCAGACTCACTGGCATTAAGGGCCATAAAAAGGTAAGGAGTCTCTTCATTTGTTAGATCTTCTTCCTCAGCATTTGCAACCCTGCAGCCCTCCTTTGCCCCTGCATTGCAGCCGTGAAGTGAGTAAGTGAGTTAACATATTTTTTTAAAATTGTGTTTTTATGTTTATGTAACTTCCTGAAAATTTGCTAAACAAGTATTCATATAAGTCAACTAACCGGGTTTTATCGAATGGTTATGGTGACAGGTCCGACTGGGTAATAGTTAATTAAATATGATTGTTAAGCGATTTGGCGCTTATATTTTGGTTTAAAATATTACGGGGACCAGATTACCGTTATATATAAATGATTTTATTACTTTAGAGGTAAGTTAACTTCTAGTGAAAATCTAGGGGCCTTAATGTTAAGTGTCGATACAATCACCACTTGAGTCTTTCGATCTTTTTCTCATTTAGAATCATGTAAAATGGTGGTGATCGATGGTTCAAATGGATTCAACGGGAGGTTGCGGCGATGACGGTTCAGGTTGATTGATGGCGTACGGAGGTGGTCATTATGGCGATGCGGCAACAATGGATGCATATGGCGTGGGTATGGTGATACGTGGAAGGTTGTGTGTGTCTTTGTTCAAAAGGTATGGGTTCGAGTGTGGCTTTCGAATATATATATATATATATATATATATATATAGAGAGAGAGAGAGAGAGAGAGAAAGAGAGAGTAAAGATCAAATACAAAGTGTTTTTTTGGTAAGAAATGTGAGAATCAAAGGGGGTAAAAAAAATTTATTTTATTTTTTTAGAATTTTTTTTCCCATGTGCTTAAACATACTTTCTAGATAAATAATATAAAAAAAATTTTAGTGTAATTACGTCATTAAAGTAAATACATTAGTTTACACTAGAGTAATTATGTAATTACTCTACACGTAATTACTCTACACCAAAAAAAAATTTATTTATTTTTTTAGTTTTCAATACTATAATACATGTTTAACAATATGGGAAAAAAAATTTCGAAAAAAATACCCTCCTTTAATTCTCACAGTTCTTACCAAAAAAATAATACCCTCCTTTGATTCTCACAGTTCTTACCAAAAAAATATAGTTTGTACAAGATCTTTAGTCTATATATATACACACACACATATGTTGTGTTTGTTTTGAGTGAGAGTTGCAATTAAAGAGCATGCAAGATTGTGCATATGGTTGTGATTGAATGGCGTACAGAATTTGTTGGGTCTGCTGACCTGGAAAAGAACAGATGATTAGAAAGCCAAAATATACTCTTAGTTGATCCTTTGAATAAACAGTAGTTACAAGAGACTTCTCCCAAAAGACTGTTGATCCTAACGTCTACTACGCTGAACAACTGTTGGAAACAACTACTGCTGCAAAGGACTGTTGGATAAACAACTGCTGACTAAAGATCTGATGAAGAACAACTGCTCATCAAAGTATTGAAGACTAAAGGTCTGTTGGAACCAACAGCACTTTGGATCCAACAGATGATACAACACCATCAGAGTTTTCCTTTACAGCAGTTTACCTTAGCAGTGTTTTGAATGTAACAGTAGTTGATAGTTAACAGATGTTTTATGTTGTTATTCTGTTAGAGGTCGCTGTCTTAGGTGACGTCAGCTGAGATCATCAGAGGTTTAGATTTGTCTATAAATAGAACAGTGATTGTACTGTTCTATTTATCACTCAAAATATTCTCTTAGACAAACAATCATAGAGTGATCAGGCTGAGGGGGAGTACTTGTAATATTGCAGTCTTTCAATTAATGAAAGCTTTCGATTAAAAACATTTATTCTCTTGTTTTGATTTATAGTTATTCATTCCGCTGCACTTTCCATTTATATATTACTTCATTTATTTCATTGTTCATCTAAACAAATCACAACAATCAAACTCAGATCCTAACAATTGGTATTAGAGCTTGGTCAATTAAATTCGATCTAATCAATCAATTTAATATAAACAGATCAGCTCACAATTATTGATATCGTTTGTTTGTCGGATTGAAAACAGAGTAACAGTTTATTTTCGATTCAACCGTTAGTAAACAGATTTTGTTTTCGTAAAAATCAGAAATGGCTTCAATTAATCAAGATCCACACAACACTGGCACTAGCAACAAGCCACCGATGCTTGTCAGATTTGAATACAATATCTGGCAACGTCGGATGAGTCATGTGCTAGCACAACAAAACACTGGGTGTTGGAAGTCGGTTGTCTTTGGACCACATGTTCCAATGGTGCCGAGTACCGAAGATCCCAAGGTCCAAGTACCTAAAAGTGTTGAAAACTACTCCGAGCAAGATTTTCAAAAAATTGAGTTAGATGCTAAGGCTTTCAGTATTGTAGCCATGGCTCTACCAAATGATATGTATGCTGGGCTATTGCACTGCGATAGTGCAAAGGAGTTGTGGGATGCTTTGAAAGAGCAGTTTGGTGGGACTGAGGATGTAATTGAAAACAACCATGAAATACTTAATCAACAATATGAAACATTCAGTCATGTGAAGGGAGAGTCATTAACACAACCATTTGAGAGGTTCAATTGTTTAATAAGTGAACTAAAAATGGTGGGTCTAACTTACCCAAATTCAACTTTGAATCATAGGTTTCTTAGATCACTTCAGGACAAATGGGACACTATTGCAATTGTTATGAGAAACTCAATTGGTTTTAAGGACTTGACTCTAACCCAGCTTCATGGTAAGCTCTTGACCTATGAGAGAGAGCTTAACCAGAAAAAGAAGCTCCAGGATTCTGGAAAAGTGTCTGATGATTATGTGTTTGGTAATACAACACTTTTGGGTCAAGATGAGATACCTGGAAGTAGTAAGGATCAGGGTTATGATCATTACATTGATATAACCACTGGTTTTAACATTGATTCTTACTCATCACCCAGTTATGCTTTTACAGCAAGTGGTGATATCCAGGCAACTGATAACACATCTTTTATGTATAATGACCTTCAATACATTGACCCTGTGGACTTAGAAGAAATGGACATTTTGCATCAATTGGCCTTGCTCAGTATTAGAACTAATAATTTCTATAAGAAAACTAGCAGAAGGTATCCAGGTTTACATGGTGGGTCAAAAGTGGGGTTGGATAAATCAAAGATCAAGTGTTATAAATGTCATAGAATGGGTCATAGGGAATGTAGGAGTCAAAATGGTACACCTATGATCACCTATCCAAACCAAAGACCTCAAACTAACACTTATCAGTTTTCTCAAAACACCCCTGGACCAAATGTGCAAAACACTGCTCACTTTGCACAGACTCCAACCACTGTTCCTGTGCACTATGTCCACATCACTGTTCCTCAGTATCATTATGTCCAAACACCTGTTGCTCAGGCACAAGTGCCAATGACTGCTGCTTCATCCTCTGCTCCTGTAGAGACTAGTCAGCAAAGTCAACAGAGCTTTTTCCACTACTAAAAAATAGGTCTAATGCAACTCTTTAGAAGCAACCCTTTTAAAAAGGTTGCATTATTTAATAAAAAGGTTGCATTAGCTAATAAAAAGGTTGCATTATCTAAAAAAAGGTTGCATTAGGTCTAATGCAACTTCACCTAATGCAGCTCTAGATAAAAGGTTGCATTAGGCCTAATGCAACCTTTTCAAGGCCTAATGCAACCTTTCAGTAAGGTTGCATTAGCTTCATTTTGTTGTAGGAAACTCAAGGTTTTGTTGATTGGAGTAGTCTACCAGATGAGCTAACAGATGAAAACATTGCTTTAGTTGCCAATTCTGAAAATAATTTCTGCTTTGTGGTTTCTATGACTGAAAATGTGACTAATGATGTTGTTGATGAAGTTGTTTCAGCTGAAGAATCTGAAGTAGAGGTTGTGAATCTCTCAGACCCATGGAGTACTGATGACTATGATTGCCAGTGTAACTGTTCCTTGATGGCTGCTGCTAAGGTATCACCTCAAATCTTAAGTGACTTGTGCTCAGATAAATGTATCATAGCATTTGCTAAGATAAAAGAGGTGAATGAAAACTTTAGAAAGAAAATTTTGGAAGATGAAATTCAGTTTGAAAAACTCACTAAAGAGTTAAAATAAAAAATAACTAAAAAAGAATCTGAAATCAGCAATTTAAAACATGAAGCAAGCATAACCAAAGACCAGCTTCAAGCAATGATAACCAAATATCATTTTTGTAAACAGGAGCTTGAATCAACCCAGGATGAATGTCAAAAATGGGTGGAATCATCTAAAGGTTTTGAGATGATTGTTAACCAACAGTCTAAAAGTCATGTGAAATTTGGCTTTGGTTTTAAAGAAACCACTGCTCAAAGTTCACAAACCACTGACAAAAAGGAACCACAGTTGGTTGAAATCATCCCGACCAATTCAAAAGGTCATGAAGTCAAGGTTACTGAACCCAATGGCAAGAAAATCATTCTTGAAAAATTGGAAGGTACACCCTCATTTGATGAGATTGAAAAATATCAATTCAAACCAACTTGGTCAGATGAGTGTGATGTCCTTGAAAATTTTCAACCAATGACCTTTAAAACCCCTGATGGTAAAAAGGCACCACAGGACAAAATCATTCCCTTGAAAGATCTTCCAACAGATGATCAAACATCTGTTGAAAAGAAAAAAGGAAAAGGGAAATCCAAAGATAACTTGTTTTGTGATTTTTGTGAAAAGAAGAATCATGTTACTAAAAATTGTTTTCTTCTAAAAGCATATGATATCAACAAAGGAACAAGTTTAAGTGATTCTAAAATCAATGAATGTTTAATTTGTAAGAAAAAGAATCACAAAACCAAAGAGTGTTTGTGTCTCAAAAATTTTGATGAAAAAAATAAAAGAGTACAAGGCTAAAACTCTTGAAAGTCAAGTGGCTAGTAACGCAAAAGGAAAACCCAAACAGATTTTTGAACCAGTCTAAACAGCTGTTACCAAAGGTCTGAGCAAAAACTCTGTTCCCAGAGATGTTCAGGTAACAGAAGTTCCACCAGTTATCAGATTCCCAAGAGGATATGGACAACCAACTTGTCATCGTCTGCCACATGTTTATGAAGAGCCCAAAAGGCCTTCAAAACCTAAAGTGAACAGACATCCTCATGGTTATCAACATCTGACAGGATATGATCAAACATCTGTTGGACCAAGTGTTGACATACAAGCACTGGCAAATGGTCAACAATAGCTGTTGAACTTAGTTCAAAAGCTAGTTCAAACCACTGATCATTCTCCTAAACTTAAGGCTAAGACATCTGAGAACCTATCCAAAGCCAATTTGGCTTTGGACACTCACCAAAACTAAAATCTTTACTGATGTGCAGGGAGCTTCTACTTGCTTAGATAGTTTATGGTATGTAGATAGTGGAGGCTCCAGGCACATGACAGGATTTAGAGCCCTTCTTCTGGACTTTCTTGCACATGGAGGGGGTGATATATCCTTTGGTAATGATTCAAAAAGTAAAGTGTTGGGTTCTGGAACTGTTCAAGCAGGGAGACTTAAGTTTGAAAATGTTAATCTAATTGACAATCTAAAGTTTAATCTACTTAGTGTATCACAAATGAATGACAAAGGCTATGGGTCATTCTTCACTAAGAATACATGTAAGATTGTTGGACCAGAAGTGGTTGAAAAGATTAATACCATCATTACTGAGAGTAAAGCACAACTTGCTGCTCACAGAATTGGCAATGTGTATGTAGTTGATATGTTGAAGGATAATCCTATGGCAAATGTCTGTCTGTTCTCTGCTGCCTCTACCAAGGAGACAGAACTGTGGCATAGGAGATTAGGTCACACCAACCTTCAAACTATCAACTCTCTCTCTAAACAAAACCTTGTTAGAGGTTTGCCACCAAAAGAGTTCAAATGTGATGAGCATTGTGTTT
Source organism: Ambrosia artemisiifolia (assembly GCA_032199755.1). Taxonomy (NCBI): domain Eukaryota; kingdom Viridiplantae; phylum Streptophyta; class Magnoliopsida; order Asterales; family Asteraceae; genus Ambrosia; species Ambrosia artemisiifolia. The sequence goes on along the minus strand of CM063525.1, from coordinate 10,364,315 downwards.
CCTGCTTAAAAGGAAAACAACACAAAAGCTCTTACAAATCCATTGATGAGTCCAAAACAAGTCAATGTCTACAATTGTTGCACATGGACTTGTTTGGCCCAGTTAAAATCATGAGTCTAAGAAGAAAGAGATTTTGTCTTGTTATAGTTGATGATTTTTCTAGGTTTACATGGACTTACTTTTTACATTCGAAGGATGAGACTGCAGGTATCTTGAATGACTTTGTCACCAAAGTTGAAAAACAATATGACTTGCTAGTAAAAGTCTTTAGAAGTGACAATGGAACAGAATTTAAAAATAAGGAGCTGGATGATTTTTGTGTATCAAAAGGGATTGTAAGGCAGCACAGTATCCCAAGAACACCAGAGCAAAATGGAGTGGTTGAGAGTAAAAATAGAACTCTTATTGAAGCTGCAAGAACCATGCTAGCAGATTCTGGCTTGCCACTGTCCTTCTGGGTAGAAGTAGTAAACACTGCTTGCTATGTTCAAAACAGAGTTTTGATCAACCCAAGACATCAAAAGACTGCTTATGAAATTCTGTTCAAAATCAAACCATTAATCTCATTTTTCAAAATCTTTGGCTGCCCATGTTTCATTTTAAATCTTAAAGATTCCATTTCAAAATTTGCAGCCAAAGTAGATTGTGGATATTTTCTGGGATATTCTTTTACTGCTAAGGCCTATAAAGTGTTTAACATAAGGACCAAGACAATAGAAGAAACTCTTAATGTTAAGTTCAATGAACTTTCATCCTTAAAAATCCCAGCAAATCCTGCTTAGTTGTTTGATTTAGATAAATTCAAATTTGAAGATATTGTTGTCAAAACTAACAGTGCAGGCATTTCACAATCTCCACAACAAGACTACAGAACAGATGTTGTGATTCCAAATCACTATCAAGTCTATTCTGCATCAGAGGAAGCAGTTGTTCAAAACAATTGTCAAAACTCTGTCACAGCTGAGTCAGCCACTGTTGGCCAGTCTCACCCTCAAACCATTGCTTCACCTTTTACATCCACTGCTCAATCATCTGTTGACGAAAGTCAAACATTTGTTGACAAGAGTCAGTCCAATTTTACACCACTTGGACCCATTCTTCCACCACCATTTCAAACATCTGTTGACACTACAGAAGTGCAAACAGATGTTATGTCAACAGAGTCACCAAACCTCTGTCCTTCACCTCAAAATGCCAGCATACCATATCAGGGAGATTTAATCTACCTAAGAGCTCATCCACCAGACCAAATCATAGGCAACATCAGAGAAGGTGTGCTCACAAGAAGCCAATCGTCAAATATCTGTCTTTTTGCAGGCTTTTTATCTCTCATACAACCTGTCAAGTACCAAGAGGCACTAAAAGACAACAGTTGGGTAGAAGCTATGCAAGAAGAGATCCTTCAGTTTAAAAGACAACAAGTATGGGAACTTGTACCATTGACTAAGGATGTTTGTCCAATTGGCACAAAGTGGGTCTTCAAAAACAAAACTGATGAAAGGGGTATAGTTGTAAAAAATAAAGCCAGGCTAGTGGTTCAAGGCTTCAGACAAGAAGAGGGGATAGACTGTGATGAAACCTTTGCTCCTGTAGCTAGGTTAGAAGCTATAAGACTTTTCTTAGCCTTTGCTTTCAACCACAACATCAAGGTGTATCAGATGGACATCAAATATGCATTCCTATATGGAAAAATTCAGGAGGAGGTCTATGTATGTCAACCACCTAGTTTTGAAGACACATTCCATACTGAGTATGTCTACAAGCTTAATAAAGCCTTGTATGGACTCAAGCAAGCACCTAGAGCCTGGTATGAAACTCTTTCCACCTTTCTATTATCCATTGGTTTCACAAGAGGTAAAATTGATATAACCTTATTTTTAAAATGGAGAGGGAAAGATCTAATGATTGCTCAAATATATGTGGATGACATTATTTTTGGATCCACATGTAACAAAATGTGTGAAGAGTTTAGGGAACTTATGATAGCAGAGTTTGAAATGAGTGCTATGGGTGAACTTCAGTGCTTTCTTGGACTCCAAGTGAAGCAACTGCAAAATGGCACATTCATTCATCAAAACAAATATGTGAAAAACTTGTTATCTAAATTTGAGATGATTGACTGTAAGCCATGTAGTACACCATGAGTGTAGTCAAGCCACTCACTATTGATGACAAGGATGAACCGGTTGATCAGATACACTACAAATGCATGATTGGGTCTTTATTGTACTTAACTGCATCTAGGCCAGATATTATGTTTGCCACCTGTGTTTGTGCAAGATCCCAGGCTTCAACCAGAAAGTAAAACCTTATTGCTGTGAAAAGGATATTCAGATACCTAAAAGGTGCTCCCACACTTGGTATCTGTTATCCTGCTAAGGCGAACATTGAACTTTCAGGTTATTCAGATAGTGACTTTGCTGGCTGCCACACCACAAGGAAGTCTACATCAGGAGGGTGCCAGTTTCTAGGGAATGCCGTAGTTTCTTGGCAAAGCAAAAAGCAAGCAGCTTTTTCAACTTCAACAGCTGAGGCTGAGTCCATTGCTGCTACAAGCTGTACAGCCCAACTTATGTGGCTTCAAAATCAACTACTGGATTTTGGGATAACTGTACTAAGGACTCCACTTATGTTGGATAGTCAAGCTGCTGAAAATATCATCAAAAATCCAGTCTCTCATTCAACCACAAAGCACATAGACATCAGACATCATTTTGTCAGAGATAGCTATGAAAAAGGTTTGATTTCTTTGCACCATATTCCAACAGAGGATCAGTTGGCAGATGTGTTGACAAAAGCTTTAGACACATCCACCTTCACAAACTTGATTTCTAGAATTGGTATGCTAAACATGGACTAAACAACAAAAATGTTTTTAATAAAACATTAAAATGTTTTTCAGAAAATCAAATTTCTCCTTAAAAATAGCTCTTTTGGTTGAAAAATCTGTTTCAAACATATGATCAGATAAAACAACCACAGTTCCATCCTATCCACTGTTGGTTGAAAAATATGTTTCAAACCTCTGATCAGATTATATAACCGTTAATATATATATATATATATATATATATATATATATATATATATATATATATATATAACTACTATCTTAAAAAAAACCTTAAGTGCTGTTAGCATCAGTGCTTTGGTTAAATAACAGCTGTTGGCAACAGACTTTTTGCAACAGCTGTATACCACCAGATGTTTAACCATCAGATGTTTGCCACGTCTGCTCTCAAAAGCAGAGTTTGGCCACATCAGCGGTTTCACCAAAGGCTATAAAACCCTGTTTTTATCACAACAGTTGTTTTACTGTCTCATTGTATTCAAAATACTCAAACCGCCTTCTTCTTCCTCAAACCCTTACTCAAATTTCAATCACTCTCACACTCGAAATCCATTACAATGGATCTTCAAACCAAAGCCACACATAATTATCTTCCATATCTGGTAAAAACAGACGATAATGTTCCATTTCATTCCACTATCGACATCATTTCAAATTCCAAATACCTAACAATACTCACCGCTGATGCTTCCATTTATCTTGAAACCCTCCAAGAATTCTGGTTAAAAGCTGAAGTTTTGCTTCAATACAAAAATCCTACATCCATTATTTCAAAAATTGGAGACACAAGTATCTCCATTACACCTGAATTAATATCCACCACCTTCTCCCTCAATGATCTGTCAGGTAAGGACTCTATCCCTAAAACAGAGTTTCAGGAAAGAGGGTATGATGCATAGATGACTGGGTCAACTCTTTTCAAAAAGTTTTTCCCACCAGTCATGAAATTTTTCTTTCATACTCTCCTTCTTTGTGTCTTAGCTAAGACCACATTCTTTAATGAAATCCCATTAAGGATTCAGTACTTGGGCTATGCTATGTTGTCAAACTCTGACTTCAATTTATCCCAAGGCCTGTTTATGGACTTAGTTTCAAATGTGAAAGCCATAAAGTCTGGTTCAAATAATGCTTTTCTGCTTTACCCACGAATTTTAAGTGTAATCCTTCAAAAGGTTTTACCAGAAAAAGATTTCAAAAAGGGTGAGTCTTTTCAAATGAAAAGTTTAACTGATGAAACTTTCACAAGAATGTTGGGTTCTACTACCCAAGAAAAGGTGTCAAAAGTGTCTATAGTTTCTAAAACACAAACAAAGAGGTCCAAGACAACAACTGTTGTTCAAACCTCTGTTGTTGAGCCCACTGCTCCTGGTGATCATGGCACTACATCCAGTGCTGTGAAACCCACACCAGCCACCTCCAAAAGAAAACGTCCATCCACAAAACCCACCTCTACACCTAAAAAGGGACTTCTGGAAGATGAGATATGTTGGGTCTGCTGACCTAGAGAAGAACAGATGATTAGAAAGCCAAAATATTCTATCTTTTGATCCTTTGAATAAAACAGTTGATTCAAGATACTTTCCCCAAAAGACTGTTGACCCTAACAACTGCTACACCAAACATCTGATGAAGACAACTGCTGCTACTGAATGGTCTGCTGAACTGTTGATGCACTTTCTGTGGACGTCACTGTCGAATAGACTAGGGTTGAGTCTAGGTATAGTGTTACATGAGATTGTGGTGATCCATAAGGGCATTTTATGGATCTGACGCATTTGTAAAATATAGGACAATACACCATTCCAGGTTCGACCTAATATACACTGGGCGAATGTGGAAATGCTCCACATTCGACCATTCAAAAGGGGCGAACGTGGAACTTGGGTATTGGACTATAAATAGCAATCTCATGTGTTATTGTTCATTTGGTGATTTGAGTTTGTGCTTTGAATGCTCTGAAGGGGGAGGTCATGCCCGACCTCCCCCGGCCACGAGATTGATGTTTATCCTACTGATGACAGTGTCTGTAACCGTTTCTGTATTAATACGAATCTGTGATGACGTTGTTATCGTTAATTTCTGTCTCGTCTCGAATTCCCCGTCTGAAACCGAGTTGTTTATGTGTAATCGATCCACGAGTTCGGTCCCTAACCGGATTCTCATGAACAAACAACTGATAGACAAAGATCTGATGAAGAAACAACTGCTGATCAAGTACTGAAGAACAAAGGTCTTTTGAACCAACAGCACTTTGGATTCAACAGATGATAAAGACCATCAGAGTTTTCCTTTACGGTAGTTTGTATTAGCAGTGTTTTCAATGTAACAGTAGTTATAGTTAGCAGATGTTTTATGTTGTTAGTCAGTTAGAGGTCGCTGTCTTAGGTGACGTCAGCAGTGATCATCAGAGGTTTAGTTTAGTTTATAAATAGAACAGTGATTGTACTGTTCTATTCATCACTCGTCATTCTCTTAAGACAAACATTCTCTGAGTGATCAGGCTGAGGGGGAGTTATTGTACAATTGTAATCTTTCAATCTAATGAAAGCTTTCGATTAAAAACAATTATTCTCTTGTTTTGATTTATAGTTTATCATTCCGCTGCACTTTCCATTCATATCTCACTTCACTTATTTCATTATTTGTCTAAACAATCAAAACAATCAAACTCAGATCCTAACAATTGGTATCAGAGCTTGGTCAAGTAAATTGGATCTAATCAATCAATTTAATATAAACAGATCAGCTCACAATTATTGATATCGTTTGTTTGTCGGATTGAAAACAGAGTAATAGTTTATTTTCGTTTCAACCGTTAGTAAACAGATTTTGTTTTCGAAAAAATCAGAGAATGACTTCACTTAATCAAGATCCACATAACACTGGCACTAGCAACAAGCCTCCGATGCTTGTCAGATCAGAGTACAATATCTGGCAACGTCGGGTGGCTCATGTGTTAGCACAACAGAACACAGGGTGATGGAAATCGGTATTATGTTGACCACATGTTCCAACGGTACCGAGTGCCGAGGATCCAAAGATCCAAGTACCAAAGAGTGTTGAGAATTACTCTGAGCAAGATTTTCAAAAAAATCGAGTTAGACGCCAAGGCTTTTAGCATAGTAGCCATGGCGCTACCGAATGATATCTATGCCGGACTATTGCATTGCAATAGTGCAAAAGAGTTATGGGATGCTCTGAAAGAGCAGTTCGGTGGGACTGAAGATGTGATTGAAAACAACTGTGAAATACTTAACCAACAATATGAAACTTTTAGTCACATAAAGGGAGAGTCGTTAACACAACAGTTTGAAAGATTTAATTGTCTGATTAGTGAACTAAAACTGGTTGGTCTAACTTATCCTAATTCAACCTTGAATCATAGGTTCCTTAGATCACATCAGGACAAATGGGACACTATAGAAATTGTCATGAGAAACTCTATCGGATTTAAGGACCTGAATCTGACCCAGCTTCATGGTAAGCTCTTGACTTATGAGAGAGAGCTTAACCAGAAAAAGAAGCTCCAGGACTCTGGAAAAGTGTCTGATGACTATGTATTTGGGAATACAACACTTTTGGGCCAAGAGGAGGCATCTGGAAGTAGTAAGGATTAGGGTTATGATCATTACATTGATATGACCACTGGTTTTAACACTGATTCTTACTCATCACCCAGCTATGCTTTTACAGCTAGTGGTGATATCCAGGCATCTGATAATTCATCTTTTGTGTACAATGACCTTCAATACATTGACCCTTTGGATTTAGAAGAAATGGAAATCTTGCATCAGGTGGCCCTGCTCAGTATTAGAACCAATAACTTCTATAAGAAAACTGGCAGAAGGTACCCAGGTTTACATGGTGGGTCAAAAGAGGGGTTGGATAAATCAAAGATTAAGTGTTACAAGTGTCATAGAATGAGTCACTTTGCTAGGGAATGTAGGAGTCAAAATGGTACCCCTATGATCACCTATCCAAACCAAAGGCCTCAGACCAACACTTATCAGTTTTCCCAAAACACCCCTGCACCAAATGTGCAAAACACTGCTCACTTTGCACAGACCCAAACCACTGTTCCTCAGTATCATTATGTCCAAACACCTGTTACTCAGGCATAAGTGCCAATGACTGCTGCTTCATCCTTTGCTCCTGCAGAGACCAGTCAGCAAAGTCAACAGAGTTTCTTCACTCAAGGCTTTGTTGATTGGAGTAGTCTACCATATGAGATAACAGATGATAACATTGTTTTAGTTGCCAATTCTGAAAATAATGTTTGCTTTATGGCACTAGAAACAATTGTTGAAGAGACTGATTCTGAGGGAGTGGTGTCTATGCCTGAAAATGTGACTAATGATGTTGTGGATGAAGTTGTTTCAGCTGAAGAATCTGAAGTAGAGGTTGTGAATCTCTCAGACCCATGGGGAACTGATGATTGTGATTGCCAGTGTAACTGTGCCTTGATGGCTGCTGCTAAGGTATCTCCTCAAATCTTAAGTGACTTGTGCTCAGATAAATGTATCATAGCATTTGCTAAGATAAAAGAGGTGAATGAAAACTTTAGAAAGAAAATTTTGGAAGATGAAATTCAGTTTGAAAAACTCACTAAAGAGTTAAAATAAAAAATAACTGAAAGAGAATCTGAAATCAGCAGTTTAAAACATGAAGCAAGCATAACTAAAGACCAGCTTCAGACTATGATAACCAAATATCATAGTTGTAAAAAGGAGCTTGAGTCCACCCAAGTTGAATGTCAGAAATGGGTGGAATCATCAAAAGGTTTTGAGATGATTGTCAACCAACAATCTAAAAGTCATGTCAAATTTGGCTTTGGTTATCAAGAAACCACTGCTCAGAGTTCACAAACCACTGACAAAAAGGAACCACAGTTAGTTGAAATCATCCCAACAAATTCAAAAGGTCAAGAAATCAAGGTTACTGAACCCACTGGTAAGAAAATCATTCTTGAAAAGTTGGAAGGTACACCCTCATTTGATGAAATTGAAAAATATCAATTCAAACCAACCTGGTCAGATGAGTGTGATGTCCTTGAAAATTTTCAACCAATGACCTTCAAAACCCCTGATGGTAAAAAGGCTCTACAGGCCAAAGTTATCCCTTTGAGAGATCTTCCAACAGATGATCAAACATCTGTTGAAAAGAAGAAAGGAAAAGGGAAAGCCAAAGATAACTTGTTTTCTGATTTTTGTGAAAAGAAGAATCATGTCACCAAAAACTGTTTTCTTCTAAAAGCATATGACATCAACAAAGCAACAAGTTTAAGTGATTCTAAAACCAATGAATGTTTAATTTGTAAGAAAGAGAATCACAAAACAAAAGAGTGCCTGTATCTCAAAATTTTTGATGAAAAGATAAAAGAGTACAAGGCTAAAACTCTTGAAAGTCAAGTGGTGAGTACTCCAAAAGGAAAACCCAAACAGACTTGTGAACCAGTCCAAACAGCTGTTACCAAAGGTCTGAACAAAAACTCTGCTCCCAGAGATGTTCAGGTAACAGAGGTCTGAACAAAAACTTTGCTCCCAGAGATGTTCAGGTAACAGATGTTCCACCAGCTACCAGACTACCAAGAGGATATGGACAACCAACTTGTCATCGTCTGCCACATGTTTATGAAGAGCCCAAAAGGCCTTCAAAACCTAAAGTGAATAGACATCCTCATGGTTTTCAGTATCTGACAGGAAGTGATCAAACATCTGTTGGATCAAGTGTTGACATACAAGCACTGGCAAATGGTCAACTACAGCTGTTGAACCTAGTCCAAAAGCTAGTTCAAACCACTGATCATTCTCCTCAACTTAAGGCTAAGACATCTGAGAACCCATCCAAAGCCAATTTGGATTTGGACACTCACCAAAACTAAACTCTTTACTGATGTGCAGGGAGCTTCTGCTTGCTTAGATAGTTTATGGTATGTAGATAGTGGAGGCTCCAGGCACATGACAGGATGTAGAGCCCTTCTTCTGGACTTTCTAGCACATGGAGGGGGTGATATATCCTTTGGTAATGATTTTAAAGGTAAAGTGTTGGGTTCTGGAACAGTTCAAGCAGGGAGACTTCAGTTTGAAAATGTTAATCTGATAGACAATCTAAAATTTAATCTACTTAGTGTATCACAAATGAGTGACAAGGGATATGGGTCATTCTTCACTAAGAAAACATGTAAGATTGTTGGACCAGAAGTGGTTGAAAAGATTAACACTATCATTGCTGAGAGTAAAGCACAACTTGTTGCTCATAGAAGCGGCAATGTGTATGTAGTTGATATGTTGAAGGATAATCCTATGGCAAATGTCTGTCTGTTCTCTGCTGCCTCTACCAAAGAGACAGAATTGTGGCATAGGAGACTTGGTCACACCAACCTTCAAACTATCAACTCTCTCTCCAAACAAAACCTTGTCAGAGGTTTACCATCCAAAGAATTCAAATGTGATGAGCATTGTGTTTCCTACCTAAAAGGAAAACAACATAAAAGTTATTACAAATCAATTGATGAGTCCAAAACTAGTCAGTGTTTACAAATGTTACACATGGACTTGTTTGGCCCAGTTAAAATCATGAGTCTAAGAAGAAAGAGATTCTGTCTTGTCATAGTTGATGATTTTTCTAGGTTTACATGGACTTACTTTTTACATTCTAAGGATGAGACTGCAGGTATTTTGAAGGACTTTGTCACCAAAGTTGAAAAACAATATGACTTGCCAGTAAAAGTCTTTAGAAGTGACAATGTAACAGAGTTTAAAAATAAGGAGTTGGATGACTTCTGTGTGTCAAAAGGGATTGTAAGGCAGTACAGTATCCCAAGAACACCAGAGCAAAATGGGGTGGTTGAGAGAAAGAACAGAACTCTCATTGAAGCTGCAAGAACAATGCTAGCAGATTCTGGTTTGCCACTGTCCTTCTGGGCAGAAGCTGTAAACACTGGTTGCTATGTTCAAAACAGAGTTTTAATCAACCCAAGACATCAAAAGACTGCTTATGAAATTTTGTTCAAAATCAAACCATTAATCTCACTTTTAAAAATCTTTGGCTGTCCTTGTTTCATTTTAAATCTTAAAGATTCCATTTCAAAATTTGCAGCCAAAGTAAATTGTGGATATTTTCTGGGATATTCTTCTACTGCCAAGGCCTATAAAGTGTTTAACACAAGGACCAAGACAATAGAAGAAACTCTGAATGTGAAGTTCAATGAACTTTCATCTTTAAAAATCCCAGCAAACCCTGCTGAGTTATTTGATTTGGATAAATTCAAATTTGAAGATATTACTGTCAAAACTAATAGTGCAGGTATTTCACAATCTCCACAACAAGACTACAGAACAGATGTTGTGATTCCAAATCACTATAAAGTCTATCCTGTATCAGAGGAAGCAGTAGTTCAAAACAACTGTCAAAACTCTGTCACAGTTGAGTCAACCACTGCTGGCCAGTCCTACCCCCAAACCACTGATTCACCTTCTGCGTCCACTGCTCAATCATCTGTTGACAAGAGTCAGTCCAATTTTACACCATTTGGACCCATTCCTCCATTACCATTCCAAACATCTGTTGACACTACAAAATTGCAAACAGATGTTATGTCAACAGAGTCACCAAACCTCTGTCCTTCACCACAAAATGCCATCATACCATATCAGGGAGATCTAATCTACCTAAGAGCTTATCCACCAGACCAAATCATTGGCAACATCAGAGAAGGTGTGCTCACAAGGAGCCAATCCTCAAATATCTGTCTTTTTGCAGGCTTTCTGTCCGTCATACAACCAGTCAAGTACCAAGAGGCACTGAAAGACAACAGTTGGGTGGAAGCCATGCAAGAAGAGCTCCTTTAGTTCAAAAGACAACAAGTATGGGAACTTGTACCACTGCCTAAGGATGTTTGTCCAATTGGCACAAAGTGGGTCTTCAAAAACAAAACTGATGAAAGGGGTATAGTTGTCAAGAATAAAGCCAGGCTAGTGGTTCAAGGCTTCAGACAACAAGAAGGGATAGATTATGATGAAACCTTTGCCCCTGTAGCAAGGTTAGAAGCTATCAGACTGTTCCTAGCCTTTGCTGTCAACCACAACATCAAGGTGTATCAGATGGACATCAAATGTGCATTCCTATATGGCAAAATTCAGGAGGAGGTCTATGTATGTTAACCACCTGGTTTTGAAGACACATTCCATCCAGAGTATGTCTACAAACTAAATAAAGCTTTGTATGGACTTAAGAAAGCACCTAGAGCCTGGTATGAAACTCTTTCCACCTTTCTCTTATCCATTGGTTTCACAAGAGGTAAAATTGATAAAACCTTATTGTTAAAATGGAGAGGGAAAGATTTAATGATTGTTCAAATATATGTAGATGATATCATTTTTGGATCCACATGTAACAAAATGTGTGATGAGTTTAGGGAACTCATGACAGCAGAGTTTGAAATGAGTGCTATCGGTGAACTTCAGTGCTTCCTTGGTCTCCAAGTGAAGCCACTGCAAAATGGCACATTCATTCATCAAAATAAATATGTGAAAAACTTGTTGACCAAATTTGAGATGAATGATTGTAAACCATGTAGTACACCCATGAGCACAATCAAGCCACTCACTGATGATGACAAGGATGAACTGGTTGATCAGACACACTACAGATGCATGATTGGGTCTTTATTGTACTTAACAGCATCCAGGCCAGACATTATGTTTGCCACCTGTGTTTGTGCAAGATTCCAGGCTTCACCTAGAAAGTCAACCCTTATTATTGTGAAAAGGATATTCAGATACCTAAAAGGTGCTCCCACACTTGGTATCTTGTATCCTGCTAATGGAAACATTGAGCTTTCAGGTTAGTCAGACAGTGATTTTGCTGGCTGCCACACCACAAGGAAGTCCACATCTGGAGGGTGCCAGTTTCTAGGGAATGCCTTAGTTTCCTGGCAAAGCAAAAAGCAAGCAGCTGTTTCAACTTCAACAGCTGAGGACGAATACATTGCTGCTGCAAGCTGTACAGCCCAACTCATGTGGCTTCAAAATCAACTGCTGGATTTTGGGATAACTGCACTAAGGACTCCACTCATGTTGGATAGTCAAGCTGCTGAAAATATCATCAAGAATCCAGTTTCTCATTCAACCACAAAGCACATAGACATCAGACAACATTTTGTCAGAGATAGTTATGAAAAAGGTTTGATTTCTCTGCACCATGTTCCAACAGAGGATCAGTTGGCAGATGTGTTGACAAAAGCTTTAGACACATCTACCTTCACAAACCTGATCTCTCGAATTGGAATGTTAAACACGGATTAAAACAACAAAAATGTTTTCAATAAAAACATTAAAATGTTTTCAGAAAATCAATTTTCACCTAAAAAATAGCTCTTTTGGTTGAAAAATCTGTTTCAAACATCTGATCAGATAAAACAACCACTGTTTCATTCTATCCACTGTTGGTTGAAAAATCTATTTCAAACATCTGATCAGATAAAACAACTGTTTCTTCATCAGTCTTTTGGTTAAACCACAGAGGTTGGCAACAGACTTTTACCAAAACAGCTGTATGCCACCAGATGTTTAAACCATCAGATGTTTGTCACGTCTGCTCTCAAAAGCAGAGTTTTGCCACATCAGCGGTTTCACCAGAGGCTATAAAACCCTGTTTTTCCCCCAACAGCAGTTATACTGTCTCATTGTATTCAAAATACTAAAACCGCCTTCTTCTTCTTCCTCAAACCCCTAATCAAATTTCAGTCACTCTCACACTCGAAATCCATTACAATGGATGTTCAAACAAAAGCCACCCACAATTACCTACCATATCTGGTCAAAACAGAAGACAACGTACCATTCCATTCCACCATTGACATCATTATAAACTCAAAATACAAAACAATTCTAACTGCTCTTGCTCCCATCCATCTCGAAACCCTCCAAGAATTCTGGGCTAAAGCTGAAGTCTTGTTTCAAGACAAAAAGCCTACATCCATTATTTCCAAAATTGGAGCCACCAGCATCTCCATCACACCTAAACTAATATCCACAACCTTCTCCCTCAACGACTTGTCAGGTAAGGATTCTTTTCCTAAAACAGAGCTTCACACAGAGTTTCAGGAAAGAGGGTATGATGCTCAAATGACTGGATCAACACTATTTAAAAAGTTTTTCCCTCCAGTCATGAAGTTTTTCTTCCATACTCTCCTTCTCTGTGCCTCGGCTAAGACCACATCCTTCAATGAAATCCCATTAAGGATTCAGTACTTGGGGTATGATATGTTGTCAGAATCTAACTTCAATCTTTCCCAGGGACTGTTTATGGACTTAGTTTCTAATTTGAAAGCCATAAAATTTGGATCAAACAATGCTTTTCTACTCTACCCAAGAATTCTTAGTGTAATCCTTCAAAAGGTTTTACCAGAAAATGATTTTCAAAAGGGTGAGTCTTTTCAAATGAAAAGTTTAACTGATGAAACTTTCACAAGAATGCTGGGTTCTTCTACCCAAGAAAAAGTATTAAAAGTGTCAAAAGTTTCCAAAACACAAACAAAGAGGTCAAAGACAACAACTGTTGATCAAACCTCTGTTGTTCAGCCCACTGCTCCTGGTGATCATGGCACTTCATCCAGTGCTGTGAAACCCACACCAGCCACTTCCAAAAGAAAACGTCCAACTACAAAAACCACCTCCACACCCAAAAAGGGACTTCTGGAAGATGGGATACCAGAAGCAAACCCTGTTGCAACACCAAAGCAACCTAAAACCACTGTTGTTACTTCCTCACAACAGCTGGAAATATCTCAACCCAAACAAACTCCTCATGTATCCTCACAAAAGGATCATGTTGTAAGCCAAAGGGAACCACATACTGAAGCATATGAGTCACTTGATCATATGTTTACAAGTCCATCGCCCAGGGCTAATTCTCTTCTTACTCCTCCACCTTCACCACAACATGTCCCACAAACAATGCAACCTCTGTTTGAGGCAATTGATAAAACTCAGGATAATCCCAGTTCCTCTCCTTCACATGTCACTGAGAGTATACCTCCACAAGTGACTGGGCCTGAGAAAAATCAATCTGTCAACCCATAAACAGAAGAGGAGGTTACACTCCCAGAGTTCAATGTAACTCTTGGTGAGTTTTCAAGTGAAGCAGCCACTACTGGTGTAGAGACCATTGTCTCACAACATGACAGTGGTTACATAGCTAAGACTTCCTTGAAGGCAACAACTGAGGAGGCCAGAATTGTGTCCCCAAAATCAGTTGGAAGTCCCCAGAACCAAGACCAAGGGGCATCTGGTTCTCATTCCCTGGACTCACCTCCTAGGACTGAACCAGGTAAAACTACCACTGGTGGGAATTCAGATGATCCTATTAACTTAGGTGATGGATTAAAATACCAAGAATTGACGGATAGAGTTCAATCCATTGAAACCTCTGTTGCTGACATCAAAACAGATGTCAAGTCAATATTGGAAACTCTGGTAAACTTTACCAAAAGTCAACCATCCACTGCTGATATTGCTAGTGAGCTATGGAAATCTGTTTCCCCCATCATCATAGCTCACAGGAAACTAGCAGATCAGACACAAGAGACTTACATGAACTTGATCAGAAATATGGTGGATGCCAGGTTCAATGACACCAAGGCAGATATCAAGGTGATCAAAGACCACTTGCTGAAGACTACTGGCTCTGCCCCTACCACAATCCTCAGAGATGAAGATGATGATGAATTCACAGCTGATGATGCCAAAAAGGGGGAGAGTGGCAGAGATAGGTTGCCAAAACTAAATCCTTTTGGTTCTCAACCCTCTCAAAAGGGTAAACCAGCTGCTGACAAACCAGAGTCTACCCAAACAGCACCATAAAACAACAACAACCAAGTGCTCAAACCTCTGCTGCCACTGAAACTGCCAAAACCAGCAAAGCAAAGGAAGTTGATACCTCTGCAAATGAAAAAAAGCTGATAAGGCTGCTGAAGACAAGCTTAAAAGGGCTGACACTCTGGAAGTTAAAGCAGAGAGCTTAATTCAGCTAAAGAAGGAACAATAGCAAGAAGTTGAAGATGTGAGTTCCTCAAAAAGAAAGAAAATCTCTGCAAAACATACAAGGAAACCACCATCCAAACTATCTTCTGAAACCACTGATGCTGAAACCACTGCTACCAAAACCACTGCTACCACCACCAAAACCACTGATACCACAACCACTGCCACCAAAACATCTGATATAACCAAACCAACCACCAAACCAACAACCAAACCAACCACTACACAACCAAAACCCCAAACAACTGCTGGTTCTACAAAAGAACCAACAGAGGTTAACCCAACCACTGCTACACAATCACCATCACCAAAAATCTTGTATAGCAGAAAAAGGAAATCTACCTTTGTTGTACAAGATGAAAACATCCACACCACACCACCCAATACTCCACTAACACAACCCTTAAATGCCATTCCACTCTCATCATTCTCACCACACACCTCTCAATTCAAATCATATAGACCACCACCAACCATCACCCCATTGGCTGAGAAGTATCCTCTTGAACTTGATTTACTCAAGGGGGGACTTCAATCCTTCTACAATACTGATCAGCCATCAGAAAGAACTTTCCCATCTCTCAAGAATTTTCCTGTTCCCCAAAACATTGACACCTATCTGAAATACAAGGGTGAACAGGCAGATGCTATCATAAAAGAGAAATGCAAGGGAGAGATGACAGGAGTGCTCAGGGCATCCATTCAGCAGAGCTTAGCAAACTGAGAAGGATTGAAGATTTTGCTAAGACCCTGAGCAACTCAATGTCTTCCATGCCTCTCAGAAGTGACATGGAAAGGGAATTAAGGGATTCTCTTCTTGAGCAGATCTTAGCTTCCATGCCTTAAAAAGCAAACAAGAAACAGTTTGTAGGCTGGACCACTCATGCACTAAGAGAAGAACTAATCAGAATTGAAGAAATGGCCAAGAATCCTCCTTCAAAGGTCTCTGCCCTTGATTTCAGCAAAGGCAGAGATCTAGCCAGAGCTCTCAAGTTTAAAAGAATGAGACAAGAGATAGTAGCTGCTGATTATGGAGAGATGAAGTCTATGGCTAGATGGTCTGAGCTGAGATTAGTTGAAACCTACAAAAAGTTGGAAGAAAACAGGAAGAAGGACCCTACTTTGCCAAGAAAACCTGTCTATGCTGATGATCCCAAGAGACCTCTACAGTCCTTTAATTTAGATAGCTTACTTGACACTTCTGATTTATCTATTGCTGCAAGAAGACAATTCAAAAAGCAGAAGGAGATGACAGAAGAAGAACAGAAACAGTTTGCTGATACTTTTGTGAAAGAGGGTCTTCTCAACCAAATTCGTTATTTCTCTGATCCAACAACTGAGAGACTCAGAGAACTCATTGGAAGACCTCCATCACCAAACTCATCCAAAATAAAGATGCATCGCAGCCATTCCTCTGATTCTAAAATTCTAAAATGGAAGTCAAATAAAGACACCCATGAATTGACTCTGCTCAGATCAGATGGAAGGATTCAGAAGCTCAGCATGGATAATGCACATGGCCTGTGTGTAGAAGATCTCCAAACATTGCTGAATCTAAAGCTGGAAAGAGATGCTGAAGATCTCTTCTCATTAAGCTTTGAATTACAACTCAAAGGCCAAATTAGAGAAAGTCTGATGAGAAATAAAGATCAAGAATAAAGCTAAGTTTTGGCATCATCTGTTCTAGGGGGAGATTGTTAGGTCTACTGACCTGGAGAAGAACAGATGATTAGAAAGCCAAAATATTCTATCTTTTGATCCTTTGAATAAAACAGTTGATTCAAGATACTTTCCTCAAAAGACTGTTGACCCTAACAACTGCTACACCAAATAACTGATGAAGACAACTGCTGCTGCTGAAAGGTCTGCTGAACAAACAACTGATAGACAAAGATCTGATGAAGAAACAACTGCTGATCAAGTACTGAAGAACAAAGGTCTGTTGAACCAACAGCACTTTGGATTCAACAGATGATAAAGACCATCAGAGTTTTCCTTTACAGTAGTTTGTATTAGCAGTGTTTTCAATGAAACAGTAGTTATAGTTAGCAGATGTTTTATGTTGTTAGTCAGTTAGAGGTCGCTGTCTTAGGTGACGTCAGCAGTGATCATCAGAGGTTTAGTTTAGTCTATAAATAGAACAGTGATTGTACTATTCTATTCATCACTCGTCATTCTCTTAAGACAAACATTCTCTGAGTGATCAGGCTGGGGGGAGTTATTGTACAATTGTAATCTTTCAATCTAATGAAAGGTTTCGATTAAAAACAATTATTCTCTTGTTTTGATTTATAGTTTATCATTCCGCTTTACTTTCCATTCATATCTCACTTCACTTATTTCATTATTTGTCTAAACAATCAAAACAATCAAACTCAGATCCTAACAAGATACCAGAAGAAAACCCTGTTGCAACACAAAAGCAACCAGAAACCACTGTTGTTACTTCCTCACAACAGTTGGATACATCTCAACCTAAACAAACTCCTCATGCATCCTCACAAAAGGATCATGTTGTAAGCCAAAGGGAACCACATCATGAAACATTTGAGTCACTTGACTATATGTTCACAAGCCCCTCTCCCAGGGCTAATTCTCTTTTCACTCCTCCACCTTCACCAACACATGTCCCTCAAACTATGCAACCTCTGTTTGAGGCTATTGATAAAACTCAGGACAATCCCAGTTCCTCTCCTTCACACATTAATGAGAGTATACCTCCACCAGTGACTGGGACTGAGGAAAAGCAATTACCCAACCATCAAACAGTAGAGGAGGTTACACTCCCAGAGTTCAATGCAACTCTAGGTGAGTTTTCAAGAGAAGCAGCCACTACTGATGTAGATACCATTGTCTCACAACAGGATAGTGGTTACATGACTAAGACTTCCTTGAAGGCAACAACTGATGAGGCCACTATTGTGACCCCAAAATCAGTTGGAAGTCCCCAGAACCAAGACCAAGGGGCATCTGGTTCTCATTCCTTGGACTCACCTCCTAGGACTGAACCAGTTAAAACTACCACTGGTAGGAATCTAGATGATCCTATTAACCTAGGTGATGGATTAAAATACCAAGAATTGATGAATGGAGTACAGTCCATTAAAACCTCTGTTGCTGATATCAAATCTGATGTCAAGACAATTTTGGAATCCTTGGCTACTCTCACCAAGAGTCAACCATCCACAGCTGATATTGCTAGTGAGTTATGGAAATCTGTTTCCCCCATCATCATAGCTCACAGAAAACTAGCAGATCAGACTCAAGAAACCTACATGCAAATGATTAGAAACATGGTGGATGCCAGGTTCAATGACACCAATGTAGACATCAATGTTATCAAGGACCACCTGCTGAAGACTACTGGCTCTGCTCCTACCACAATTCTAAGAGATGATGATGATGATGTATTTACTGCTGATGATGCCAAAAAGGGGGAGAGTGGCAGAGATAGATTGCCAAAGTTAGATCCCTTTGGTTGCCCACCCTCACAAAAGGGAAAATCAAAGACTGCTAACAAACCAGAGTCTACTCACACAGCACCACCACAAAAACAACAACAACCAAGTGTTCAAACCTCTGCTGCTACTGAAACTGTCAAGACCAGCAAAGCAAAGGAAGTTGATACCTCTGCTAATGAAAAAGCTGAAAAGGCTGCTGAAGATAAGCTAAAGAGGGCTGACAGTCTGGAAGTTAAAGCAGCAAGGTTGATACAGCTAAAAAGGGAACAACAGCAAGAAGTTGAAGATATATGTTCTTCTAAAAGAAAGAAAAGCTCTGCTAAACATACCAGAAAACCACCATCTAAACTATCTGCTGAAACCACTGCTGCCAAAACCACTGCTGCCACTAAAACATCTGATACCACTACAACATCTGTACCTATCACCACAACCACCAAACCCACTACTACACCCACTTCATAACCAAAATCCCAAACAACTGCTGGTTCTACAAAAGAACCAACAGATGTTAACACAACCACTGCTACAACATCACCATCACCAAAAATCTTGTACAGCAGAAAGAGAAAATCTACCTTTGTTGTACAAGATGAAAACATTCACAATACACCACCTAATACTCCAATCACACAATCTACACCCTTAAATGCCATTCCACTTTCATCATTCTCACCACACACTTCACAATTCAAATCACATAGACCACCACCAACCATTACACAATTGGCTGAGAAGTATCCTCTTGAACTTGTTCTACTCAAGGAGGAATTACAATCCTTCTACAATACTGATCAGCCATCTGAAATATCTTTCCCATCTCTTCCAAATTTTCATGTTCCCTTAAACATGGATACCTATCTAAAATATAAGGCTGAACAGGCAGATGCCATCATCAAAGAGAAATGCAAAGGGAAAGATGACAGGAGTGCTCAGGGCATCCATTCAGCAGAGCTTAGCAAATTGAGAAGGATTGAAGATTTTGCTAAGACCCTGAGCAACTCAATGTCTTCCATGCCTCTCAGCAGTGACTTGGAAAGGGAGGTTAGGGACTCACTTCTTGAACAAATCTTGTCAACCATGCCTTATAAAGCAAACAAGAAACAGTTTGCAGGCTGGACCACTCATACTCTCAGAGAAGAACTCATAAGAATTGAGGACTTGGCTAAGAATCCTTCAATAAAGGTCCCTGCCCCAGACTTCAGCAAAGGCAGAGATCCAGCGAGAGCCTTAAAGTTCAAAAGAATGAGACAAGAGATTGTGGCTGCTGATTATGGAGAGATGAAGACTGTCGCAAGATGGTCAGAGCTGAGACTGGTTGAGACTTATAAAAAGTTAGAAGAAAACAGGAAGAAAGATCCTACCTTGCCCAGAAAACCTGTCTATGCTGATGATCCTGTGTTGAAGAAACCTCAACAGGCTTTTACTTTAGACAGCTTACTGGATACTTCTGATCTATCTATTGCTGCAAGAAGACAATTCAAGAAGCAGAAGGAAATGACAGAAGAAGATCAGAAAAGGTTTGCTGATACTTTTGTAAAAGAGGGCCTCTTTAACCAAATCCACTACTTCTCTGATCCCACCTCTAAAAGACTCAGAGAAATCATTGGAAGACCTCCTTCACCAAACTCATCCAAAATAAAGGTGCATCTCAGCCAATCCACTGATTCTAAAATTCTAAAATGGAAGGTCAACAAAGACACCCATGAATTGACTCTGCTCAGATCAGATGGAAAGATTTAGAAACTTAGCATGGATGATGCACATGGCCTGTGTGCAGAAGATCTCCAAACATTGCTGAATCTTGAGCTAGAAAGAGATGCTGAAGACCTCTTTTCATTGAGCTTTGAGTTACAACTCAAAGGTCAAATAAGAGAAAGTCTGATGAGAAATAAAGATCAAGAATAAAGCCTAGTTTGGCATCACCTGTTCTAGGGGGAGATTGTTGGGTCTGCTGACCTGGAAAAGAACAGATGATTAGAAAGCCAAAATATACTCTTAGTTGATCCTTTGAATAAACAGTAGTTACAAGAGACTTCTCCCAAAAGACTGTTGATCCTAACATCTGCTACACTGAACAACTATTGGAAACAACTGCTACTGCAAAGGACTGTTGGATAAACAACTGCTGACTAAAGATCTGATGAAGAACAACTGCTGATCAAACTACTGAAGACTAAAGGTCTGTTGGAACCAACAGCACTTTGGATCCAACAGATGATACAAGACCATCAGAGTTTTCCTCTACAGCAGTTTACCTTAGCAGTGTTTTGAATGTAACAGTAGTTGATAGTTAACAGATGTTTTATCTTGTTATTCTGTTAGAGGTCGCTGTCTTAGGTGACGTCAGCTGAGATCATCAGAGGTTTAGATTTGTCTACAAATAGAACAGTGATTGTACTGTTCTATTTATCACTTAAAACATTCTCTTAGACAAACAATTATAGAGTGATCAGGCTGAGGGGGAGTACTTGTAATATTGCAATCTTTCAGTTAATGAAAGCTTTCGATTAAAAACATTTATTCTCTTATTTTGATTTATAGTTTATCACTCCGCTGCACTTTCCATTTATATATTACTTCATTCATTTCATTGTTCATCTAAACATATCAAAATAATCAAACTCAGATCCTAACAATGTTAGAATTGGATTGTCTCAGATTTGTGGTTATGATGATGAGGTACAAAGATGAAGGTGTTGGCTAGAGTTTACTTAAGCTTTTGTTATGTTTTGCATGGTAGCGTGACTCATGCATGGGAATGTTTAAGGTTTCCATGGTTATATTAAATGGGATACTCATGAGATGATAATGAGGTAGTTAATATGATGCTTTTTGTTTCAACCTAATATGGTATCTAACCATAGGAATTTCATGGAGTTCTAAGATGGTGCAAGATTATGCTGTTGAATGGTGATTCGAGTGATAATGAAATAGGTGTTGCTTTATGCTGATCATTCCATGTGGTGTATACATACATGAATGCATGCATTGTTCAGTATCTTGATCTACCGGTATAATGCATGATGTAGTGTATAATGAACATGCATTTCATGTGGAGTGTGCTTAAAGTATAGGAATTAATTTTGGTGGTCATGGTGTTAGAGTTTTGGTGGAGTATGAGTTCGCGGGTTCAAACGGGTCAAGAGTGAATCAGTTTATGTTGTTTTGGATCCGGTTCGGCTTATTGTTTCGCATATGGACGCAGTTCGAGACGGTTACCATGCAGTTTTGGAGGCTTTTGCAACCTATGAGTTCTTTTGCCCACTCTTTTAATTATTATTTTCTAATATTTTGGGCTGGCGTGCATGCTAAACCATTATTTTAATGAAGTCACAAAATATTTTATCAAGTTATAAATATTTTTGTGTACGATCGAAATACATATTAGCTCATACATATTTTTTTTGTATGAAACGTAAGTGGGTGGAATGCGCCTAATGCCTTATTATATGGTTAAGTTACATGTGTGTGGGATAGGCCTGCTCTGATTTATGGCATAGTTTTTGTCATGGTTGTCACATAGTTTGTCTTATGTGTTATTAGAAGTGGGATAGGCCTGCTCTGATTTATGGTATAGTTTTTGCTATAGTTGTCACATAGTTTATTCCTAATGCGTTATTATATGGTTTGAGTAATATGTGTGTGGGATAGGCCTGTTCTGATTTATGGCATAGTTTTTGTCATGGTTGTCACATAGTTTGTCTTATGTGTTATTAGAAGTGGGATAGGCATGCTCTAATTTATGGTATAATTTTTGCTATGGTTGTCACATAGCTTATGCCTAATGTGTTATTATATGGTTTGAGTTATACAAGCTATTATATATATATATATATATATATATATATATATATATATATATATATATATATATATGAATAGACTGTTGTCTTGATTAAAGTGTGGCTTGAGTTTTTAGTTAATAAGCGGAATGCGCTTAATGTCCTGGCAACGTATTCGAAACCTTGTTAGATCGGGTATTGTTTTGACTAGCTACCTGTTTAGGTTATATGAATTGTATATTTATATATTTTCGTAAACTGTATTTGGCGACTACATGACCTTATAAACTGGGATATGATGGAAGTGGGATATGTTTGGTATGGTCTATCGTATTGGTTTGTGTCATGGTTGTTTCTTAGTTTATGTTATACCTGTTATTAAATAGAATAGGCTATGTTTGATGGCTACCTGATATGTCGAACAAAGCTATGAAGGAAGTGGGACATGCCTGCTCTGATCTCTGGTCATGGTTTTGAGTCAGTGTCGTTACATAATTTATATTATGTGTTTTTTATAAACTGAGCTATGACAGAGGTGGGAAATGCCTGCTTTAATCCCTAGCTTTGGTTTGACTTAAATAACTGGATTGTACTTTGCGTTTATAAGCGGGATGCGCTTATTATATATTTGGTTAGTGAAGTGTTGAGGTAAATAGGCATATTATCCCTATCCTAGACTTTGATTTTGTTTTGCTTGGGGAAAACCAAATTAGCGGCTTACGTTTATTGTTAACTCTGAGGTTGAGGTATTTTGTTAAATCTTATTTTGACAAATTACATGTTTATATAAATTTATAAAACTTGAACTCACTCGGCATAGCTGACTTTTGCATGCAGGTTAGATTGATTTCAGGTTAAATGAGAGATTGATGGATGACTGCTTGGCGATGCAATAAGCTACTCGGCATTTGAAGGCATTTCTAGTGGAAGATGATTTTGTATACTCATGATAAATTTTAGTTTCGAGTTACAACTGAAAAAGCACTTTCATGTGCTTTGTAAATTTTGTTTAATTGATTTTCCGCTGCGTACAATTTGATTCAAACATACTCTTTTAAAAGAAAATTGTACTCATGTTTTTTTTCAATATTTAAGAATATTAACCCAACTTTTTGACACCGGTTTTGCGTGTCTTACAGTTTATTATTGATTTTTATGTTATAAGTTATAATTTTGGATTTATATGATTGATTATATTCCTTATAATTATAATTTGTGTTTTGTGAATGTTATAATTAGAAATTTAGTAATTATGATTTGGATGTTATAAATGATTTTTGATTAATTGATTAGGTTTGTGACATTTTTGATCTAATCCTAAACAAGCGCTTATTAGCAATTTATTCAAAAGAAAATCCTCTGAAAATGTTGAAATTGGTTCAAGTAATACTCTAAATATTGGTAATAAGGACACGCAAGTGTTATGATGATATTGGTATGCAAGAGAATGATAATGATGTAACACCCCAAAATTTCTAAACCGTATTTTATGATAATATAAGCACTCGGGGCTTTTAACTAGAGAAGTACATGACAAAAGATGGGAGGGGCCATAATTGCCAAATTACCAAACTTGAGTTTGGTTATTATACAAAATAAAACATGGAGATGAACTCCAAAATCCCCAAATTCGTTCATCATCATCACACACACACACCAAACCCTAAAACTCAAGAGTAAGCTTGAATCAAGGTGGAATCAAAGGGGTTTTGAGTGCTATAGCCCTAAAATAAATCTTCCAAGCCTAATACACATCAAGGTAACCTTTTATTTGGCTAGATTTGATGGTATGTTCATGTTTGGGTATGATGAAAATCATGGGTTGTTATAAAAACGTGAATTAAGGGTTTGTAATGGTTAATCTTGTATGAGAAAACCATAATACATGTTAATTTGTGTGTGTTAAGCAAAATCCTTGTGAGAATGTTACATCTTTGTAGCTCATGTTATGAAATGAAATGGGTTTTTGGTAGATTGGTGGGAACCACCTTTAAGCCATGAAATACTAGTTATAAACCATGATTTACATGTTTACTAGAATACTAGAAATGTTATTTTGATCAAAGATGGATCCATGAGGTCCTTGAGACCTAAAATCAAAGTTAGGAAAATCACGCCTACCAAGTGTTTGATAAAATGCCTCAATGAAACTCTATTTCATTTGGGCATAGATAACTTGGTGGAAACATGTATTTTGATAAAACATGACCATTAATGCTTATAGACATATAAAGACTAGGTTCTAACAACCTAAGTGGTCGTTCACCTCATAGGTGCGAATACAAGAAACTTTGGATAGCCAAGGAATCTCGGAATGAGGTAAAGAGGAAGCACGCATAAGGTAAGTCACTCGATGACTAAATTCTTAATATGTCTCTAGTATGTGCATATGCTTAATTATACGTTTGTATATGTATGTGGGAACTAGACATTTGAAATGTCGCAAAAGAAGCATAAATAAGATAAACGATTCATAGAAGATGGCCTTAGATGGAGGTCGTTAATATCCCAAGTAGACTATCGGGTCATTTGGGTAAAATGCTAGATAGTCAATAGCTTAGGCTAAGAGTTAACATTAAGCGGGTAACGAATTCTTGCTAGTTGCTTGAGTGTATTCATGGACTCAATGTTATCTACCTCAAGCTAGTCTAGAAGCAAAAAGGGCGCGTAGCCAAGGTAAGTCATATCTATGACTTGTTATAAATAAATACATGTATGCTTAATCACGGATGGTAACTTTGGTCGTATCAATAGTAAAAGATGTCTTTGGTGGTTTCCAAGGGCTAGAAAAGATTGAATGAAAAACCCGTGTCGCAAGTCATAGAGGCCGAGCGAACGAGACCAAGAGAAATGGCACATGTGGCC
This sequence comes from Ambrosia artemisiifolia, assembly GCA_032199755.1. Lineage (NCBI taxonomy): Eukaryota > Viridiplantae > Streptophyta > Magnoliopsida > Asterales > Asteraceae > Ambrosia > Ambrosia artemisiifolia. The sequence continues at coordinate 10,339,309 of CM063525.1, read as the reverse complement.
ATGGACACGAGGCACCGCAAAATACGGCATAAATGACTTGGGCATGAAGTTCTCTAGTCAAGTTAGGACTTGACAAGTGGTAAAAACCATAACTAGAACTTGGAAACTATAATTTCCCTATGATTTAGATATGTGCAAAAACTACTCGGGGTAGCCTAAAGGTGAGTAGATAAATGGTGGCATACAAACTAGAAACCGAAGAAGGAATATAAAACTATCTTTAGCCATGTTAGTTGATCGCATGGGAACCATTAAACGCTTTCTGGAAAGCCCCGGGAGTAGTTTTTGGATGACCCAAAAGGGGCAGCTTGATGCTGAAACATTTTGCACCTTGTCAGGATTTGGTGTAGGATACGCCACTTTTGGAGTTGCCTACGCCAATGGCGTAGGATACGCCAATTTTGGCGTAGGATACGCCAACATCAGGGTGCCTACACCAATTCCTGCTGTCCTACGCCACCTGATGCCCCAATGCCTACGCAAATAGCGTAGGATACGCCAGAAACGGCGTAGGATACGCCAAATCACCCAAAATTCATCTTTTTCATATTTTGCACATGAATTCGATTATTCTAACATATTAATGGGTTATTTCCTCGTGTTTAACCCTCAGGTACTCTATTATACTGAATGGATGATGATCAAGAATTGAATAAAGATCCGAACGCACAAGACTCGTTTGCTTCCGCAACTTTTGAACTAAAAGAGTTATAAACTTAGTTTTGGAATGTGTCGTTGAAAACGTTTTCGCTATTAAATTCATCGTACGTATGTTTAAACCATGAGATACATGTGCAAATATTTTGACAAAAACTCGTTGAGCTCTTAATGACTCAATCTCAACCTTTCAGATTAAGTTTATTAATTCCTAAATCCTCTCATAATACCCCTTTAAACGGGAAGGGTCATACAAGTGGTAATCAGAGCCCAAGGTTAAACGAGTTAAGCGTTCGGTTCAAGCTTGATCATCAATACGGTAAGGAATTCATTTCCAAAACTTAATAATCTAGTCGAAAATGATATATATCATGATTGAAGACGAGTCAATTAGGAATTAACTAAGGGAATAGTGTATTAAACACTAACGCCCAGGAAACACACCAATTACACGGTCATGGTGAGCTATGACTTAGCCGAACCGGAAATTGGGGAGATCTAGTTGTATCACTTAGATGATGCGATGGACTGAGTGCAAGAAGCATTTAAAAAACTCGAAAACATGAAATTTCAACTACACGGTCAGGGCGAACCGGAAATTACGGAAGAGATGCATAGAATACTTAAAACTCGGACAAATGCCAGTCACACGGTCATGGTGGGCTAAGGCTCAGCCGAACCGAGAATTGGAAGGCATGATCGCATCAACAAGGTTGCGCGATCAGAGAAAACACAAATAGCATAATAATGCGGGTATATAAAAATACATTAGACAAATAGACAAATAAGACACATGACCAGAAATTGCCACCTGGAGAGTACTGTGGTGATCGCGATAGGATCACCGTGTCATGTGTGGATTGCTTACCCTGGCCAGGTAAGTGTTAAACACATGGTGCGGTGGGCTTCTCGTGATCTACACGCCTGCTCTTTCACGAGACAAGGACTGGGTCAGGGGAGAAAGGCATATTAAACATTTCCAATATATAACTCGCGAGGTCATATAACAAGGAAGTATTGCCAAACAACGTAAGAGGCCGGGTAGACCGGGTAAGTAAAACCAATGCATAAACGACCCACGGGGTCGTACCAAAGGTATTACCACAACGGTTACGCGGATCAAGGTAAGACTTGAACCTTAATCAAAGGTTAAGTCATAACTAAACTCAAACCTTTATAGAAGGTTGAATTCGCAAATAGACTTGAACCTTAATCAAAGGTTAAGTCATAACAAAACTCAAACCTTTATAGAAGGTTGAATTCGCAAATAGACTTGAACCTTAATCAAAGGTTAAGTCATAACTAAACTCAAACCTTTATAGAAGGTTGAATTCGTAAATAGACTTGAACCTTAATCAAAGCTTAAGCCATAGTTAAACTTGAACCTTTATAGAAGGTCAAATTCATAAATGAAGGTGAACCTTAATTAACGGTTAAGCCATGAATAAACTCGAGCCCTAATCGAACGTTAATCCGTAAGCAGACTTGAACCATAAATCAAAGGTTAAGTCACAAACACAATTGAGTCCTGACTATAGAATGAATCGCAAGTAAATCAATCGGGCCTTAACTGAAGGACAAACCATAACAAATCTGAGTTTAACCAAGGGTTAAACTGTAATTCAATCTAGACCCTAGTCGAGGGTTAATTAAACAGTAAAGGTTAAACCTTTATGGAAGGTAAAAAAAAAAAATCAAAAATCACAGACGAGTCTGAACCATACCTAAGGGTAAACACTAAATAAATCTGAATTATACTCGAGAGGTTAACTCGTATTCCACCATGAACCCCATATTGAGGTGAACAAAAGCCAAGATTCGGGCTAAGCTCAAAGTTAAGTTATACTTGAACTTGACTCTTATTAAATTCATGAAAGCCTACAGGAAAATGTGAACTATGCGTCACACTAATCATAATGAATTCGTGAAAGGCTAAAAGTCAAATGTGAACTATGCGTCACACTAATCATAACGGATCCGTGAAAGGCTAAAAGTCAAATGTGAACTACGCGTCACACTAATCACAATGAATTAGTGAAAACCTACAGGCAAATGTGAACTAAGAATCACCCTAAACCATAACGATCCTCGAAAGCTCACGGGCAACCAAGGACTATGCATCTCGCTAAACTCGAATGCAAATGGAAGTAGAACCCTCAGCGCGGAACTGAACTAAAAGCATGGTTTTAAACCGTGAAATGACGTGTTAAATAAAAGAAGAAAATTAAACGCTAAATCTAAAAGGGGACTTTGTAGGAGACCCTGGAAACCGGTGGTGCATCCATACCGGGGAACGATTATAGCCTCGAGGAATGATATTGCAAGAGTAAACGATGATTGATGTGGTCTATTGAAGGCTTGTCAAAAAACGAACAAAGCGAGATAAACCTCATGGGCCTTAGCACATGGTGGATCAACAGACAATCTGAAATCTAAAACATATAGATGGTTGTTAATTGCAGAAAGGAAGGCAGTGCCTTCGTATAAAACCAAAAGCGGTCTGATGGACCACTATGCATATGAATATAAATAATGAAAACATAAGTGAACAGACTTGTGTGAATAAACATGGTAATGTAACACCATGAAGCAAACACAAGTAAGAATCGTTTTGAGAAACGTTAAATTGATCTAAGGGTCAATAAGTCCTAAGGGACATAGATAAACAGAAATGAACCCTGGACGGGCAGACCATTAAAGAAATTGCCTTGGGACCGAAGTGTTCCGAGGAATTAAATAAGAACATAATCCGGCGGGGATGTGAAGACGGGTGTTATATACGAAATAATACCTAGATAAATAAAAGAGTCGGAAGACTCGGGCTAAATCGCAAATAAGACACTTGTGAGAGCTAAATATGTAAATTCAAAAGGGCTGGATAAGAAAGGGTCACGAACCCTATGCTAATTCTATAGATAGGATAAAAATCCTAAAAGCCCGTGACACCGGGGCAAAAGAGGTGATAGGTGGACAATCGCCTGGAAGTAGTTTCGACTAAGAGTGAAACTCACGTACTAAAATCGTACAAAATGATACCAAAGCGAGTCAAAGTATACATGAGATAGGCTTGAAGCTATCTAAGGTATTATATGGAGAATTCCATAAAATATTTTAACTCTAAACGAGTAATGCGAAATACTAGCCCAGGTGAGGGTCTCTGAACTAGGACATATACACATGTTAAATTGAAGTCTGACTTTTATAAAGTCTAACAAACTTAACTCAGAATTTTGGCGAACGGTGTGTAGAAACACATCAGAAATCGTAGTCACTGGATTGGATGACTGACTAAAGCAAGCGACTTATGAAACGTAGGTCTACCTATAACCGAAAACCCGGGTGATTTAACTATTCACAGAGTTAGCAATCGGGTTAGTAGCAAAACGATCGATAATCCATTAATAGTCTAGTGATAGCTAGGCAATCAAAAAAAAAAGGCTCAAACGGGTCAAGTGATGTCGACACCACATGGACTCGGATGAATGCAGAAATATAACTAAGCCTAGTGACAGGTGAAAACATTATTAGAAAGGAAATGCGATGTCTAGGACAACGAAAACGTGAGCTTATGGAAAGGACTTGATGCTTCCCGGTAAAACCATGGCGTTACAAGAGGCCTTTGAGCCGAAATCAAACGGAAACTAAAACCACGTTGAGTGTGGGTAACGGTCTTCGGGAAGCCGTTATGATAACCAAACCCAATATGTGCCTCAGTGCATAGAAATAATTCTAAGCAGAGTAAATAATCAAATATATACCCTAAGCCTTCGGGGACTTAGGGTTCCGAACACGCAGAGAATTCAAATCGATGGCTCTTGGACAAACCAGGACACCTATGGGTGCCTAAACTAGAATAATCTCCCGTAAAGGTAAACCAATATGTATACATAAACGTAGAGGCATAATCGAATTCCATTAAAATAACCCTCGTCGAGGAGGAATAAAACTCAAGATCAACCATGAGGCGCGACCCATGGGAATTCATATATATATATATATATATCCGGTTTCGGGGACGAAACCTTCATTAAGGGGGATGGAGTTGTAACACCCCAAAATTTCTAAACCGTATTTTATGATAATATAAGCACTCGGGGCTTTTAACTAGAGAAGTACATGACAAAAGATGGGAGGGGCCATAATTGCCAAATTACCAAACTTGAGTTTGGTTATTATACAAAATAAAACATGGAGATGAACTCCAAAATCCCCAAATTCGTTCATCATCATCACACACACACACCAAACCCTAAAACTCAAGAGTAAGCTTGAATCAAGGTGGAATCAAAGGGGTTTTGAGTGCTATAGCCCTAAAATAAATCTTCCAAGCCTAATACACATCAAGGTAACCTTTTATTTGGCTAGATTTGATGGTATGTTCATGTTTGGGTATGATGAAAATCATGGGTTGTTATAAAAACATGAATTAAGGGTTTGTAATGGTTAATCTTGTATGAGAAAACCATAATACATGTTAATTTGTGTGTGTTAAGCAAAATCCTTGTGAGAATGTTACATCTTTGTAGCTCATGTTATGAAATGAAATGGGTTTTTGGTAGATTGGTGGGAACCACCTTTAAGCCATGAAATACTAGTTATAAACCATGATTTACATGTTTACTAGAATACTAGAAATGTTATTTTGATCAAAGATGGATCCATGAGGTCCTTGAGACCTAAAATCAAAGTTAGGAAAATCACGCCTACCAAGTGTTTGATAAAATGCCTCAATGAAACTCGATTTCATTTAGGCATAGATAACTTGGTGGAAACATGTATTTTGATAAAACATGACCATTAATGCTTATAGACATATAAAGACTAGGTTCTAACAACCTAAGTGGTCGTTCACCTCATAGGTGCGAATACAAGAAACTTTGGATAGCCAAGGAATCTCGGAATGAGGTAAAGAGGAAGCACGCATAAGGTAAGTCACTCGATGACTAAATTCTTAATATGTCTCTAGTATGTGCATATGCTTAATTATACCTTTGTATATGTATGTGGGAACTAGACATTTGAAATGTCGCAAAAGAAGCATAAATAAGATAAACGATTCATAGAAGATGGCCTTAGATGGAGGTCGTTAATATCCCAAGTAGACTATCGGGTCATTTGGGTAAAATGCTAGATAGTCAATAGCTTAGGCTAAGAGTTAACATTAAGCGGGTAATGAATTCTTGCTAGTTGCTTGAGTGTATTCATGGACTCAATGTTATCTACCTCAAGCTAGTCTAGAAGCAAAAAGGGCACGAGCCAAGGTAAGTCATATCTATGACTTGTTATAAATAAATACATGTATGCTTAATCACGGATGGTAACTTTGGTCGTATCAATAGTAAAAGATGTCTTTGGTGGTTTCCAAGGGCTAGAAAAGATTGAATGAAAAACCCGTGTCGCAAGTCATAGAGGCCGAGCGAAAGAGACCAAGAGAAATGGCACATGTGGCCATGGACACGAGGCACCGCAAAATACGGCATAAATGACTTGGGCATGAAGTTCTCTAGTCAAGTTAGGACTTGACAAGTGGTAAAAACCATAACTAGAACTTGGAAACTATAATTTCCCTATGATTTAGATATGTGCAAAAACTACTCGGGGTAGCCTAAAGGTGAGTAGATAAATGGTGGCATACAAACTAGAAACCGAAGAAGGAATATAAAACTATCTTTAGCCATGTTAGTTGATCACATGGGAACCATTAAACGCTTTCTGGAAAGCCCCGGGAGTAGTTTTTGGATGACCCAAAAGGGGCAGCTTGATGCTGAAACATTTTGCACCTTGTCAGGATTTGGTGTAGGATACGCCACTTTTGGAGTTGCCTACGCCAATGGCGTAGGATACGCCAATTTTGGCGTAGGATACGCCAACATCAGGGTGCCTACACCAATTCCTGCTGTCCTACGCCACCTGATGCCCCAATGCCTACGCAAATAGCGTAGGATACGCCAGAAACGGCGTAGGATACACCAAATCACCCAAAATTCATCTTTTTCATATTTTGCACACGAATTCGATTATTCTAACATATTAATGGGTTATTTCCTCGTGTTTAACCCTCAGGTACTCTATTATACTGAATGGATGATGATCAAGAATTGAACAAAGATCCGAACGCACAAGACTCGTCTGCTTCCGCAACTTTTGAACTAAAAGAGTTATAAACTTAGTTTTGGAATGTGCCGTTGAAAACGTTTTCGCTATTAAATTCATCGTACGTATGTTTAAACCATGAGATACATGTGCAAATATTTTGACAAAAACTCGTTGAGCTCTTAATGACTCAATCTCAAACTTTCAGATTAAGTTTATTAATTCGTAAATCCTCTCATAATACCCCTTTAAACGGGAAGGGTCATACAAATGAGATATTAAGTAATTGGAAATTCAAGAACTTGGAAATCGATTCAATAAGTTATGAACTAGTTTGATAGATAATATGTCAGGTTTAAATCATTGTGATTCATTTTCTAGGTTTGACAAACCTAAGATCGTAACATTTTCTAAGATGTATCCAAATGATTTTAGTGAATAGGGAAATAGGGTGTCTTTTGTGTGATCTTATGGTATTTAATCACACATTAAAGGAAGATGATAAAACTTGCTCGTGTAATGGTGGAAACGGGAAAACATTGAAGTTAGCATTGGTTTTACAATTTACTGGTTGCAACCACAACCGAGGTATTTTTGTAAAATGAAGCTTATGAAGACAGATTTATACAATCGAATGGGTAGGACTATTTGAACAATGCTTTAATTTATGCGGTCGAAAGAGAAAATTTTAATAAAGTAAAAGAAGATGACGTAATGGCTCGATTTCAAGCTTTCAAGAACTGAAGAGGTGAAGCCTATTAGGTATGTGTGTAACTTTATCTACCATCATATTTTACTTTATTTCGTTTACATTGTATGAAACTACGAAGAAATTTTATTTTTGAATGTTACTCCTAAATTTTTTTCTAGATTCGCCACTGAAGGGATAGGGTACTAGTTTTTACCGCTTCGGCGCACCCTACCCACAACATAGATCTCCGCCTACATAAACAAGGAGAATGGCAGCACACCACGCGAAGGCGCACCAACATCCTAGCGCGGAGAGCCAGCTAACTGCGCTTGGATACGTCTCCCCTAGAGCCCCACTTGCTGCTTTTCCTCAGGTGTCAGACGTCCACAGGTCAGCCGCCTTACATCTTCTGACACCAGAAGAAAAAAGGGTCTCCCTACAGTCTACAACATCGCGCCACTTGTACCAATAGCAGGGCGCCGCCCCAACCAGCCATTCACATCGCGCCACGTGGACCAATCAGGTGGTGCTCTCATCAACTTGGATCACTTTACCTAACTGAAGATTGAGATCCAACCAGATGGGTTTCTGGATGACAGGCCCATGACTTAGGCCCAAGCCCAATGCCGCCTAAATGGGTCAAGTGGCATCAGGCCCGTACATCTCCTATAAAAGGAGGGCTGAACCTCCTGTTTTGGGATCAGTTAATCGACCAATCACAGAACAAACACTTGTATACACTTGTTCCATTACTTGTAACTTATATCAATAAAGATAATCTCTTTTCAGTGGACGTAGGTCACTTTGGACCGAGCCACTTTAATTCTGTGTGTCGTTTACTTCTCTTATTGTCTGTTAGTGAATCCCGAATCCACCATCGTTGTGAGCGAAAGATTATACCTTGTAGCGAACACGAGTCACCACACCTCATTTATACCACGTCAATACTCGTTGTTTCTTCAGCCACTGAACACAATAGGAACTGACATGACCTTAACAGGGTTCGTATTTGACCTTAATAGATTTAGTGTCGAAAACATGTTAAGACTTGTCATTTTCATATCTAAACAGGTTAAAGTTATATGTGGGGTCAGGGGAAGGGGTGATACTCCTATACATGTCGTGACTACGTGAACAGTCCAAAGTCTAATTTTGAATTTTCAATCGTCGCATCTCACATGTGTCACTCATTTCCCGTTTTCGTTCAACCAATCTAAGCCACATCCATCACTGTCCACTCCACCATCCCGGTGTCCGTTCGTCTATCACCGTCCCCATCCACATTCTCCATGACTCTGCAACCTGTCACCGTCCCTAGCATCCAAGTCCAACATCCACATTCGTCACTGTCCAACATCCACAACGTAAGTGTTTAACATTTTTTAATTGTTTAAAATATTGTGTTGACTTATTATAAACAAGTTTATATTTGAAATAGAAAAATGACACGATAAATTATCATGTTGTGTTCATGTCTAGCCTTTCAAGTTATCGTGTCTTGTCATGTCGTGTCTAACACGATATGCAAGCTCTACTCTAAAGCTATGTATCATATTCAAATAATTAAATATATAGAAAATCAAAATCATTTTAAATTAATGAAACAAAACTGACACATTATATTATAAAACTAGTAGCATCATAGTATGTTTGACCGTGGGGTGTGGTACTGACGGGGAAGGTGTCACATCCTCACCTTTGGCCACCTCATCACTGAAGAAGAAGAAGAGAGAGAGAGAGAGAGAGAGAGAGAGAGAGAGAGAGATAGAGAGAGGAATGAAGAGAGAGATAGAGAGAAAGAGGACGGGGATGACGGGGAATTTCCCCTGTTGGCACCGATCTGAGGACAGGGGCGCAGTGTTTTCCGAGAGGGAGGCTTGCCACCTTAGCCCACCGATGCTCTTCCCCAATTCACACCCCACCGCCTTAGTACAAGTATAAATGCGAGAACTACATGCAATCGAAAGAATATCCAAAAACTAGATCAGAAGATATTGAATGCTCTAGGGTGACACATGCTACTCACTACACACATGGTCCTCAATGATGTTTACATTAGTATTGTTCATTAAAAGCACCATTATCAGAAAGGCGATGCTATATTTTCTTTCCTTCTATACTTTGTTGATTATTAAAAAATATTTTAAAATCGACGGAATAAGTTTGATTTAAAATATAGTTTTTTAATAGTAATTATTTGACACCTTAATTTTATCTTTAACTTGCACTTGCAAATAGAAGACCAGATTTGCTTCCTAGTCCGATGAGATGTCAGTTCTTTTCGTGCGAAACCTGTTTTTGCATATGCCTCTGATTCTTTGTACAAAAACTATTTTATTGAGTTGACGGCACCCCCACCTCGATAAGGTAGATCTATGGGAACATATATATATATATATATATATATATATATATATATATATATATAGGGTAAGGATTGGTAGAAAACCCTAAATATTTGAGTAAACTCTGGAAACTCTGACTTCCCGAGCTTTTTTTTTGGAAAAAATTAGGGCATGTAATATACATGTTTTTAAGAGTTTTGAGCCAAAAAAATCAAAAAGGCGCCGAAGGGTTTTTTTTTTAAAAAAATAATAAATTTTCATCATAACATATGTTACCAGGAAAAAATAAGCTAACATATGTTATGATGCACAACTTGTTTTATTTTTAAAAATAAAAACCCTTCGGTGCTTTTTTGATTTTTTTGGCCCAAAACTCTTAAAAACATGTATATTACATGCCCTAATTTTTTTTAAAAAAAAAAGAAGCTCGGGAAGTCAGAGTTTACTCAATTTAGAGGGTTTTCTCCCAATACTTCCCCTATATATATATATATATATATATATATATATATATATATATATATATACACACACCTAAGAGAACCAATCCTATTTGATAACTGAGAGAAACATTCTGGACCACACATTTCTATAAAGGCAAAAAAAAAATTACTTAATCGCACGTTTTTATACAAGAATAATTTTTTTTTTTCATTTATACGTATGTATATATTACGTTTTCAGTTATAACTTTGTGTATATTTCAGTTATACTTATGGGTATATCACATTATACATATGTGTATATTGCAATTATACATATGTGTATATTGAACAAAAAATAAAAAAAATTCCAATATAAAAAGCAGCGATTAAGCAAAAAAAAAGTTTTTTTGCCTTAGAGAAAGTGTGTGGTCCCGAATGGTTCTCCCAGTTCTTAGTTTGGCCAAAGGTACTCATTTGAACCAATTCCTATATATATATATATAGGGTTAGGATACTTTGAGAACTCGACGAGTTGTGAGAACTCGTAGGAACTCGACGTAAAATGCGAAAAAATATTTTCTTTTTTTTAACTCGTGTAAAACACGTAAACCCCGCTGTAAAAAAAATTAAAAAAAAATACATTAATTTACGCCAAAATACACCGGTGTAAGGGATTTTTATCCTCGTGTAACTATATTAATATTTTATTCATTATTTTATTGTTGATTAATTATGGACCACATATTCATTTTTGATTAAAAAAAGTATGTGGTTATAAAGTGAGTTCCTATGGTTCTCACAACTCACTTTGGTTCTCAAAATATCCGGATCCTATATATATATATCGGTATCAATATTCCGATATTCGCTTTTTAGTTTTCACTTGCTAAAGCGAGTGCCGGTAACATAACAAACGATTCGGTAACGGCCAAACCCCCACCGCATAGCGTTTGGCAGTCCCGCTAGTTATTATGTTTAACCATCAACGTATTGCATCCCATCCACCAACTTTTTTTGTGGAATGGACACCTTAATTACATATAGGCATGTAGCTAGTATAAGATGAAAACGATACATACTCATTTGGACTTATTTAAGTTAACACGATTTATAAGCGTGTCTCGTGTTGACCAGTCGTATGAACTTAATAGACCCAAATTAGTCTGATATGCTATTTGAAGTTGACGAAAATTAATGGACCTATATAAACTTTTTACCCAACTCAATCCATTCCTTATAGAATGAATCATATGCCACCTCTCCTCAAGTCACAGCGACCATTGATGTGTTACTAGATACTTGTTAGTGTTGCGTCACTTCTTGCTTGTGATAATTTGCGCAAAGGACAAATGAGAGATCGAAGTGTGTGTATACTGTATATAGGCAATATACTCTAATGCCCTTCTTAGTGTCTCGATAATTATAGGAGTTACACACGTGACTAGGGGCGGACCCACTACTACCCGAACAGGATCAAGTGACCTAAACAATTCTATTTCACATGTAAAATGTATCGTTGAAAGTGAACTGGGCCGTAATTTTTAGTTGAGAATAAATTAAAAATGGTACATTGAGTACCGGTTAAATACATGTTTTCTCATAGAAACGTGAATGGTTTGAATCTTTGTTTGGTGCCTTTAATTGCTATGATCAGAGCTATATAAATTCTATTGTAAAAGACAAAAAGCTATTGGCAGAAGCTAGTAACAATGTTGAGCATGTGAGTTTCATCTAATTCCCTTAGAAAACCCCCCTAAAGTGTTTCAAAAATTAGCAATTTTGTTTATTTTTTTAACTTTTTTTTTTATGAAAATGCAATTAATATAATTCATCATACACAATAAATCAAGTTAATAGACAGTCTCAAAAAATCAATTTTGTCAATGGTTTTACACATGAGTATTGATGGAATTAATCCAAATTAAGTTAAGAAATCAAGTATGATAAGAGTTCGCTTGAGTATAGACTCCATTAAAGGTTTTTTTTGGCTCTATCAGTGCACCCATAAATACTAAATAGTGATTAGAGTTATAATATAATAAAACCATTGTAATAGCTAGCGACAGATAAATACTATAAGTACTGCATTATAAGTGATGAATATAACTTTATTTACCATACACCATATGATCATAAAAAACTTTTATCCATCATTTATAGCACTACGATAATTATATGCGTGGATGCAAATGGGTGCAAATGCTAAATGATGTAAATGGATGTGGACCATTATACCATATGGCCGGCCATATGGGCTTGAGAAGTCTGTTTGGCCCAAATGGTTAAGTATGTAAGAAGACTGAAGACATATTGGGTAATAAGAAGAAGACTGAAGACATATTGGGTAATAAGAATGTATACCCTTTGTTCATATCCTTCATCTTCTCTAATTTTTTTTTGTATCATTAAAACAAATCTTATCCAGACTTTGTTAGAATCATATATTCATATGCGTAAATAGCTCTGAAAAATAAATAATAATTCTAAAGAGAAAAAAGGGGAAAAATAGTATGATGATGACCCAGCTCGATCAAACTGGTCAACGCCCAATGACAAGTAAAACCAGGTTCAACCGACAAGAGCTTATAAGGAATAGATCTTATCATTAAAGTAACAGAAATCCGCATTCTGTAAGTATAGAAATCAACACGTATTTACATAGATCGAAAAGAATAAAAATGAACATCGGCACCGATGTTGTTGAACGGTATCGAGCGGTTAATATTGTCACTGGTGCTGGTACCGATATTCATTTCTTATCGCAAATGGAGTTGTATAAATAAAAAAAAAATCAAACTAGAAACCATAAAAATGAATACATGTATCAGTACCGATGTTGTCCGTTATAATACGATACCATTACGGTCCAATTTATAAACAACAAAAATTATATAGCTACATTGAAAAAGTAAATAAACCACTATTGTCATAGTGGTTTTTTACCTTTATACCTTCGTTACAAACCGATCCTTACACATTTTCCACCGAATCAAAACATGTGTCCCCACGCATCACCTGCTGCTATTTTCTTTTGCTAGCAATTGATAGCAAAACTGTACCCAATACTAAACGACACGGCAAACCACCGATACATTACAAAAAACCCTATTCAAACACACAGTAAACCACTGATCACCACCACCACCCACCATTACCTAGGGTTTCGAACCAATATATATACCAATCTCTAAGTCTCGTCTTCCTCCTTCCATGTCTATATGACTATATCCATACATCTCCGTGTACCACCGTACCCACAATTCATCTTTAATATTATTTATATAAACCACAATTAACAAACCCTATTATAAGACTATTAATGCATGTTAAATACGTGTAAATGATGGCATATCACAATACCCCATACCTAACATTTGCTTGTTCTCAAGTAACCAAAACAAAAATCAACATAAGGCAATAGCAACAAATATATAAATCATCGAATCACCTGATTTATAGTAGACAAATAAAAGTAGCATGACACACTTACTTAGACCTTTGATTATGCTCAAACCAACAACTGCTCACAAGGTTCATTCAACACTCGAGTTTATCTTTTTGGTGAGTTTTGTGGATGAACACTCAAGTCCGTACCGAAGTATACACAAGTCGCTTGTATGCAAAAAGTCTTATTTTTAACTAATTAATTAAGGCAAATCAAGAGGGCTTTAAAAGGGTTGTATTGTAGAGGTTCTAACTAGTACTACTTAATTTTTTTTAACTAAAAATAAACTTATGGGGGAATGAGTAACTGAACCGTGGTGGAAAGTCATGGACGAGTGGCAGCTAGTCGAGGAAAAGTGTCGTATCGGCGTGCAACCTGCTCAGGGGCAATCTCCGAGAGGAGCTTAACATCCAGGTGATGTACATCCCGCATTAGAGCTATTTCTCTTCTCACAATAAGATCTATAATACTTCCTTTTTGGACGCGAAGTTTGGCTTGGTACCTGATCGCGCTACGCATCAGCATTGTGTGCTCGAACTGAGAGTAAGTCTGATTCTTGCTGCATCTTCCTTCATAGGACCAGTTTCCACAACTTATACATCCTTTATACAGCTTGGTCCGTTTTTTAGCATCACTCTTTGACTGTCCACAAAAGGGCGGGTTCTGTTCCATCCTATGCCACAATTTTCTTTCATCAGTAGTTTTAGCAAAGATGATCTCTAACAATTATGGAGGGAAACGAGGTCGAGCAAAGTGAAGGCACGCAAGTAGGTGAAAGTCAAGTGGATGTATCTAGAAAAAGAGAGATTGGGGGGGGGGGGGGCAAGAGAGAGATGAGATATCAGAGAGAAAGTGAAAAGAGAGAGATAGAGATAGAGATATAGAGAGAGAGAGAGAGAGAGCTATACCAGAGAAAGGGTGTAAACGAGCCAAGCCAAGTGTTGGCTCAGTCTGAGCTCTCTATCCAAAACTTGAGCTCTTCTCATGTATGATATTTCAAGCTCGAGTTTTAGCTAGGCTTTTTATAATTTCTTTAATGTTATTTTATTTAAACATGTATAATTTTGTATATCATTTTATAATTTAGTTACTATATCATAACTGGACTTATAATATAATTAATTATATAAAGTAAAAGTTATTATGTTTGTATAAATAAGAGGGTAGTTTTAACTCGTGGACTTACTCAAGCTCGGTATCTGAAACAACCCGAACTCGTTTAAGCATGTCTCGTTTACACCATAATAGATTTTTAGTTATTTAAGTTGACATAATTTTTACAGCACGTTATATGATTTTGCTATTTATAACTTTTCTCCTTGCTGGCAATTCAAGTTATACTATTATGGACAACATCATCATTGCTTTGCCTACAACCATGTTCATCAACGATAGGTGATGTATGATGATAAAACAGTGAAGGTAACCCACATCTTTTCGGTTATTTGTGATTTTATGATGCATTATGATATTTCGCAATATTTGTTTTGCAGGTTATAGGAAGATGGGAAGATGTACGTACATTGTGTTTCTGTGTGATGCAGGCTAATGTTGCTTTAGACGTATTTATTTATAAGATCGGCGGCGGCAATTAAAGTGTGAACTGCAAGATAGAGTAATTAGATGAAATCAAAATGCAAGAGATGTAAGTTGTAGTTAAGGGGCGACAAGGGATCTGCCTAGTATGTTAGGGCATGGCACAAGGTTGTTAACGGTTTGGTAGGTTTTGATGAAATTTGAGGCTGAATTGCTAACTACAGCTAAGAAATGACCAACCAAATCGGCTGGGTTAGGTGGGTTGATTTGGCAGTTTAACGGTTGCATTTTGACGGTTTGACCATTTTTAAATTTCAAAATCAATTTTATACTTACTTTTAAAATAAAGGGAGGTGGTTTGTGGTTACAGTAGATTCACAAGGAGAGAAAATACACTAAAACCCTAAAAGTTGGTATTGATTCGGCTTACAAATTGATCCAATGGTTAAACTGATAAACTGAAAACCGATCGTTTGGTTTTCAATCTGGCCCTCTTCTCGTGGTTTGGGTAGTTCACTCAATTTAAAACTAATTGAATATAATTTAAAATATGCCATTATGTAATTTAGGAAATTATCATTGTGACTATTTTGTGATCATCTTTTCCTCATTTAGTGGGATTGTATTATGTATATATGTTATGAGTTTAATGAGGAGGCAACCATTGAACAATATCTTTCATGGTATCAACCCTAACCTATTTCCCTTCCACTACCTCTCACTGCCGCTCCTCTTCCCCTCTAATCTGAATTTTTTCGTCCCCTATCCATCCCCTTCTATCTTCTCATGTCTTCCTCCTCCCTTCACCTGACGGTCATCGTCATAAACATAAAGAATTGCATTGCATTCCCTTGTCCTTGATATGCAAACCGGTCACTATAATACCTGGGCAGAACTCTTCAAAATTCACTACAAAGAGTATGAAGTGTTTCAACATCTTTAAGCAAGATAGGTCACAGGCTCTTCCTCTACCACCGATAAAGAAAAAGAAACAACCAACCCTACTCATTTGGAGTCATGGGAACGTATTGACTCCATTGTTTTACAATGGATCTACGGTACCATCTCTCAAGATCTCCTCCATATCATCATGAAAATCAACACCACCGCATATGACGCATAGCGTACCTTGGAAAATCTTTTCTAATATAACCAAGTGTCCCACATTATTGACCTTCAAAATAAGTTCGCTAATACTCGTCTTTAGCAATACCAGAATATGTCCGCATATTGTTAGGCCATGAAACTTATTTTTGACCAACTCACAAATTGTGGGTCAAATATAACCGAGCATTGCCTTCATCATCCTACAAACCGAACCCCTCCCTGATTTCTACAACACTCAATCCCGCATGTGCCAAGTTGATGACCGTAAAACCACCCAAGCCAAGGTAGCCGCCCAAACTGTCGGTACGACACTCAACACCACCACCGAATCATCTTCTCGTCACACCTCTGATAACCGAGACCGCCCCACCAACCGTTCCGACTCCTACGACCCCACCAACTGTTCCTACGCGCCTTCAATGATCATGGCAGATCCTACCTACCACACCACCAACATTCTGCCGGACCTTCTCCTTGGAAATATCCAAATTGGCCGACCCAAACCAGTACTTTACCTCACCGTGGACTCAATGTCCGCCAACCCCTCCTTCCCTGTATCCTACTGCACCTTCAACTTTTACTGCAAGCTAGGGAATTTTGGGCCCAAGACCATCTTAGCCCAACTCTCAATAGGCCCAATCCTATAACACGGGGTATGCTCCTACTGACATTACTCAAGAATTGTACAACTTGGCTCTTCATAATAATGACCCATCATGGACTATGGACACCAGGTACTATGTCTCCTCAATCTAACATGTTTATGTCTATTTTTAATTTTGACATTATTCGTAACATTATTATTGGTAATAGTAAAACTATTACGGTATTAGGCCAATGCGACATTACCCTACCACCACCTTTTCCTCCCTTTAAATTAAAAGTGTCCTTTATGCCCTAAACCTAGTTAAAAACCATATGTTGGTCCGTCGTTTTACCACTGATAACCAATTATCTATTGAATTTGACTCTTATGGTTTTATTGTGAAGGACCTCCAAACCACCAAAGTTATCCTATGGTGCAATAGCTCGGGGGATCTCTACACTCTCAGCCCTTCCAACATCAGTAAACTTGAGAAAACGGTGTAGAACTGTTTACAGGATCGTTTAAACAGTTATAGCTCGGTTTTAGAAGGAGATTGGAGATGAAACCATAATAGACGAAAAGCCGGTCATCACAGATTAACATTAATCAGAAACGGTTACAAATATTGTAATCAGTAGGCTAAACATCTATCTAGGGGCCAGGGGAGATCGGGCATGATCTCCCCTAGTGAACTCTCAAAGCATAACTCTCAATCTTAATGAATTCCAAACATGAGATTGCTATTTATAGACCACAACAGAAATTCTCATTCGTACCCATGTAAGTACGAATGAGTCCATTCGTACCATAAAAGGTACGAATGAGTAGCAAAGATTTTCATTTGACGTTACGAAGGTACGAATGAAAAACTTATTCGACTGGTCGACTTTATCAAATGCGTCAGATCCATAAATGCCCTTATGGATCACCACAATCTCATATATTACACCATATTCAGCTAAGACTTAACCCTAGTTTATTCGATAGCGACGGCCGCACACAAAGTGCATCAACAAAACTCACCTGTGCTTCCACCTTTGCTGCTATCTCTCATGACATTTGGCCTCAACGGCTCGGTCACCCTGGCCCAACTATTTTACAAACTTTAAAAACTTATGTTAAATATAGTACTTTGAACAATAAATTAAGTTTACTCTGCTTGCATTTTTGGGAAGCACATTCGTCTTCCTTTGGCTACTTCTTTTACAAGTACTTTAATGCCATTTAACCTTATTCATAGCGATGTTTAGATGTCACCCATTCTTAGTAATGGTGGACACCGTTATTATGTGTTATTCTTAGATGATTTTACAAAATTTTTATGGACCTACCCTATCACAAATAAATCAAATGTTTTTCAAATGTTTACCAGCTTCAACACTTTTGTTCAAACCCAATATGATCGTAAAGTTAAACAACTCTAATATGATAATGGGCATGGATATGTTAACCACCAATTTCAAACCTTTTGTAACCAACATGGTATGCACTTCCGCCTCTCCTGTCCCCACACCTCATCCCAAAATGGGAAATCTTAACGTAAAATCCGGTCCATCAATAACATTATGAGAACGCTCCTTGCCCAGTCCTCTATGCCAAACACTTACTGGCACCATGCCTTAGACATCGCCACCTACCTTCTAAACATCATCCCAACAAACTTCACAACTTTCAAACCCCGACCCAACGCCTCTATAATTGCCTTCCATCCTATGACCACCTTCGTGTCTTTGGCTGCCTTTGCTACCCACTCACACACCACACAACCATCCATAAATTGGAATACCAGTCCATGCCATGTGTTTTCCTTGGATACCCATCTAACCACAAGGGATATAAATGTCTTGACCTCAAAACAAACAAAATCCTTACTAATCGACAACTCCTCTTTGATGAAACAACCTTCCTGTTTTGCAACTAACCTCAACCCTTACTACAAACATACACCTTTTTGGGAGATCCCATCTGTTCCTACTATCACCCACACATTCCACCCAACCACACCCCATATTCACATTTCCACCCCTTCCACCAACCCGGCCCAACAACAAACCCTTATCCCAACGGCCTATCAACAACCACCCACAACAGCAGCCTCTACGCCCACTCCCTGACCAACCCAAGCCTAACTACCTCCCCACTCGGCCCAAACGACCAACCCCACATCCGACTCTATCCCAACCGCTACTACCCCCTACCTTGGCCCATTCAACAATCTTGTCACCTCCTACCAGCCCGATCCTCAGTCCACCACCACCTACTCGCACCATCTGCAACCGTACCATGTCTATTATAACAAAAGGCAAACAAATATTTAATCTCCTTTCCACCACTATTGCTCCCATTCCCAAAAAATCCCCAAGATGCCTTGTCTAATCCGGAGTGGCATAACGCTATGACAAACAAATTAATGCCTTAATTAAAAACAAGACTTAGAAACTTGTTCCAAGGCAGGCAAATATGCATGTTATACGCAGTTTGTGGTTGTTTCGACATAAATATAGGCCTGATGGTAGCTTGGAATGGTACAAAGCTTGATTGGTATGTGATGGTCGTAATCAAGAAGTTGGTGCGGATTGTGGGGGAACTTTTAGCCCGGTTGTCAAACTGAACACCATCCGGATTGAATTAACACTTGCATTATCTTAGTTCTAGTCTATTCATCAGTTGGATGTAACCAACGCTTTCTTACACGGAATCTCACTGAAACAATTTACATGTACCAACCCATGGGGTTCAGACACAGGTATTATCCAGATCATGTGTGTCTTCTTTAAAATCCTTTTATGGTCTCAAACAAGCACAGCGAGCATGGTACCAACGTTTCACAGATTTTATCACTTCTCTTGGCTTTGTAGTAATTTATGTCGATGATATAATTCTTACTAGCTCGTTACCTGCATTGCACAATAATCTCATGTCTAGTCTTGCAGCTGAATTTGCTATGAACGATCTTGGGTCTCTCAGCTATTTCTTGGGTATTAATGTCTTTCGTAATGGTGATAACATGTTTTTATCTTAGCACTCATATGCTCTCGACATCATTGCTCGCGCCGGCATGCAATCTGGCAATCCAATCGCCACTCAAGTAGATACTAAACAGAAGCTCAGTGCCACTTCTAGCCTAGAGTTCGACAATCCCACTTTATATAGAAGCCTTGCAGATGCTCTTTAGTACCTCATGTTTACATGACCAGACATCAGTTATTCAGTTCAACATGTTTTTATTCACATACATGCCCTGAATATAGATAATTGGAATGCCTTAAAACGCATCATTCGGTACATTCAAGGCACATCTGATTATGGTCTGACCCTGACCCTATGCACTACTATTTGCTCTTCGCACACATACTGATGCTGATTGGGCAGGTTGCTCTGATACTCGGCGATCTACTTTCGTTTACTACGTATACATGGGGCATAATCTCCTTTCTTGGTCCTCCAAATGTCAATCAATCGTTTCTCAGTCCATTGCAGAAGCAGAATATCGCGCTGTGGCTAATGTTGTTACTGAAATATGTTGGCTTAGCAACTTACTTCTAGAGCTTCGTCATCCTCTTCAAATGGCTACTCTTGTTTATTGTGATAATATTAGTGTCATATACCTCTCAGGCAACCCGATTCAACATCAGCGTACCAAACACATAGAGCTTGACACTCATTTTGTATGTGAGCATGTTCAACGAGGTACTGTTCATGTTTTACACACTCCCACTCAATTTCAAATAGCAGATGTCATCACCAAAGGCTTACCGAGGGTTCTGTTTGATAATTTCCGGTCCAGTCTCAGCATTCGCAATGGTTAAGCTATTCAACTTGGCTATTCGAATTTTTAGTATTAAAGCTGAATACGAATTCGACTTAAAAAACCCAAATTCGAAATAATGTGAATAGGTATTTTTAATTCTAAAAATAATTTATAAAATAATACTTGACATAAATAATAAAAATAAAGTAAAAGATAACACATACCTATGACATCTCGACAGGAACTTAAAAAATAAAATAATATTTTTGGTTATTACACTTTAACCCATGATTTTTTTTTTAACGGCAAATTTCTACACCCTATGGGACTTGAACCCATGACCTCTCCCTTAGGTGTTCCTAGAAGCTTTGCTTCTACCATTAGGCCACCAACCCCAATGGCACACTTTAACCCATGATGCACTTTTCTTGTATAAACTTATTTAGAATTTAGTTAAACACTAGACAAATGAATGGAGCAAGTAAACATCCGTCAACCTCAACTAGAGTCTGGATATAGTTCCTATGTCGGTAGACGATCATGAAGTTGATGTTAATAAGTAGCCATGGAAAAGGCTAATGCTGCATCACTGAAAGAGAAAGGAAAAGTCATTGTTACTGCTAAACTTGATAATTGCAGATAGATTAGAGGAATTCAAAGCCAAGATGGCGAAATGTTTTGAGTATAGAAAGGGATATAATTTAAATAGATACAATGCTTACATTATTATAAACATTGTTGATTTTTACAAATTAAAGGAACGTTTTTAGTATTACATAGGGATATAATATTAAGATATAGATTACAAATTAAAGGAATGTTTTTAACAACGTTTTCACCCGCCTATGGCTGCATACGTACATTGTCATTCTATAACCAATATAGTTTTTGAAACATTGGGTTTTAAAAATAATAAGGTAATGTAATGCTTACAATGTTGTTGAGAAAACACGGCGATGTCAGGAAAATTGCCATGCACCGCACCCAAATCAATACCTAGAGTTTGTCTGTCTGATGAGTAATCCTAATGAATTGTATGCACTTGAATTTAGGTGATGAGATTGCTGCTTTTGCACATCTAAACTTTGTGTTTGTGAATAGCTGACTTGAGATTGGTGAACACATGGTGTGACTTGGTGCATCAAGGAAGCCATGTTTACTCTGATGATGAATGTTTGTCTAAAGTGACTATGAAACTTATTTTGTATTAAACCTTAAACTAATGTGGATACAAATGGAAGTTGAATAAACTATTACAATTTACTAGATTCAACAATCACTTTCAAAATACACTTCTAAACACTCCCACACCCAAAAACATTTTCGTTTTATTTTTATTTTCTTTTGTTCTTTTGATAATAGAATAATCTAGTACTGATTCACTAAATTTTAGTTTATATAATTCTAACTATACAGGGTAATAAAATTATATAAAATATAAAACAATATGAAGTTTATTTGGGAATCCCAATAGGTAATTTTTAATAGACTAATAATGGGTATACTTATACCCGACATATATTATCTGACAAATAACCGACGGGTATTGAGCTAGATATGAGACACGATTTTACAATCAACTATGAGACCGGGACTGCCAATACCCATCCGGCCATCCCATTGTCATCCTATCCTATCCTATCCTTTGTAAATGTTACAATTTCAGAACTTTTTTTTTTTTTTTTGGAAAATGATTTGTGGGTGGGTTGTATCTTAAGTCCAAAGATATTATTCAAATTCTTTCAACCAAAAATTTATTCTCAGATTACAGTTTATAACGTAGTATTTTCTTGTAACATTAGTAAATACATTAATAATTTAAAAATTCAAAAAATATAGTAGAAAAAGTGTTGGCAAGTTAACTTGACCAAGCCCATTTTGCCACATGTATTTCTCCATATTTTTAACGCATGCTTTTAGACCAACTATATCTGTGATTCAATCCCATAACTCCTTAAACATAAAGTAGCAAACTTGCAGTAATCTTAATCCAAATTTGGATTAAAACTTTACATTTGATATGATATCAAAACTTCAACTCATGAACTGCTACATATCATTGTTCAGATGCAATGATTGGAATAACTAAAAACCTTTGCATCTTCATTCTTTTGCTTCTTCTTCATCACTCATCATCATCATCATCATCAGCTTCTCCTAGTAATGTGACCAACGACACGAATGTCCCTCAACCGCCAAACGGTGTATGTCTAGAAAAACTCGGAAACAGTTCCTACCTCTACATGGTACCACATCCAGATGGGTCAAACCGAGTTTTTGTATGTAACCAACAAGGCAAAATATGGTTAGCCATGGTTCCTGAGGCGGGCTCTTCACAAAGTTTGTTAATAGATGAATCCGACCCGTTTCTTGATTTGAGAGATCAAGTTTCATTTGCAACTGAAATGGGACTAATGAGCATAGCTCTTCATCCAAACTTCACTGAAAATGGCAGACTATTTGCTGCTTTTAATTGTGATAAGTTTCAGCAGCCTGGTTGTGAAGGCAGATGTTCTTGTAATACAGATGTTGGTTGTGATCCTTCTAAGGTTGAATCTCTTCAAGAATCTTATCCTTGCCAGTTTCATGTTGTGATCGCGGAGTTCACTGCTAATGGCACCTCCTTCTCTTCAAAACTTTCATGGGTAACTATACTTGATTTTTTGTTTCATAATATGCTTGACACTTTTCTCAATTTAGCTCCAAAGTTTCAAATTTTTTTTTTTCATGGAAACATAATTCCTATTTGTTTCACAATAAAAGGCAATTTTACAGCAAGGTGCCAGGTAAATGAGCAATAAGTTGCGCTGTAACTCCCTGTTAAAAGTAACCAACTTTTAAAAAATTATTTTTGGTTAAAATTTTATACATTGATGTTTTTTGGGGAGTAAGTTATCCAAAATGGAAATTTGGCCCAAGTTGGCTACCTTTCTTTTATGCTTCTTGAAACAGATTTGACTTTGTAAGTCAAACTTAGTACATGACTAGATTCAGTTTTGTAATGATTTTGTTAGAAAAATAAACCAACCTCAATTTTTTTTATTAAAAATTTAAGAGTTTAATGTTTATATTTTGATATATATTATTCTGTAGTAAAGAAAGTTGGTTATCTAAGTAGGTTTGTATCATATATGGTGTGTTAGATTCTACAGTTGATGAACATGTGTTTTTGATCATATTGTACAGAGGGGGCATGCGAATTCGGTTGAGGTGAGGAGGATATTCACAATGGGACTTCCATTAGAAGCATATCATGCAGGCCAGATTATTTTTGGCCCTGCTGATGGCTACTTGTATTTCATGATTGGAGATGCTTCACACGTTGCTGACCCGTACAATTTCGCACAAAACAAGAAATCGTTGATTGGAAAGATACTGAGGCTAGATGTAGACAACATACCAAGTAAGCACCTTCACCATGTTGCACAAAACAAGAACTCACAAACATTTTATTCTTATGAAAAAAGTCAGCTATAAAAGGAACGGGTCGAATGGGTTGAAAGTCTCATGACTTTGAATATTATTGTAATAACAATATTTTTAAGCATTAGTAATGCATTAATGTCTTTTTTAAATGGAAAACTTTTTCAATCGGGCTGACCCGCCCATCTTACTATCTCTAAATCTATGACACTGATCCTATCCTATTCCTTTGTCATGAACATGAAATTTAGGCGCAGAGGAAATAAGTAGGCTTGGCTTATGGGGAAACTATTCAATACCAAAAGACAATCCATACATTAAAGACAATGAATTTGGACCCGAGATTTGGGCCTTGGGTTTTAGTAACCCTTGGCGTTGCAGTTTTGACTCGGAAAGGCCTTCTCGCTTCATATGTGGAGATGTCGGGAAGGTATGTTTTTTTTAATCATATTACAATGTAAATATGAATATTAGAAGTGAGAAAATGGCCAAGTTGGATAACGGGTCAAAACATGTCTAGGTTGAAACAGGTTTTTTCAGTTTTTAAATATATAATTGCTTGTTAAGTATGATCACATGAAAATATTACTACAACTGTAATAACAAATTTTGCAAAAAAAAAAAAAAAAGAGTGATTTTGTAGGTTGTGTATACTCTCAAAATACACTTTAGGCGACTTTCGATCAGTTTAACAATTTTATTTTAAAATATTTTTGACCCCTTAGAATCATTATAACTCAAACATAACCTGAATAAAATGTTACATTATTAGGATCACTACGAAGAGATTGATATGATCAAGAAAGGCGGAAACTATGGATGGCGCGTATATGAGGGGCCCTATCCCACCCATCCGTCATATGCTCCCTGGGGGTACACTCAACTAACCTCCATCACTACCACATTTCCTGTGACAGGATACAAACATGATGATGTTGATGTGAGCAAAGGACCCGCCTCAGTAGTGGGTGGTTATTTCTATCGTGGCGTTGCTGATCCATGCTTGAATGGCTGGTTAGTTATACATATATCCAAACATGCAAAAACTAAAAAAATAGTCCGGATTTGCAGGTCAAAATGGGTCGGATTGAGTTGTGTTGACTCGCTAACACTTCTTTGTCCATTTTATTTGAGTTTTATACATCTTTGGAAATTTGGAATAACATGATTTAGGAAAGGTTAATTTAAAACAAAAAATCATCTTTATAAACACTTTAAACGTGCATCCACACGCCACGTCATCATATTTAGTGTGTAACAAAGAGTATATAACCTTATGAACACGCGTGCAGGTACATATACACAGACTTGTACAGTTATGACATATGGACAGCTATTGAGACCACTGAAAACAGTGAGAACCTCACCGCTTTCAGTGTCCCTTTCGGGTGTGCACATGACTCACCAATGGAATGTAGGTTCAAACCGGGGGCTCATAACATTCCTGACTTGGGATACGTGCTGTCATTAAGCGAAGATAACGACAAAGACGTGTACTTGTTAACAAGCAGTGGTGTATATAGAGTTGCAGCCTCAAGTCGATGCGGGTACCATTGCGCAACAGAAAGAAATGTTACTAGAGTTGCATCATCTGGAAACTTATTGCAGGCTGCATCTTTAGTAGCATGTTTCATCTGTCTTATGCTAGTTATTTTTCTTTATTCTTGATTAAAAAACCATATATTTTTCTTTAACTTGTTAGATGTCAAGTAAATGGGCTGATTAATTTTATAGTGTTTGTTTACAATGATCTTATAAAATAGGGGTGTTTAACAAATCAAATAACGAATTTTCGAATTAATCAAATCAAGTTATTCGAATTTTTAATCTTGTACATGAATTTGTATTCGATTAAGACTCAGTTTATTCGATTTGTATTAGAAACTCGAATTGGAATAAATTCTGTTTAATACAAATTCATTATAAAGGGATTGCTTTATAATCCCTTGTAAGTTACTATACTGCTTTAAAGTTCACTTTTTTTTTGGCGTTAACATCAATAAGCTTACAAAGCCAAGGAGGTCCAGGAGGAGGAGCAGAGGTCAATGAGGGCGGCGGAGGTCTGAGGATTAGGAGGCTTTTTTTTTTTTTTGTTTGGAAATTGGAAGGAGGAATAACTTGGGTCACGTCTGTGTTATGTGTTTGTTGTTTGGAAGAAGGAGAGGTCAAGAGTCAACACAAGACTTAGGGATTTGTTATTTTGAATTAAAAAAAAAGCAGGAAAAAAATATTAAACGTTTGAGTCAGGGATCGAACCTGAAATCATGGTTATGTTGAAGGCGGGTCTTACCACTATGACACCTAGAATTTTTTTGTAATGGGTTCCTAAGATAATTTTCTTATGGGTTCCTTTTTGCACTAAAAATTACAAACCGAGTCGGTTCCCGGGAACCCACCGGATTGGCTGTAAATCTGCCCCTGAGCCTAACATCTTGTGTGAAAGATTTTGTGCTTTACGATGAACTCAGAAACTTATTTTAAACTAAGTTTCGTAATAAATAATATTGGATTACATCAAGAATCAGGTAATCATTAAGGAGGACAAGGTGTATGCAACAACATCTTCCCAATTAGACTATTGGGTGTGTAGACGGGGCACCAACCCGTCCCCTAAATTTGTGTTGTCTCAAACATGCTACACCACCCCCTATCCTCGTCCGACCTTCCCCCGTCTTGCCCGGGAAATGAAGGACGCTTCAACCAGGTTCTTTTCCTTTTATTTTATTTTTATTTTTTGTATGTGAACATTAACCAATGGATGCTTTTCTTCTTTTTTTTTAAAGTATAAATATTATTACTTTAGTTACAAAACTACTACAAACTCTTATAACATATTAAATACTAATCTACAAAATTAGTTAACAGCAATATATCATATACGAGAATGCTAAACGCAGAGATTATAGTCTCTTAGAATTTTGTAAGGTGTAAGGTAAATATGTAAAATATAGAAGAAACTATGAGTGTATAAAGTTTGGCCAAATTTAGTTGTTTTTTTTCTTTTCAAAATGTGTGTATGCAATAATGCATATATATGTATGTATAATTTGAATTTGAATTCAATTTAAATTATAAATTTGTAGTCGATTCGTCCAATTTAATGGACTCAAGTTCGAATTGAATCGAATTCTTGATAGTAGAATCGAATTTCTTATAATTGAATCGAATTGAGTTGAATTTTAAATTTTTCAAAATCGAATCGAATTCTGAAAACCCCTACTGTAAACCTCATAAGGTTGTTCATCCACATACGTGAGAGATCTTTTATCCAACTTCAAAAAAAAAATGAATTCTTAATGAACATGTAGTCTTTAATTTTCTAAAACCTCAAATTTCCTGTTTTTTATCAACATAAGGAAAAAAAAGAAAAATAGAAAAGGATAAAAAATGAAAATGAGGTAACGGGTTATGTGGGGTACCCTCCTTGTCTAGTAAAAAGTTTTTATTCATTGGTTTCGTACTCCTCCAACTCATCTCGAGTTTGGCAGTTAGCGTACACGCATGGCTCCTGCGAGGAGGGGCCGGAATGTCAAGTCAGGAGGTCCAGCGCAAGGCTCTGTTAGAGGTTTAAGAACCTGCCCCTTTAAACAGTTCCATGTATGGTGATGCATGCTCTCAGTAGGGGGTGCAAGCATGATGGTGAGGTTATATCGTTCGCCACGACATCGGGGGATGTTGAAGATTTCATTGTTGGGATCCTAAACCATGTCAAGTGGTAGTCAACACAAACCCAAATCTTCCAGTAGGGATGCATGGGGATGTTGCCCTCCTCGAGCGTGTTTTTTCACTTCCTATTCAAACTGTTAAAAGTATTCCCCATAGTTGTCGTCTGGCGTTCGCTCAGGTGTTAACAAGTGCCTTACGAAAAGTGGTGGCGTCACCAGGCTCGATTGACAATTGGGTCCAATTGTTATTGCTCCGCGTTGTACTCTGCGGTTGGTCAGACCATCCTCCAGGCAAGAGCGGAGATCGGGAAATAGGAAATCTTTGTAGTGTAGTAGCATTTTGCAAGCGCTTGCCAGTATGGAAAGATGGGTCTGGGTTTGCTGATTTGGTATCTTCTCTCTTGGATAGCGTGGGAGAGGTTGAGTTTCCTAGGGGATAAGTCAGAAGGAAGGAGGACAAGGAAAAGGACCCCTAATATTAAACAATGTCTTCAGAAAGTCAGGGATGGGCATTTAACGGTGACGGTTAAGGTTCTATGTTCCAGTGGGGTTGCCCCTCTATGTTAATCGACCATGAAAGCCCTCATTGATAAACATGCATTGGTGCCGCCCCCATCCCTACCTTCTAACCCTATTGCCCAACCCACTCTATCTGTAGATGGGGGTTGTGTGATCAGATGTATCTGATCCTTCCCTAAAGGGATGTCTTGTGGTAAAGATGGGATACGGTCCCAACACCTGTTGGATGCTATTGGTGTCGAGGGCTCGATGACTTCCTCAGGTTTGCTCACGGCCATTACCGAAGTCGTCAACTTACGGCTTGGGGGGTCCTGCCCTAATATGCTTGCCGAGTTTGTTGCCTCGGCTCCTTAACCCCTTGTTGAAGCCTGGTAATGGAATTCGGCATATTGCTGTGGGGGGGGGGGTATTTGGCTAAGGTTGGTTTCCAAGGTTGCAATGAAGAAGGTTAGGAAAGACATGGCTCAGTACCTGGTGGACTTTCAATTTGGAGTAGGGACACCAAATGGGGCAGAGGTAGTGCTTCACAGTGCCAACACGTTTCTCAATTCTTTTCATGCGGATGGTTCCTTGGCTTTGCTTATAGTAGACTTCTCCAATGCCTTCAACATGATCGACCACATAGCCTTTCTCCAAGAAGTTCACCGACGTTTCCCATCTCTCTATCGGTGGGTCCAGTTCCTTTACGCACAACCTGCTAGGTTGTACGTTGGTAACAATTGTATCAGGGCTACTACCTGAGCGCAGCAAGGAGATCCTTTGGGGCCCTTCTCTTTGCTCTTGCCTTACACCCCCTTATTCTTCGGGTTCAGGAGCATTGCAACCTCCCGTTTCATGCTTGGTATTTGGATGATTGGACGATTATAGGTAATTCATCTGAGGTTGCTAAGGCTTTAGGCATCATCAACGCGGAAGGGCCATCTCTGGAGTTTCATCTAAATATCAAGAAAACAGAGGTCTTTTGGCCAACGTGTGACGGGCTGAAAGTTCAGGAGGGGCTATTCCCAATAGGGATTGGTAGACCAGAGAAAGGTGTTAAGCTCCTTGGTGGAGCTGTTAGCCGAGATCCTAACTTTATTGGGGAGTTGGTAGGGCGGCGGGCCTCAGGCGCGGTTGACCTTATAAAACTCTTGCCCTGCCTTAGGGATCCCCAAAGTCAATTCCTTTTGCTCGGTCATATATGGGGTTCGCTAGGTTACTTTTTGTGTTGCGGACTTGTCAACCCCATTTGATGATGGATGCGGTATCTCGTTTCGATGATGGCCTCCGGGAGGCTACTGAAGATATAGTTGTGTGTGGCGACCCCTTCTTTGGTGACCTACAGTGATTATTGGCATACATGCCGATGCGCCTAGGTGGTTTGGGACTCCTTTTAGCTTGAGATGTTGGGACTTATGCCTTTGTGGCGTCTAGAACTCAGTCTTGGAAACTACAGGATCATATCCTTCGAAACAGTGGGGTCGTTGGCCTTGACCCAGACTATTAGCAGGCACTCGAACGTTTAAATGTCTCTCTCCCGGACTTTGATATTGGCGGTTTTTCTAATAAGGACACCGCCCCCTCAAAGCCACAAAAATCTTTGGCGAATGCTTTGTCTAGCAAAATCGCTCAACGTCTGGGAGAAGTTTTTTATTTGTCCCCCGGCCAAATGGCGGTGATTGAATTCTTGAGAGGTCCCCATGCTCAGGACTTTTTGACTGTTATCCCAATTGAGTATTTGGGTCAATGCATGTCCGCAGTGGAATACATGGCTATTCTCAAGTACCGGTTGATGATCCCTATGTATCCGGAAGATGAAACATGTCCGATCTGCCGTAAAGCTTGTATCGATAATCATGGGGAGCACGCAGTTCGTTGCAAAGAGCTTCCCGGTTTCAAATATCGGCATGACTGGGTGAAGGACGTTTTGTGGGATATCTTGAGAAGAGCGAGCATTTCTGCCAAGAAGGAAGCCCCTATGAATTTTCTAACGGACCCTGCGGAAGGGAGATGCACTCTGCGACCAGTGGATCTGCTCGTCTTTGGTTAGGCTGGAGGAAAACATGCTTGTGTGGACCTCACAGGGGTATCTCCTTTGGTCGGTTTAAGGGAAAACGGTTTTGTAGCTAGACAAGCGTCGAGGAAGGCGGAATCGAAGAAAGTGGATAAGCACGCTAAAGCTTGTGCAGAGAACCAACATGTATTTGTCCCCTTGGCCTTTGATACCTTTGGCTCCCTAGTACCAGAAGCTATTCGTTTCTTGACCAGGGTCCAAAGAGTTATCCACAGCAATAGCTCATCTCTTGGAGGGCAAGGGTTTGTATTAGGTAGACTAGTATTTGCAATTCAGAAAAGGGTGACGACGCAACTTGTTGCCCGTCTACCTTCTATTTTAATGTAACTTGACATGTTTATTAGAAATAAATACCTCTAGTCTCACTAAAAAAACAAATTCTAAAATAAATCACAACACAAATGTATTTTGTTGGTGATAGTAAGAAAACCATTATATCGTATCATTTAAAGAAAAACAAAACATGGAATCGTGTAATTTTCAATGTTTACAATGTCTTTAATTTTTATTTACAAGCTAGGCACATTAATTGATTATATCGTACTCAGGTAAAACTTGACTACAAAGGTGCACCTACCTATAGTTTTACGGTGATTGAGACATAATGCAAGAAAGGATACTATTTTGCCGATAGAATGTATCCATAATGGGGTACAATAATAAAATGTTTGACATATTCACGCAAGATGGAGATAGTGGTATTCAAACTTCGTCATGAACAGGCAAGAAAGGATGTTAAGAAATAGTTCAGTTTTCTCCAAGCTCGATGATGAATTGTACAAGGTTGAGCAAGAGATTGGAGCATGAAAGTAATAAATTGCTAGAAAACTTACATTGAAATACAAGACGAAATCATCAACGTGAACCGGGCTTGTGTTTGACACAATTCCCTTAAATAGATTTGTGGTCTGTTCCCAGGGTACACCGGTTCTAAACAGTGGTGGTGCACTGCCGGAATTGCACACTTGCTTGAAAGAAAACTGAAACTTGGCTGCTACGATTGAGTGTATATGTGTTGCGAGAGTTTCTTAGTGTATTCTCCTCTCATATCAGATGAGACACAAAGCCTACTATGTATACATGAACCATGGCTAGTGAAAAGTCTAACATAATTAGAAACTTAAATTTTCTTTATTAGCCATAAGACTCTAATCAAGTCGCATAAATAAACTTTACTCATGAGTTTGTCTTGAATTCACCACATGAAGAATATAATTAATAATTATAATTTCACTAAATTATAATTAAATCTACATTCACCATTCAAATTTCCAACAATCCCCCACATGAATGGAGATTGATCAAAACACACAAAATTCTAACAAGCCCCCACATGAATGTGAGTCATTCTTAGAAGCAACCTTATTCCGATTAAAATTCAACAGTTGAATTTTGCATACGATATATAGGTCACCCTTTGAACCTTCGCTCATGAAACGCACTTAGTCCACTGGTTCTGAGTAGACAACGATATCTTTGAACCCGTCTGCCGTTTGTGTATACGACATTACGCTTCACACAAGAGTCTCCCTGACAACGTCAAGCCTTCGTAGTTGTGTCCGTTATGGTCATGGACACATGCTTGGTTCTACGAGAGCTCTTAAGTATTGTGCCCCAACAATACCCTTCATAGCGACCCTACTTCCTCTCACATAGGTGATTCACTAAGAATGGTTACCTCAGATCTTGGGATCTCCAGTCAGCTGAGTTAGGTTTCCTTCGCATGAACTTAATTTTCCAAGGACTTAGTCCCATTCCCATGGATGACATCTCAACTAACTCTCTACTTAAGCCTTTTTGTTAGCGGATCCGCGATGTTAACCTTTGACTTTACATAGTCAACAGTGATAACTAATGTAGAGATTAGTTGTCGTATCGTGTTATGCCTACGTCTTATATGCCTGTTCTTACCGTTATACATTATGCTATGAGCTGTACCAATTGCCGATTGGCTATTACAATGTATGCATATGGGCGATGCCGGCTTCGGCCACCTTGGTATATCCTCAACAAATTAACGTAGCCATTTTGCCTCTTCACCCGCTTTATCTAAAGCGATGAATTCTGATTCCATCGTGGATCTAGCAATAATCGTTTGGTTAGGTGATTTCCACGATGTCGCTGCACCTCCAAGTGTGAACACATACCCACTTGTTCCCTTGAATCATTTGTGTTAGATATCCAATTCGCATCACCATATCCTTCACTAACTGTTGGATATCTATTATATTGCAGCCCGTAGTCTCATATGTATCTCATGTACCAAAGCACCCGTGTCACGTAACTCCAATAAATTTTACTTGGGTTGCTCGTGTATCTAGTTAGCTTGCTACTAAGTCTGATCTAGTACAATTCATCAGATACATCAAGCTACCAATAATTCTTGAGTGCTCTAGTTTGGTTAACAGGCTCACTTCGATTCATAGCTAGATGTTGATTCGTGTCAATGGGAGTTCTAGCCACATTAGAATCATTTTCATTTAACTTCTGAAGAATATTGTCCATATAATGGGAATGACTTATAACAAGTCCATTCTAGGTTCGTGTGATTTGTACTCCCAAAATCACACTTGTTCATGTCAAACCTTCAATTTTCAAATGCAATTCACCTCCACATTTAAGTGTTGTTGGGTAACTACCAAATGGGGTTATGCAAGTTTCTTCCTTTCATATGTAGTTTGAAAAAAACTTCTCAAGTACCATTTTTACATCTCTACAGGTTGTTTCTTAAATGGCTTTTCCCCCTATATTACTTGAACTTTGATTAAGTTTGAATAATATCACTCATGATGACATTAGACACCCGTGAGAAGATAGCGACTATCTATATCTTTGTGTTATTGAGGTCATCCCATTATATTACTCTACTCAGATTTCTCACACAAGCTGTTTCTGAGCTATATGAGTTCTCCTCATATTAAGCCAAATAGAATCATAACCAATGAACTATATATTCGGTCCTCCCGAGTCATCATTTTTAATGAATTATAGATTTGTTTTAACAAAATTCATTCTCATGTCGTCACATATGTTTGAATGTTCAAAGCTAATTTATTCTCCGTGGAGCATATAAATTAACAAGTACATGTCTAGCCTGCTTTTGACTACAAATACTTAGCATGTGAACAGAAGATACCTCATTCTAATTCTTCACAGCCTTAAAAGATAACACACTATATCTTCCTAACATTCACGTCTTAGTTTGGACACAATAACGAGATTTTGTTTTACCATTCCAAAACCTTGTTTTTAAGAATGTATCAAAACCATGGTTAATTTAATCCATTAGGATCAATAACTCATTTGCCTTTTAATCTCCAAGGCTTCACCATTGACTTTTAAGGACTTAAACCTAAGTCTTAATATAAGTCACTTTGATGAACATATTCATCATCTACACGATGAACCGTATAAAATCACTATATCTTAAGATAAAGTCAATTAGATTGACACTAAACGACATGACATTCTTAACAACATGACATTCACATATCCCAAAATATT
The DNA here is from genome assembly GCA_032199755.1 of Ambrosia artemisiifolia. Classification (NCBI taxonomy): domain Eukaryota; kingdom Viridiplantae; phylum Streptophyta; class Magnoliopsida; order Asterales; family Asteraceae; genus Ambrosia; species Ambrosia artemisiifolia. Next base: position 10,305,509 of record CM063525.1, on the reverse strand, counting down.
GTACAAACCCTCCACATAGTTCAACCAACATTGATGGTTTATAGAAACTCTACATATCCATTACCATTGTAAGCCTTTAATAATAAATCTCGAAAAATTTGTCAAAGACTTCTGAAAAATAACATATATTTCTATCATATATTATAGTCATCGAAAACACATTTGTGCATTTCTATGTTGATGCTCTCAACATTAGATGACATATCTCGTTTTCGTGTATTTAACCTCAATACACTTGCCACGTTGGTCATGATTCTCTCATGATGTGGTTATACATTTGATGTATGACTTATGACTAACTACATAGGTGATAATCACAACTCGCTCATTGTGTTTATGCAAATCGCTTCTTTCATATATATCCTTATTTAATTCGTCGTCAAAACAAAATATTGTCTTACATTTCCTTTTCGTATATATATTTTAATCCACTTGATTATTTAAAAAAATATAATAGATAATCCAAAATATATATAATATATTACAAATATATTTAAATGGATTTTCATATAAGGATATATAAACATCAAATCTCAAAGTGTTATTCTCTTCAACACTTTATGGTTCGACAAAATAATCACAGATATATTGTCTTGTGGCATGTTTTGAGGTACTCCCTTAATAAGACAAATTGTCCAAAACAACAAAGTTGTTTATAATTAACTACTCGCAAGTAGTTAAATAAGAATATATATGCCCGTAACAACATCGAGTTGTTTTCCACTAAATAGTCTCTCAAGACTATTATATGGTTCAAGACATTATACTTCTCATACGAGCATCAAACCATATATAATTTGCAAAAGACATGTTTTATTCCTTCAAAACATTTCTTTTTTTTGCAAATTTTTAAAAAAATGAACTATATATATTTACGTTTTGATCACAAATCAATACCATAAACTCTAATATAGTTTTATTATTTAAAACGTTTCTAACTCACTTGTTAGAAGAAATAAAAAATAAAGTGATTACAAATCAACTTTATTAGTTTATCATAGCTAATCTAATTCTAACCCGCTCGTTAGAAAATAAAAGATTATAAATCGTTGAAGTATATGGTTTCCTGGATTAACCGCTTCTAATTCACTCATAAGAAACTACACGTGTACTATATAAAATAAATATCCGGTTTCAATAACTAACCATTTCTAATATACTTGTTAGAATACAAATGATTACATATTTCATTATATGGAGTTTTGGTTATATAAAGTAAACCTTTTCTAACACGCCCGTTAGAAATAAACGATTACCCAAAATAACTTTAAAGGTTATTGGTTTTTATATACAACCGTTTCTAACCCGCCCATTAGAAATAAACGATTATGACAATTGTTTCAAAAATTATTGGTTTATATAAAAATAAACTACTTCTAACATGCTCGTTAGAAAAATTAAACGTCTACATAAAACGGTGTTTATGTGACAACGGTCAAAATTCGGGTAGTATTCATACTGATTATAGTGATTGTAGGGATGATAAGCCTTACGTAATAGATTAAATGGGAATTTAATGGAACTTTGGGAAATTCCAGGACTGTTTGCCAATAGGTTATCCGTATTAGATGCCGATGACGACCCGGTTTACATTACAAAGCTAGGAATTGTTTCGTAATGCTTGGTTGGACTTGGAATAATAGTTTTGGAACGGTACTATTGTTAAAGTTAGTGTAAATTATAATTCGTGGTTTTAAATCGTTAAAGTCAGTAAGTTGCGCGATTCAGAATCTTAACACGAATCCAAGACCCAACACGATAAGGAAGCCTCTAATACGATTAAGTTAGCTAGAAATAAATATTGATATGTGGGGAAATATTATATAGACCAAATGGGTAAAAACCTTAGGTATTTAATATGTAGATGTTTTTATAAATTGTGAGATTGAGTATTATGTTTTAAGTTTTTATAAAAAAAAATTATAATACCCAACCCCCCAATACCCGGTCGACACCCCTACCCCCATAATATTCTTTAATTATTATTACTATTATTATTACTACTAATTTCCCTTCCCCATAAAAACCCCACCAATACTCCAACACCCCTCATTCTTACACTTTCACCTTCACACACTCAACAATAACCATCAATCTTCTTCCCATCTCCCTCTTGAACCGAAAATTACTCCCAAACACCCTATTCTTCATGTTTTGTTCATCTTGTTATAAAAATGAACACAAAAACTTGAGTTATTAAGTGTTTTGGGTGATTAGGAAGCCAAACTTTCAAGAACCTAAAGATTTCTAGAGAGAAAAACCATCAAACCCCATATTTTCAAGTGTTATTCAAAGGTAAGTGATAGGAGAATGGACCCGAATCACCGGTTCAAATCAAACGGTAAAATAAAAGGATAGATCTAACGGCTCGCTTGGATACAGATTCACCACCAAACGAAACGGTAGGGCTGCGAATCACTCCCGAAGATACAGAAATCACCACTCCGGTTATGAATTCGGGTCTAAGAACACCACTCAATATGCCACCAATGAGCTAGCATAGACACAATTAATTTAACCCAAAATCCATTGAGATAAATTAACCAAAAAGAGAAAACTCTCAAACTCAAAATACACTGCCTTCATTAATTAAAAAGTTCAATACATATAGGAAAATAAATCAACTACCACTAAAGAAACTAAAAAGCAAAATACTACTGATTATGCTAAAAGTACAACTACAAAAGCATGAAAATAAACTGTTGTTGGCTACGTGGGCTTCCCATGGCTTGCATGAATTTCTCATTTGAATAACTATCCACTTGACCAATTGGAGCAAAGTGTACGTTGATCCACATGTATATCATCCTCTCCTTCTTTAAGAGAGTTTGTCCTCAAACTCAAAACTCCAAAGGCCAATCTGAATAGAGCGTCTAAGCGAAGGTTTATTCGGGCTAAAACATCCGCGCCGTGATTCATTTACGTTTAACTGAGAATTTAAAAACTTGGAAGCATTTGAGACATAACTTGAAATGAGATGGAGGATCACACATGGACTTAAATGTGTAGGAATGATAAATGTGCTTAACTTCAATGGAGCTCGAATTCTGTATCTCTTCACTGTTACTTGCAAGACCCACATTTATAAATGGATAGAACTTTGTTTTCTTGTTGTGCGACTTCAAAATCCGTATTGCAGTTTGATCTTGGACATTCGCTGGTTTGGGTTGGCCGGGTTTATGATCAGTTTTGTTCCAAATTTCCCGCATGGATAGTAGTTCCTTCCAGCCAAACTCATGCGCGTCTAATTGTGGTTCGGATTCCATATAATCAAGTGACTTGATACTCCTTTGACTGGTTGTCCATCCAAGGGTTTGTGTCACCAACGAACACTCGTTTTCATCAGGAACAAACCCGTCTTCGTCATACCGGGGTCCTTCATCTTGATCGGAAGTCTCGCTAAAAGCTTCTCGCACAAATAAACAGTTTTCTTCGTTGGGCTCGAGTCCATCTTCATCATATCGCGGTTCAACTTGTTGGTTGCGAACGGTGAAGAGTAACTTCTCAATCTGATCTTGTATGCGCTTCACTTTCTGCCAAATAACAATGTCATGAAAATGGTTTTGTAGATCACGAAATTGATGTTCCAAGGATCTGTTTTCATAAGCCACAATTCTTCTTCTTCTTCTTCTTCTTTTTTAAGGATGATGAGTCGAAACAATGGAACGCTTCGACTCTGATATCAAATGATAGGAGAATGGACCCGAATCACCGGTTCAAATCAAACGGTAAAATAAAAGGATAGATCTAACGGCTCGCTTGGATACAGATTCACCACCAAACGAAATGGTAGGGCTGCGAATCACTCCCGAAGATACAGAAATCACCACTCCGGTTATGAATTCGGGTCTAAGAACACCACTCAATATGCCACCAATGAGCTAGCATAGACACAATTAATTTAACCCAAAATCCATTGAGATAAATTAACCAAAAAGAGAAAACTCTCAAACTCAAAATACACTGCCTTCATTAATTAAAAAGTTCAATACATATAGGAAAATAAAACAACTACCACTAAAGAAACTAAAAAGCAAAGTAGTATTGATTATGCTAAAAGTACGACTACAAAAGCATGAAAATAAACTGCTGTTGGCTACGTGGGCTTCCCATGGCTTGCATGAATTTCTCATTTGAATAACTATCCACTTGACCAATTGGAGCAAAGTGTACGTTGATCCACATGTATATCAGTAAGTTTCTTGAACAAAAACCTTTATGAAAAATCTTTATATTTTCTTTTTTGATCAAGCTTTTCACCAAATAACTAAAGATATTAAAATGAGCTTTGTTAAATAAACAATGGGAATGAGATAAAGGGGAAAATGGTGATGAATATATATATATATATATATGTGTGTGTGTGCGCGTGTGTGTATGCCGTGAGTTAGTGTGTGTGTGTATGTAAAGCCGTGTGTGTGTGGAGTTGGTTGTTAGTTGATTAGATGATAGATTATGCTTAGATCCTTTAATTTGATTAACATGCAATAGGGTTTTCTTACAGAGTTTTAGATCGGATGCAAAAGTATATTTTTATGTTCTTGATGGTCTAGTAAAATGGTATAGGGATGAGACTAATGAAATGTGACTTATTTGATCAATATGTTCATGTCTTTGCTTTGTTGAAGTTGAGTTTTTAGAGGATGTATGACTTATGAAAAGGTCTGATTGTGATAAAGATAAAATGGTTTTCATTAGCTTAATATAGTGTAAAACAAGTTTGGAGAGGATCTATATGCTTGGGAGACCTTGCATGTCCGATCCAAACTTGTTTTACGGCTTAAAATGCCAAAATACGAGTTTTTGAGAAAGATTTTCTAAAACTAATTTAGAACAGGTTTTACAACTTAATTTGACGTAAAATAAAGAGTAATTAAGTGTTCATAAAGGGATCAAGGTAAAAACCTAGGTAAACTTGCAAAAGATGCGCAAAAACGCTTGTTTTTTTACAAGATCAACGCATCAAAGACATTATTTTCAGGTCTGACGTAAAATAGAGTATTTAGTGTGGAAATGTGTTTAAATATCATCATTCAGGACGTATAATGAGTTTTCTATGTTAACGGATGTTTACAGTGCAAAACTATGTGTTAGAAGTTGCCAAAATGTGGTTTTTGAGACGACGGCATGCTAGATTGTGTGACTGTTTTAGAACAGCAAATTGGTCTTGTTTAGTGGATTAAATGCAGGTCCTATGATGGAAAATTAAGTTTATATAATGTTCATTGGTCAATATGTGACATTTGTGACATGTATGCAATGAAAAATTGCTAGAATAGACTGTATGGCGTATTATAATGGTATGTTAACTAGGATTGGAAATGTAAGATGGATTGTATGATGATTTTTACGTAGATGAATTCTTGGGAACATTGTCATGAAGCCTAAGACTGTCTATGTGTAATTTATGTTTACTAATGGTGGCTATGTTTTGATAAGAACGGACCTATACGGACATGAGTCGTAATGTAATTATAGTATAAGACTATGAACTACCTACATTATGATAAGTGTAATATGATAAGTTATGCACAATTGACATGGATTGATTATATGTGTGAACACGTAAATGTAGACTTAAGGAATAGATGATTTAATACGACATGTGTGTATGTGAAGATTTAATTTTAAACCAGATACCAAGATCATCATTGGATTGATAAGGGTAAGGGTTAACGGAAACATTATCGTTTCGATTTAACTAAGTCAATAAAGTTTGGTGAATGACTTGATTAGACGTAGAATGATTACTAAAATAGCCCGAACATTATAGGGTATTATTAGTAACATACTGTGGTTTGGACTAGGAAAATTGCTGGATTGCTACGCTAAGGTGAGTTTCACAGCCCCTTTTTCTACTTTAAGATGCTTTTGAAACATTTTCATAACCGGGGGATTAACATGCTGTATGAAGGGTAGGACTAGGATTGTTGAATAATTGATGGCCTTAGGTAGGTGCATGAGTTACTTTAGAGTATCTCGTTGGTCCATTCCGGATGGACCCATTTCCCGCACATCTTAATCATTAGCTCTATATTGAGCCGTGGTTTATGTTAGTAGATCTATTGGGTTGACGACCCTATCCTGACCAGTAACTGAAAATGGTTATCCGTCTTCTTTAGTGGGTCTAATGGGAAACATAACCCAAACCGTTCCTCTTTAATTAGAGATGAGCCTTGGGAAGCAAATTGTTGTGGTTTGATTAACGGCCTTAGGTTGCATCATCCAGGTTAGACCTAGCTAGACTACTTGATTCACTTCGAGTTGTACTCTATCATACTTGTTAAAATGATTGATATGGTTGTTAATAATGCTATAAAACCTGTGAACTCGCCAACATATTTGTTGATTTTCCTAAGCATGTTTTTCAGGTACTGATGTCTAGGGGATTTGAGAGTGGGTTTAGCGGACACAATGGTGGACATGATGTTGGGACCATGAATTATGAATTCTAAATTAAGAACTAGAACTATGTTTTTATGTTATTTTCAAATAATTTGTAAACATTAACTATGTAACTCGCTTCACCTTGGTATTAACATGTTTTTATTTAACTTTCTCAAGAAAAGTGAATGTGTTAAACTAGAGGGTGGTTGTAAGATGTCCATTCATATATACATGTGTGATGCTAAACTTTATGGTAACAACTTCTGTTACCTCATGACTTGCCTTCCGCTATGCGCTGTCGGGGTGTGACAATTTACTTTGGTTTTTCTAAAATAAACTTGTTAGAAATATAAAACTTGTTACAAAATGTAGACATCTTATTTGTCTTTACAAAATCATCAATTTCTAACACACTCGTTAGAAAATTAAATATATAAGTTTAAAAATTAAACTTATGATTTTGTAAATAATTATTTCTAATACGCTCATTAGAAATGTCTTATGACACGTTATTCTTTCAACGCCGTTGATTCTAACACACTTGTTAGAAATACATGTTACAAAACCTTTTATTTTCATAACTATTTTCTAATACTCTCATAACGTCGACATTTCAAAACTTTGAAACCATCTATTTAATATGCTCACTAGAAAGAAAACATTCGCAAATGTTTTTGCATGGTTTTACAAATATTATGTCTTTTCTAATAAGCTCATTAGAAGTTTAGTATTTCAAAACGTCTAAATACTTGTTAATATTTGTTAATGTCCAGTTTATCTCAACATGAACCCGTAAAGTTGAATTAAAAATTTGTTTTTTAACATAGTATTTCGGATTAAAGATTTCACCCCAATCATAAATTTAATCCGATTCGATTACCACAACATATTTCCAAAAGAAAAACCATATACAAACTTTCGCGAACCAGAAAATCCTTAAAAAGAAGGTTTTTAGATTGGTTCCCAATCTACACGAAAGTCTGTTTTACTAATCTGTTTAAGTTTGTTAGAAAAGTTACACTGAAATAGAAGACGAAATCATCAGCGTGAACCGGGCTTGTGTTTGACACAATTCCCTTAAACAGATTTGCGGTCTGTTCCCAAGGTACACCGATTCTAAACAGTGGTGGTGCACTGCCAGATTTGCGCACTTGCCATAAAGATAATTGAAACTTGGCTACTACGATTGAGTGTATGTGTGTTGCGAAAGTTTCTTAGTGTATTCTCCTCTCATATCAAATGAGGCACAAAGCCTACTATGTATACATAAACCATGGATAGTGAAAAGTCTAACATAATTAGAGGCTTAAATTTTCATTATTAGCCATAAAACTCTAATCAAGTCTCATAAAGAAACTTTACTTATAAGTTTGTTTTGAATTCACCATATAAAAAATATAATTAATAATTATAATTTCACTAAATTATAATTAAATCTACATTCACCATTTAATTTTCCAACATCTATGATATAATTTATACATTCATCTATATCTATACTATTATATAATACATCCTAGATGGGCATCAAGGTAATTTCACTACTTTTTTGAGATGGCATATGAAGAGGCATAAGTATACATCTCTATATTTTACCCTCTTTCTTCCCATTATGCCCTGTATACAACATATCATGCCTATGGTACATGTGACTAATACACGGTTAATATCTTCTCCACAATGTAACCACCATTCTTCTCACAAAAAGATAGAACCAGTTGTAGTGTTCGTCTCACAAAAAGATTCCTATCATGTCCTATAATTAGTTCACTGCTTATTTGATCCTCAATATGCTATTATAGCTACATTGTGTTCTTATTTTTCAATATTAATATCTATTATACATGATGACTCATTTCTTGATAGTTATACCAATACAAACGGTTAAATTAATATTTTGTGTTATTTGGTCGGTGAAGCTTATTGAACCACAACCGATGGCGGAAACATCGAGATGTCACGTAGTGACGATTGTTCATTATTTTCAATAATTTAATTTAATTTGACAATTCCAAAACCTCTATTGTAACATCAAAAATTTTAAATACATAAACTTGATAGATAATTCCTTTTAATATGATGTAAAGTGATTTACGTTTTTTTATTTAGATTAAATGAATAGAATATTATATTAATTAGAATCCTTCATAATGAAGGTGTAAATATACTTTAATGAATTAAAACGTATATGATGTTAAATTGGACTAAATTAAAAAGAATTGAAGATTATGATTAATTTGTCAATGAAGAGTCATGACAATAAACAAGAACTTGTTAGAAATGCATTTATATAACCATTGGCATGGCCTCATATGTCATTATGTTGTCATTCACACACAAAGCCTCCTCTTAATCACAATTTCGATTACAAGAACGTAGCCATTGCCAAGCTCCCATTAACACCCACTTCGAACATAAGGATCTCAAGATCGTCTATATGCTGGTTATTTTCGTCTATTTCAATCAAGGTACGGTTGATCTGTACGTTATATATTCTAAAATTCTATAAATGTTACTAAATATTCAGAACTATTTTAGATATATGAAGTTATTATTGGATATATATATATATATATATATATATATATATATAGACAAGGGTTCCGGTATAAAAACTTGATATTGTGAGAAGGGTAAAAAGGGCTCACAAGGTGACACGTGTCCCTAATCTAGATTAATGAAAAGGATAGGAAGGTAATTATACACAAATCATTTAAATTATTGAATTTAATTGTTTTTAATTAGGGAGTGATTATAAAGATATTATTTTCAAATATCACCCGATTTACACATCTCTCTGCCTATAATTCGATCCTTTTCTTTGCTTTACTGATTGTTTATTTTTGAATTTGAACAAGATAACCCAGACAAACAGTAGTGTGTTTTTTTGCTCGTCATCACGATCCTTTTATCATTTGTATTATGTGTTTTTTATACATTTGAATGTACACATGATCTGTTATGTATCGAGGTCCTTTTTTATTTCATTATGATTTCATTGTGTTTTGAGCAAACTTATTTTTTTCTTTTATCCATAACCTTGTGTGTTTTATTTTTTTTCTTGCATTGTGTTTTTTATTTCACTATTTTTTTGTTTTATCCATAACTAAAAAAACACATTTAACAAAAGAGAATGTGTTATATGTTTAATAAACTAACCCATTAGTTCAGAAACCCAATAACAATAAGATTGTGTTTTATGTTCAATAGACTAACTCATTAAAACATAAAACACAACCAGCTGTGTTTTATTTTGAATAAATTAACTCATTAGAACACAAAAAAAGCTAGCATCTCGAATGTGTTTTATATTATCTGTCTCCTCTTTTGTTCTGATCACCGGCTAATATAAAAATTGACATGGATAGAAGGAACCCCACCTCAATAACAATTTACTTTTATGAAGCCTCTATTGTTGTTTCTTTTTCCTCTAGATTACTGTGCCAACAACCACAACAATCTTTGTCTTCCTTGCTAGACATGTAATCAAACGAGAGAGAGAGAAACAAAGGCTTGTTGACTTTGCTCATAAAAAGCCTTTTAAGAATCACAACATTGAAATTGTTTCCTTTCCTTCTATCTAAGAAGCGATAATATTCAATTTTTTTTAAAAACACTACTTTTCCGCCAACACACATTAGAATAAGCTAAAAACACCATTGTCGGAGTTTATTATCTTTGCGTTGTGGAAGAACTGTGTAGTTAAGTTGATTGAGAGACGGGATTCGCCAGCGCCGATGGAGCCCATGATGATTATTATTTTAGGTTTACGACTGCGGGTGGTGGTGGAGAGGGTGCTCGTGGTGGGAAGGAAGGTGTGGGGGTCGATGTAAAGTTGTTGGGAAATTTTAGTCTCATAAGGAATTAGAATTTGGTTTTGATGTTGTTGTTGATGGTACAGATGAAGATGAATGCATACAAAACACATGAAGGAGAGAGATTATGTGGTTGTGATTATTACTCGAAGGAAATGTTGCCTTTTTATGGTAAGATGTGAATTTTTTGAGTGAATAATAATTAATGAGTTTGTATTAAATGGGAGGGTGCTTTGACTATTATACCCTCTAAAGACACAATTAATTATTAGATTATGACATAATTTGCAATTTTAACACCCATTTAATCTCAATCATCCATCATAATGATCTAAAGGATACAATTACTTCTCACCCTTCTCACAAAACACACCCTTTGTACCCTAACCCCACCCTATATATATATATATATATATATATACACATTATATTATATCATACTTATACACACACACACACACACTATACACATTATATAAGCTTCTCGATGACAATAAACAAAGTGCAAGGACAAACTATCCCGCATGTCGGTGTTTACCTCCTCGAACCTGTATTCTCACATAGCCAACTTTATGTGGCGCTGTCAAGGTGCACCACAAGGCACACAACAAAGGTATTGTCACACCCCAAGCAACGTGGATAACGAAAGCGGGGTCTACACTACAAATATAGTGTACCGAGAGGTTTTACTAGACTAAGTACCATAGCCTACATCAAAACAACGGTACATCACTACAAGCTAGCATACACATTATTGTGTTCAAAAGTATTTATTCAAAACATTATTCTTCACTTATGTTTTTTGTATTCACATAACTCTATGGTCCAGCTCTATTGTTTCACATTTTGAGTTACTTTCAAATCGCATTGTATTTAATACAAACTTAACGTCTAACTCTACTACACTTTCTACTCCTATACATAAAGTATTTGTACTATAAGTCAATTTTGTACTTTCTTTAATATTTATGCTAGCAATTCGTTAGGAAATCTAGAGTAATAGTAGTAGTAATAATAATAGTATTAGTAGTAGTAAAATTAATACTAATAATATATATCATCTCTATATGTAAAATTATTGTGTTTAGCTTTAAGACTTGTACATGTTCCCCTTCTTAGCCCAACTTCCCAACCATCTCCTCCGATCACCATGGTTCTTGAACTCAAAAGAGCTGACCACAACATACTTCCCCTCATCATCAAAACCAAGAAGAACCAATTGTTTCACCCGATGATTGATTTGCTTTCCCGTTCCAGATTATTCTTTGCGCTAACAGTCAAACCCCCAGTGTATGAATCGACCTTGAGGGAATTCTGGGCCAATGCTACCATCACCCCTCATAATGATGGATCCATTTCCATTTCATCAACGATTCAGTCAAAAGTTGTTACCATTACCCGTGAAATTCTCAACACTCATCTTCAACTTCAGGATGATGCTACTTGCGTCCTATCCTTTGATAAAACCACTATGCACTCTGCATTTGTGAATGTTGGGTATACTGGAAATCTCTCTTTAGACACACTGTGGAAAGCATATCTTTCACCCCGTTACAGGTATCTGCTTCATACTTTGATGGTTTGCTTTTAAAAGAAATACGATTCTTTCGATCAAGCATCAATTCATATTCAGGAGCTATTTTATTCCTTGATGAAGAACCAGAAATTTAGTCTTTCCATCTACATCTTCAATGAACAAATTGAAAATCATAATGAAAAGTCAAACAAATTCTTAATGTATCCGCATTTTTTAAGTTTTGTGCTATTAAAACTTCTTGATCAAAACATAATAGCAAATGCGGATGCTGTTTTTATGAAGAGTAAAATTGTCAAAGTTTTTACTTCCATGGCCAGTGGAACTGCTATCCAAGCACCCTCCTCCCTGAAACACACCAGAAAATCCCAGTCATCTACAAAACACAAACTTGCTCAAACACCACCTCTTGAGCCACCTGCTGAAACACAAACTCAGCAAACAATAGATGTTGTTGATGATTCCTCTCAACCACCTAGGGGTTCTCCACCACAAATTCACATCCTTGCCATCTTTGCTTCTTTCAATCAGACCTTGAACAACGAGCTCGCTAACGCTTCTCTATCACAAAGTGACTCCCGTGTCCTTGGGGAGTGCTTATTGAGTCTGCTCACTAACTATGCGCCTTTCATTAAAAAAACCCGCTCAACCTGTTCAAAAGTTCCACCCTTCACAACTTGAGACTCAAGAAGTGTTTGGCAAAAGTGCCCAAACAGAAACCTCTGAACCCTCCGGGCCATCCTCTGCCACTCAAACCAGATCCCCTGAACAGCAATCCTCTGTTACCAGAACCACAGCCTCTGATTCCAAAGCTAAATTCCCTGCTTCTAAAACCAAACCACCTAGAACCAGAACCTCTGCTTCCAAAGCTAAATTCCCTTCTTCTAAAACCAAACCACCTAGAACCAGAACCTCTACTCCCAAGAAACCCACGTCCACCACCAAGAAACCTTCCCTACCACCAACCAAAACCAAAAGACAACCCAAAACTACCTAAACCTCTGCTTCTCTATCATCATCCCCTCTAAAACAGTCCCCAAGTCATTATGCTTGAGGAGTTTTGATATTGGGTAGTTTTGGGTTGTCTTTTGGTTTTGGTTGGTGGTAGGGAAGGTTTCTTGGTGGTGGATGTGGGTTTCTTGGGAGCAGAGGTTCTGGTTCTAGGTGGTTTGGTTTTAGAAGCAGGGAATTTAGCTTTGGAATCAGAGGTTCTGGTTCTAGGTGGTTTGGTTTTAGAAGCAGGGAATTTAGCTTTGGAAGCAGAGGCTGTGGTTCTGGTAACAGATGATGGCTATTCAGTGGATCTGGTTTGAGTGGCAGAGGATGGCACAGAGGGTTCAGAGGTTTCTGTTTGGGCCCTTTTGCCAAACACTTCTTGAGTCTCAAGCTATGAAGGGTGGAACTTTTGAACAGGTTAAGCTGGTTTTTTAATGAAAGGCTCATAGTTAGTTAGCAGAATCAATAAGCATTCCCAAAGGACACGGGAGTCACTTTGTGATAGAGAAGCGTTAGCGAGCTCATTGCTCAAGGTCTGATTGAAAGAAGCAAAGAGGGCAAGGATGTAAATTTGCGGTGGGGAACCCCCAGGTGGTTGAGAGGAATCATCAACAAATCCATTGTTTCTGAGTTTGTGTTTCAGCAGCTGGCTCAAGAGGTGGTGTTTGAGCAGGTTTGTGTTTTGTAGATGACTGGGATTTTCTGGTGTGTTTCAGGGAGGAGGGTGCTTGGATAGCAGTTCCACTGGCCATGGAAGTAAAAACTTTGACAGTTTGACTCTTCATAAAAACAGCATCCGCATTTGCAATTATGTTTTGATCAAGAAGTTTTATTGCACAAAACTTAAAAAATGCGGATACATTAAGAATTTGTTTGACTTTTCATTATGATTTGCAATTAGGTTACTGAAGATGTAGTTGGAAAGACTAAATTTCTGGTTCTTGATCAAGGAATAAAATAGCTCCTGAATATGAATTGAGGCTTGATCGAAAGAACCGGATTTCTTTGAAAAGCATACCATCAAAGTATAAAGAAGATACCTGTAACAGGGTGGAAGAAATGCTTTCCACAGTGTGTCTAAAGAGAGATTTCCAGTATACCCAACATTCACAAATGCAGAGTGCATAGTGGTTTTATCAAAGGATAGGACACAAGTAGCATCATCCTGAAGTTGAAGATGAGTGTTGAGAATTTCACGGGTAATGGTAATAGCTTTTGACTGAATCGTTGATGAAATGGAAATTGGTCCATCATTATGAGGGGTGATGGTAGCATTGGACTAGAATTCCCTCAAGGTCGATTCATACATTGGGGGTTTGACTGTTAGCGCGAAGAATAATCTGGAACTTGAAAGCAAATCAATCATCGGGTGAAACAACTGGTTCTTCTTGGTTTTGGTGAGCAGGGGAAGTATGTTGTGGTCAGCTCTTTTGATTTCAAGAACCATGGTGATCGGAGGAGATGGTTGGGAAGTTGGGCTAAGAAGGGGGACATGTACAAGTCTTAAAGCTAAACACAATAATTTTACATATATACCAATTATATATTGCCAAACATCGTGTAGCCCCGCTGCAACGCGCGGGTTACTGCTAGTATTATATAGTGATTTTAGAGGTTGGATGTGATGACACGTCTAATTGGTCAATGATGATGTCAATAGGGAACAACCAACTTCAGAACATATGAGCCCAACCAATATTGTAACAATTGCTAGGTGCTAGTTGATCACCGACTAGTGATTAATCAGGATTAGTATGGATTAATCGTGATTAATCAGATTGAGATTTTATATGTAATTTTCAGTTTTATATATAGATACACACATTTTATATGTACTTGTTTTAAGGGGCATTGGATTTTAATAATCAAAATTTCACCGATTGACCGGCAATAATCTGTACTTCAAAAAATTCCTATCAACGATCCCAACTTTCAACGTATTGGCTGACATTGAACCTTTATTAATTGAGAACTAAGGTTCATTATCGGCCAATTACTAGGTTAGTTCTCAGTTAACAAAGGTTCATTGTCGGCCAATACGTTGAAATTTGGGATCGTTGTTGTGAATTTTTGAAGTACAGATTATTGTCGGCCAATGGGTGAAAGTTTGGATTATTAAAATCCAATACCCTTTTTTTTAAATAGGCATTTTTAACTCCTTCCTTGACTCATATATTTAACATATAGGATTAATCGCTAGAATTTCCGGGTTTTTGTCCAAATCAGACTAAAATTTCCATATTTTGACCGAAATTTGGCTGCAAAAGCTAGACAACCACCGACTAGCAATTAATCGGTGTTTACTTTTGAACCTCCAACTAGTGATTAATCGGAGGTTAGGCAAGATTTTCACAACCATGGCCACAATGTATTTTTATGTTAACTTGAAGGTTTAGAATTCAAATTCCATTTAATTCATTCAGATTCAAATTCAATTCAAATATATTTATCTTCCTAGAAATTGAATAGTAAATGACAATGGCCAATTTAGTAATTTCATAGTAACTTGGTTTTAGTGGTCCATGTTCGTCTTTTGAAAACCAGCTAGAGGAGATACCCCCTGTGAGATCAACACCAGCGTGTTTTCCCCAACCCAACCAAAGACGAGCAAATATGCTAGTCGCAGAGTGTATCTCCATTCCGCGAGGTCCGTAAGGAAGTTCACAGGGTCCTCCATCTTGGATGAAACCTTGCTCGCCTTAAAATGTCCCATAGAATGTCCCACACCCAGTCATGTCGGTATTTGAACCCGAGCAACTCCTTGCAGATTTTCACGCCTCTTAAATCAACCATCATCAAGACATCATTTGTCCCACACCATAGAATGTCCCACACCCAGTCATGTCGTATTTGTCTATCTCGAAAAGCACCCGAGAGATAAACTAGTAACTCATATATATCCATACAAAAATAAAATATCTCATATGCCATTACAAAATAGTTAAAGCATCACATAGATTTAATTCATTAAGATAATAAATGATATTTCTAAAACATTAAAATTATGTATATGGCCATTTTTTAACTTCAATTTTTTTATTTACCCATTTACAGTTTACAGTTGAATTCTTTTTAGCCACGTAATAGAAATAGAAATGGAAGATATGAAATTTTCTAAGATAAACACATTAACTTTTATCTCTTTTGTTAATTAAATTCTCCATTTCATAATTGTAAAAATTACATCAAGATGTAGGCAGACGGTCAACAAGCTCCGTCACCACCCCTCTTGATTGCGAACCCTAATCTACTAAATACACACCCTTGCCTCTTGGAGTCGAGATATTGTTATTGATAATCCGTTGCACCCTGGTCAAAAAACTCATAGCTTCCAGTGCTAGGGAGCCAAAGGTATCAAAAGCCAGGGGGACGAAAACATGTTGGTTCTCTTCACAAGCTTTAGCATACTTCTCTGTAGGATCAATTTTGAGCTAAAATCTGATTTTGATGAAGAATTATGTTGAACACACACTAAATATTCAATAAAACCCACTAGATGATTTGCATAATATGATAATACAATGAGAGCCCCCAAATCTCTAGGATGTGTGTTGGTGATAAAACCCTAATCTATCTATTTATAGCCCAAACACACTTAGGCTAATTACATTTAGGTCCTTAGGGTTAATACATTACTAAATCACTCACTAAACAAGAAAACCATTTTTCTAAAGTAATAAATATATTTTGTCTAAACAAAATATATTTATTATCCATAGCGCCTTTCTTGATCATAACTTGAGCTTCACTCATCGATCTATTATCTGGATTTCTCGAGTCGCCTTACGTGTTGACCGCGACTCGTTCGACTTTGACTTTTGTTGACCAAACTTTGACTTGTTGACTTTAACTTGTTGATAACATTAGACTACCAAATTTAGACCCAACAATCTCCCCCTTAGTCTAATGTTATCAATCTCTTGTATCCTCTTCAGAATCGTCAATCTCTACATACTCTGATCTTCAATTTAGAAAGCTTCAGTCTCAAATCCAATGCCCAACATTTTCACTTTCTTTGTTTTCGCCCGTCTCATTTCTTGTCTAGCTACAAACCTGTTACCTCTAAAAAAATCTAGAGGATATAACCATGTAAGGTCAACACAAGCGTTTTTTCCCTAGCCCAATTAAAGACGAGCGAATTTGCTGGTCGTAGAGTGGATCTACCTTCTGTGAGTTCTGTAAGGAAGTCCACAAGGTCCTCCATTTTAGCTGAAATCCCTGCTTGCCTTAAAATGTCTCACAAAACATCCCGCACCCATTCATGTTGGTATTTGAACCCGGGCAGCTTCTTGCAGTGAACCGCGTGTTCCCCGTATTTATCCAGACATGCCTTGCGGCAGATTGGACATGTTTCATATTTAGGGTATATGGGGACCAACAAATGGTATTTAAGAATGGCCCTGTATTCCACTGCAGAGATGCTTTGGCCGAAACCATCAATCGGGATAACGGTCAGAAAATCCTAGACTTGAGGACCCTACAAGCATTCAATAATCGCCTTCTAGCGCAAGGACAAACCAAAAAATTCTCCCAAGCTCTGAGCAATTTTGCTAAAAAAAGGCATTCGCCAAAGTTTTATGAGGCTTTAGGGGATGTCCTTATTAGAGAAACCGCTAATATCAAAGTCTGGGAGAGAGACATTTAGCCGTTTGAGGGCCTGCATGTAGTCCGAGTCCAGGCCAACAATCCCACTATTCCGTAAGATATGATCTTGTAGCTTCCAAGATAAAGCTCTTGACGCCAAAAAAGCATAAACCCCAACATCCTAAGCTGCCTAATCCTCCCAAGCGCATCGGTAGAGATGCCAATCGCTACTGAAGGTCACCAAAGAACGGACCCCCACATACATCTATGTCTTCAATGGCTTCCAGGAGCCCCTTATCAAAACAGGATACCGCATCATCCATCACAGGGGGTTGGCATGTCCGTAACCCAAAAGCAACTTAACGAACTGTAACACCCAAAAAAAATCCGTTTCACTTAACTTCACTATTAGGCGTGATTATCAAATAACCAAACGAATTAAATATTAAAGTGAATGTTTTATCAACGAATAAAACGGGACCTAGATGATATAAAACGGGGATTATGATCCTAATAGAGAAATAACCTCGTTAGTTTTATTATTTAGAAAGTAGATAAAATGTCCTTCAAAGCCTAACTAAGTTAACTTAGTTAGTAATGGGTTTTGAGTAGAAATAAAAGAGAGGGACCATGGTTGCCAATATGCCAAACTTGAGTTTTTTAATAGAATTAAAAGAACGAAAAAACACACACAAAGGTGTGTATGTCGATTATTATTAGGAGATTCAATCTCCCTTCACCTACACGTAGAATTAGAAGTAGGTTTTATGAGTTATTGAGTGTTGATCCTTTACATTTTTTTCCTTAGAAAACTACATATTCCTATTACAATACGCATATTTTATCACTTTATATTGGATTTGTCTATCTCAAAAAGCACCCGAGGATTTATCTTTCTCGAAAAGCACCCGAGCGATAAACTAGTAACTCATATATATCCATACAAAAGTAAAATATCTCATATGCCATTACAAATAGTTAAAGCATCACATCGATTTATATCATTAAGATAATAAATGATTTTTCAAAAACATTAAAATTATGTATATGGCCATTTTCTAAATTCAATTTATTTTATTTACCCATTACAGTTGAATTCTTTTTAGCCATTTAATAGAAATAGAAATGGAAGATATGAAGTTTTCTAAACATTAATTTTTATCTCTTTTTTTAATTAAATTCTCCATTCCATAATTATAAAAATTACATCAAGATGTAGGCAGGCGGTCAACAAGTGTTGATGCACTTTCTGTGGACGTCACTGTCGAATAGACTAGGGTTGAGTTTTTGTATTGCGTTACATGAGATTGTGGTGATCCATAAGGGCATTTTATGGATCTGACGCATTTGTAAAATATAGGACAATACACTAAGCCTGGTTCGACCTTTATACAAGGGGCGAATGTGGAAGTTTTCCACATTCGACCATTATAAATGGGCGAATGTGGAAATACTCCACATTCGACCATCACTAAGGGGCGAAGGTGGAACATGTGTATTGGACTATAAATAGCAATCTCATGTGTTGGTTTTCATTTGGTGATTTGAGTTTGTACTTTGAATGCTCTCAAGGGGGAGGTCATGCCCGACCTCCCCCGGCCACGAGATAGATGTTTATCCTACTGATGACAATGTTTGTAACCGTTTCTGTAGTAATACGAATCTGTGATGACTTTGTTATCATTAATTTCTGTCTCGTCTCGAATCTCCCGTCTGAAACCGAGTTGTTTATGCGTATTCGATCCACGAGTTCGGTTCCTAACCGGATTCACAACAAGCTCCATCACCACCTCTCTTGATTGCGAACCCTAATCTACTAAATACAAACCCTTGCCCCTTGGAGTCAAGATATTGTTATTGATAATCCGTTGGACCCTGGTCAAGAAACAGATAGCTTCCAGTGCTAGGGAGCCAAAGGTATCAAAAGCCAGGGGGACGAAAACATGTTGGTTCTCTTCACAAGGTTTAGCATACTTTTCACTTTCTTCGTTTTCCCCCTTGGCATTTCTTGTCTAACTACAAACATGTCATCCCTCAAAAAAAATATAGAGGATATACCCATGTAAGGTCAACACAAGCGTGTTTTCCCTCAAGCCCAACCGAAGACGAGTGAATTTGCTCGTCGCAGAGTGGATCTCTCTTCCGTGAGGTCTATAAGGAAGTCCACAAGGGCTTCCTTCTTAGCTAAAATCGCTGCTTTCCTTAAAATGTCCCATAGAACATCCCTCACCCAGTCATGTCGGTATTTGATCCCGGGCAACTCCTTGCAGTGAACCGCATCTTCCCCGTATTTATCCAGACATGCCTTACGGCAGATTGGATAGGTTTTGTATTTAGGGTATTTGGGGACCAACAAATGGTACTTAAGAATGGCCCTGTATTCGAACGCAGACATGCTTTGGCCAAAACCATCAATCGGGATAACGGTCAAAAAATCCTGGACATGAGGACCCTACTAGCATTCAATAATCGCCTTCTAGCGCAAAGACAAACCAAAAACGTATCCCAGGCTCTGAGCAATTTTGCTAAAAAAGGCATTCGCCAAAGTTTTATGAGGTTTTGGGCGATGTCCTAATTAGAGAAACCGCCAATATCAAAGTCTGGGAGAAAGACATTTAGCCGTTTGAGGGCTTGCATGTAGTCTGAGTCCAGGCCAACAACCACACTATTCCATAAGATGTGATCTTGTAGCTTCCAAGATAGAACTCTCGAGGCCAAAAAAGTAAAAACCCCAACATCCTAAGCTGCCTAATCCTCCCAAGCGCATCGGTAGGGATGCCAATCGCCACTGAAGGTCACCAAAGAACGGGCCCCCACACACATCTATGTCTTCAATGGCTTCTAGGAGCCCCTTATCAAAACAGGATACCGCATCATCCATCATGGGGGGTTGGCATGTCCGTAACCCAAAAAGCAACTTAGCGACCTGTAACACCCAAACAAATCTGAAAAAATCCATTTCACTTAACTTCACTATTAGGCGTGATTATCAAATAACCAAACGAATTAAATATTAAAGTGAACGTTTTATCAACGAATAAAACGAGATCCGGATGATATAAAATCGGGATTATGATCCTAATAGAGAAATAACCTCGTTAGTTTTATTATTTAGAAAGTAGATAAAATGTCCTTCAAAGCCTAACTAAGTTAACTTAGTTAGTAATGGGGTTTGACTAGAGATGAAAGAGAGGGACCATGGTTGCCAATATGCTAAACTTGAGTTTTTTTAATAAAACTATAAAACGAAAAAAATACAAAGGTGTGTATGTCGAATATTATTAGGAGATTCAATCTCCTTTCACCTACAAACCCAAAAACACATGAACAACCTATAATCCAAGCCATATCAAAGGGTAGATCCGTGCATTAGTCAAACACGAGTCATCTAAGGTCTAAACCACAACAAGGTACCTTTTACTTTCCTAAATGTGATATAATATTCATTCTTGATCATGGTGAAAATCCAGGGTTTTCATAAAACATGAAATTGTAGGTTGTTAGAGGCTGCTCTAGCCTTAGGGAATCTCAATCATGTTTAACTTGGTTGTGAAAAACATTTCTTATGTGTGTTTGAAATGATCATAATATTATGTAAGAAGTGGGTTTTGGCAATTAAGTGTTTTGTAGCTAACTAAGGGTTCTCTAGTGATAGGGAATCCTAATTAGACAAGGAATAACTTATGGATGATCATCAATGCCACCCGGTTAGTCGGTAGTTAAATAAACGCCTTGGGCGAAGTGGTATGTGCACCAAGATCACTCAGATAAAGTGAGGGTGCCAATTTGGTAAGCTAACTTCTAATTAGCCCTAATGCGCGCTAATGCACCTAGAAATTACTACATTAGTGAAATCTTGGGAATGGTAAAAATCTAAGTTCGTAAGGTCTTATAGGGTTTCAAAAAAGTCATTGAGTCGAAAACAATGGATTTAAATAGAGTAGTGTCGCCACAGGTGGCTAAATTTGATTTATTTCCTATAAGGGCATTTGGGGATTTTTAAAGATTTACTAAAGGCTAAATCTATAAACCGGGTCATAATAAGCAAATCGGACGATGTTGTTAGTTTAACAACTGTCAAATGGGTTACTAAAATGGTTGTTATGATTCTTGAATGACCAAGTAATGCTTATATGACCTATGGCCTTAACGTGTCAATTTAGGAGAAAACTACATAGATTTTAGTTAAGCCGATAGGCGTTTTTAACCATGGAAAATGGGCGTCTTATAAGCTCAATAAGTGGCGTGAAACAAGTCCCCAAGTTCCCTTAGGAAAGGTTTTAACTTAAGTAAAAGAACATCCAAAGGTTAGGAAAAACAAACAAGGAAAATTGACTACGTATGAAAATGGTGGGAGGAATCAGCAGCTAACAACCGTAAGCTATGGTCCAGTGGCCGTAGCTTACGGCGGGTCTGATCCCAAAAATGTTAGTTTGGCCATTTGAATTAGTTCGTTCTGTTTTCGATGCATATCAACGTTTTAACTATTTTAAATGTGTTATTAACAACACAACTAACCATTCCTTATGTAATGGTGCTAGGTATACATTCAATGGAAGTCCCGGATGCAAGGAGAACCGTACACACCCGAACCTCAAAAGCCTTCCGCAATAGATTCCCATTTAAAACATAAACCTTAATATAGGTTTGTGATACTTGAAAATGTAAAGTTACGTGTTACTATCAAATGTAAATCTTTAAATGTGTTGTCTTTTCACAAATAATAAAGTTTTAATCGGGAGTGATTTTAAATAGGAATAATGGAAATAAATAATCTCAACTATTGACTATTGGCCAATAACAGTCTCAACTATGAAAATTACCAATAGTGGTCCCAACTTTCGACATATTGGAATGTAATGGACCCAAACTAACGGAGGTCTAACTCCGTTAGTGTGGTGCTGATGTGGCATGCCACCTAGGATGCCACGTAGGATCATTTTGCCACCTAGGATGCCACGTAGGATCATTTTTCGATCTAGGATGCCACGTCAGCATCACACTAATGGAGTTAGACCTCCGTTAGTTTGGGTCCATTATATTCCAATATGTCGAAAGTTGGGACCAGTATTGGTATTTCTTTGTTGGGACTGTTATTGGCCAATAGTCAATAGTTGGTGTTGGGTCTGCTGACCTGGAGAAGAACAGATGATTGAAAAGCCAAAATATTCTATCTTTTGATCCTTGAATAAAAACAGTTGTTATAAAGAAGCTTTCCCCAAAAGACTGTTGACCCTAACAACTGCTGCTTCAAACAACTGAGAAAGACAACTGCTGCTGCTGTAAAGTCTGCTGAACAAACGTCTGATGAATAAAGGTCTGATGAAGAAACAACTGATGAGCAAGTCCTGAAGAACAAAGGTCTGTTGAACCAACAGCACTTTGGTTCAACAGATGATAGAGACCATAAGAGCTTTACTTTAACAGTGTTTTGTATATCAGAGTTTTCAATGTAACAGTAGTTATAGTTAGCAGATGTTAGAAGTTGTTAGTCAGTTAGAGGTCGCTGTCTTAGGTGACGTCAGCACTGATCATCAGAGGTTTAGTGTTAGTCTATAAATAGAACAGTGGATGTACTGTTCTATTCATCACTCGTCATTCTCTAAGACAAACATTCTCTGAGTGATCAGGCTGAGGGGGAGTTTACTTGTACAATTGTAATCTTTCAATTAATGAAAGCATTCGATTAAAAACAATTATTCTCCATGTTTTGATTTATAGTTTATTCCGCTGCACTTTCCATTTATATTTCACTTCATTCATTTCATAATTATCTAAACAATCAAAACAATCAGAACTCAGATCCTAACAATTGGTATCAGAGCTAGGTCAATTAAATTCGATCTAACCAATCAATTTAATACAAACAGATCAGCTCACAATTATTGATATCGTTTGTTTGTCGGATTAAAAAAAGAGTAATAGTTTATTTTCGTTTCAACAGTTAGTAAACAGACTTTGTTTTTGAAAAATCAAGAGAATGACTTCACTCAATCAAGATCCACACAACACTGGCACTAGCAACAAGCCTCCGATGCTTGTCAGGTCAGAATACAACATCTGGCAGCGTCGGGTGGCTCATGTGTTAGCACAACAGAACACAGGGTGCTGGAAATCGGTAGTATTTGGACCACATGTTCCAATGGTACCGAGTGCCGAGGATCCAAAGATCCAAGTACCAAAGAGTGTTGCGAACTACTCAGAGCAAGATTTTCAAAAAATCGAGCTAGATGCCAAGGCTTTCAGCATAGTAGCCATGGCACTGCCGAATGATATCTATGTCGGACTCTTGCACTGCAATAGTGCTAAAGAACTGTGGGATGCTCTTAAAGAGCAGTTCGGGGGAACTGAAGATGTGATTGAAAACAACCGTGAAATACTTAACCAACAATATGAAACGTTTAGTCACATAAAAGGGGAGTCATTAACACAACAGTTTGAAAGGTTTAATTGTCTGATTAGTGAACTAAAACTGGTTGGTCTAACTTTTCCTAATTCAACACTCAATCATAGGTTTCTTAGATCACTTCAGGACAAATGGGACACTATAGCTACAGTCATGAGAAACTCTATCGGATTCAAAGACCTAACCCTGACCCAGCTTCATGGTAAGCTCCTGACTTATGAAAGGGAGCTTAACCAGAAAAAGAAGCTCCAAGACTCTGGAAAAGTGTCAGATGACTATGTATTTGGGAATACTGCACTTTTGGGTCAAGAGGAGGGTTCTGGAAATAGTAAGGATCAGAGGTATGATCATTACATTGACATAACCACTGGTTTTAACAATGATCCTTATTCATCACCCAACTATGCTTTTGCAGCTAGTGGTGATATCCAGGCTTCTGATAATTCATCTTTTGTGTACAATGACCTTCAATATATTGACCCTTTGGACTTAGAAGAAATGGACATCTTGCATTAGGTTGCCCTGCTCAGTATTAGAACCAATAACTTCTATAAGAAAACTGGCAGAAGGTACCCAGGTTTACATGGTGGGTCAAAGGTGGGGTTGGATAAATCAAAGATAAAGTGTTACAAGTGTCATAGAATGGGTCACTTTTCTAGGGAATGTAGGAGTCAAAATGGTACACCTATGATCACCTATCCAAACCAAAGGCCTCAGACCAACACTTATCAAACCATCCCTGTACCAAATGTGCAAAACACTGCTCATTTTGCACAAACCCAAACCACTGTTCCTGTGCACTATGTTCAAACCACTGTGCCTCAGTATCACTATGTCCAAACACCTGTTACTCAGGCACAAGTGCCAATGACTGCTGCTCCACCCTCTGCTCCAGCAGAGACCAGGTTAACAGAGTTTCTTTACTCAAGGCTTTGTTGACTGGAGCAGTCTACCAGATGAGGTAATAGATGACAACATTGCTTTAGTTGCCAATTCTGAAAATAACTTTTGTTTTATGGCACTAGAAACAATTGTTGAAGAGACTGATTCTGAGGGTTTGGTGGCTTTGTCTGAAAATGTGACTAATGGTGTTGTTGATGAAGTTGTTTCAGCTGAAGAATCTGAAGTGGAGGTTGTGAATCTCTCAGACCCCTTGGGTAGTGATGATTGTGATTGCCAGTGTAACTGTGCCTTGATGGCTGCTGCTAAGGTATCTCCTCAAATCTTAAATGACTTATGCTCAGACAAATGTATTGTGGCATTTGCTAAGATAAAAGAGGTAAATGAAAACTTTAGAAAGAAAATTTTGGAAGATGAAATTCAGTTTGAAAAACTCACTAAATAGTTAAAATAAAAAATAACTGAAAAAGAATTTGAAATCAGCAGTTTAAAACATGAAGCAAGCATAACCAGAGACCAGCTTCAGACTATGATAACAAAATATCATAGTTTTAAAAAGGAGCTTGAGTCCACCCAAGTTGAATGTAAGAAATGGGTGGAATCATCAAAAGGTTTTGAGATGATTGTTAACCAACAATCTAAAAGTCATGTGAAATTTGGATTTGGTTTTCAAGAAACCACTGCTCAGAGTTCACAAACCACTGACAAAAAGGAACCACAGTTGGTTGAAGTCATCCCCACCAATTCAAAAGGTCAAGAAATCAAGGTTACTGAACCCAATGGCAAGAAAATCATTCTTGAAAAATTGGAAGGTACACCCTCATTTGATGAAATTGAGAAATATCAATTCAAACCAACCTGGTCAGATGAGTGTGAACTCCTTGAAAATTTTAAACCAATGACCTTCAAAACCCCTGATGGTAAATTGGCACCACAGGCAAAAGTCATCCCCTTAACAGATCTTCCAACAGATGATCAAACATCTGTTGAAAAGAAGAAAGAAAAGGGGAAAGCCAAAAACAACTTGTTTTGTGATTTTTGTGAAAAGAAGAACCATGTCACCAAAAACTGTTTTCTTCTAAAAGCATATGACATCAACAAAGCAACAAGTTTAAATGATTCTAAAACAAATGAATGTTCAATTTGTAAGAAAAAGAATCACAAAACAAAAGAGTGCCTGTATCTCAAAAATTTTGATGAGAAGATAAAAGAGTACAAGGCTAAAACTCTTGAAAGTCAAGTGGTGAGTACTTCAAAAGGAAAACCCAAACAGACTTTTGAACCAGTCTAAACAGCTGTTACCAAAGGTCTGAACAAAAACTCTGCTCCCAAAGATGTTCAGGTAACAGATGTCCCACCAGCCAACAGACTACCAAGAGGTTATGGACAACCCACTTGTCATCGTCTGCCACATGTTTATGAAGAGCCCAAAAGGCCTTCAAAACCAAAAGTGAACAGACATCCTCATGGTTTTCAGCATCTGACAAGAAATGATCAAACATTTGTTGGACCAAGTGTTGACATTCAAGCACTGGCAAATGGTCAATTACAGCTGTTGAACCTAGTCCAAAAGCTAGTTCAAACCACTGATCATTCTCCTCAACTTAAGGTTGAGACATCTAAGAACCCATCCAAATCCAACTTGGCTTTGGACACTCACCAAAACTAAAATCTTTACTGCTGTGCAGGGAGCTTCTGCTTGCTTAGATAGTTTATGGTATGTAGATAGTGGAGGTCCCAGGCACATGACAGGATGTAGAGCCCTTCTTCTGGACTTTCTTGCACATGGAGGGGGTGATATATCCTTTGGTAATGATTCTAAAGGTAAAGTGTTGGGTTCTGGTACTGTCAAAGCAGGGAGGCTTAAGTTTGAAAATGTTAATCTGATAGACAATCTAAAATTTAATCTACTTAGTGTGTCTCAAATGAGTGACAAAGGATATGGGTCATTCTTCACTAAGCAAACATGTAAGATTGTTGGCCCAGAGGCTGTTGAAAAGATTAACACCATCATTGCTGAGAGTAAAGCACAACTTGTTGCTCATAGAAGTGGCAATGTGTATGTAGTTGATATGTTGAAGGATAATCCTATGGCAAATGTCTGTCTGTTCTCTGCTGCCTCAACCAAAGAGACAGAATTGTGGCATAGGAGACTTGGTCACACCAACCTTCAAACTATCAACTCTCTCTCCAACCAAAACCTTGTCAGAGGTTTGCCATCAAAAGAATTCAAATGTGATGAGCATTGTGTTTCCTGTCTAAAAGGTAAACAACATAAAAGCTCTTACAAATCAATTGATGAGTCCAAAACTAGTCAGTGTCTACAATTGTTGCACATGGACTTCTTTGGCCCAGTTAAAATCATGAGTCTAAGAAGAAAGAGATTTTGTCTTGTCATAGTTGATGATTTTTCTAGGTTTACATGGACTTACTTTTTACACTCTAAGGATGAGACTGCAGGTATTTTGAAGGATTTTGTCACCAAAGTTGAAAAACAATATGACTTGCCAGTAAAAGTCTTTAGAAGTGACAATGGAACAGAGTTTAAAAATAAGGAGTTGGATGATTTCTGTGTGTTAAAAGGGATTGTAAGGCAGTACAGTATCCCAAGAACACCAGAGCAAAATGGGGTGGTTGAGAGAAAGAACAATGCTAGCAGATTCTGGTTTGCCACTGTCCTTTTTGGGCAGAAGCTGTAAACACTGCTTGCTATGTTCAAAACAGAGTTTTAATCAACCCAAGACATCAAAAGACTGCTTATGAAATTTTGTTCAAAATCAAACCACTGATATCATTTTTCAAAGTCTTTGGCTGCCCATGTTTCATTTAAATTCTTAAAGATTCCATTTCAAAATTTGCAGCCAAAGTAGATTGTGGCTGTTTTCTGGGGTATTCTTCTACTGCTAAGGCCTATAAAGTGTTTAACACAAGGACCAAAACAATAGAAGAAACTCTGAATGTGAAGTTCAATGAACTTTCATCTTTAAAAATCCCAGCAAACCCTGCTGAGTTATTTGATTTGGATAAATTCAAATTTGAAGATATTACTGTCAAAACTAACCCTGCAGGTGCTCCACAATCTCCACAACAAGACTACAGAATGGATGTTGTGATTCCAGATCACTACAAAGTGTATCCTGTATCAGAGGAACCAGTAGTTCAAAACAACTGTCAAAACTCTGTCACAGCTGAGTCAGCCACTGTTGGCCAGTCTTATCCCCAAACCACTGCTTCACCCATCCAATCCACTGCTCAATCATCTGTTGACTAAAGTCAATCATCTGTTGACCATAGTCAAACATCTGTTGACAAAAGTTAGTCCAACTTTACAACACATGGACCCATTCCTCCACCTCCATTCCAAACATCTGTTGACACTACAAAAGTGCAACAGATGTTATGTCAACAGAGTCTCCAAACCTCTGTCCTTCACCTCAAAATGCCATCATACCATATCAGGGAGATCTAATCTACCTAAGAGCTCATCCACCAGACCAAATCATTGGCAACATCAGAGAAGGTGTGCTCACAAGAAGCCAATCTTCAAATATCTGTCTTTTTGCAGGCTTTTTATCCCTCACACAACCTGTCAAGTACCAAGAGGCACTGAAAGACAACAGTTGGGTGGAAGCCATGCAAGAAGAGCTCCTTCAGTTCAAAAGACAACAAGTATGGGAACTTGTACCACTGCCTAAGGATGTTTGTCCAAATGGCACAAAGTGGGTCTTCAAAAACAAAACTGATGAAAGGGGTATAGTTGTCAAGAACAAGGCCAGGTTAGTGGTTCTAGGCTTCAGACAAGAAGAAGGAATAGACTATGATGAAACCTTCGCCCCTGTAGCAAGGTTAGAAGCTATCAGACTGTTCCCAGCCTTTGCTGTCAACCACAACATCAAGGTGTATCAGATGGACATCAAATGTGCCTTCCTATATGGCAAAATTCAGGAGGAAGTCTATGTATGTCAACCACCTGGTTTTGAAGACACATTCCATCCTGATCATGTCTACAAGCTTAACAAAGCCTTGTATGGACTGAAACAAGCACCAAGAGCCTGGTATGAAACTCTCTCCACTTTTCTCTTATCCATTGGTTTCACAAGAGGTAAAATTGATAAAACCTTATTTTTAAAATGGAAAGGAAAAGATCTAATGATTGTTCAAATATATGTGGATGATATCATTTTTGGATCCACATGTAATAAAATGTGTGAGGAGTTTAGGGAACTCATGACAGCAGAGTTTGAAATGAGTGCTATGGGTGAACTTCAGTGCTTCCTTGGTCTCCAAGTGAAGCAGCTGCAAAATGGCACATTCATTCATCAAAACAAATATGTGAACCATGTAGTACACCCATGAGCACAGTTAAGCCACTCACTGATGATGACAAAGATGAACTGGTTGATCAAACACACTACAGATGCATGATTGGGTCTTTATTGTACTTAACAGCATCCAGGCCAGACATTATGTTTGCAACCTGTGTTTGTGCAAGATCCCAGGCTTCACCTAGAAAGTCAAACCTTATTGCTGTGAAAAGGATATTCAGATACCTAAAAGGTGCTCCCACACTTGGTATCTGGTATCCTGCTAATGGAAACATTGAGCTTTCAGGTTATTCAGACAGTGATTTTGCTGGCAAAGATGAACTGGTTGATCAAACACACTACAGATGCATGATTGGGTCTTTATTGTACTTAACAGCATCCAGGCCATACATTATGTTTGCAACCTGTGTTTGTGCAAGATCCCAGGCTTCACCTAGAAAGTCAAACCTTATTGCTGTGAAAAGGATATTCAGATACCTAAAAGGTGCTCCCACACTTGGTATCTGGTATCCTGCTAATGGAAACAATGAGCTTTCAGGTTATTCAGACAGTGATTTTGCTGGCTGCCACACCACAAGGAAGTCCACATCTGGAGGGTGCCAGTTTCTAGGGAATGCCTTAGTCTCCTGGCAAAGCAAAAAGCAAGCAGCTGTTTCAACTTCAACAGCTGAGGCTGAGTACATTGCTGCTGCAAGCTGTACAGCCCAACTCATGTGGCTTCAAAATCAACTACTGGATTTTGGGATAACTGCACTGAGGACTGCACTCATGTTGGATAGCCAAGCTGCTGAAATTATCATCAAAAATCCAGTCTCTCACTTAACCACCAAGCACATAGATATCAGACATCATTTTGTCAGAGATAGCTATGAAAAAGGTTTGATTACTCTGCACCATGTTCCAACAGAGGATCAGTTGGCAGATGTGTTGACAAAAGTTTTAGACACATCTACCTTCACAAATCTGATTTCTCGAATTGGTATGTTAAACATGGATTAAAACAACAAAAATGTTTTCAATAAAAACATTAAAATCTTTTCAGAAAATCAAATTTGCTTAAAATAACACTTTTGGTTGAAAAATATGTTTTAAACCACTGATCAGATAAAACAACCACTGTTTCATTCAAACCACTGTTGGTTGAAAAATCTGTTTCAAACTTCTGATCAGATAAAACAACTGTTATTCCATCAGTCTTTTGGTTAAACAACAGAGGTTGGCAACAGATGTTTACCAAAACAGCTGTATGCCACCAGATGTTTCAACCATCAGATGTTTGCCACGTCTGCTCTCAAAAGCAGAGTTTTACCACATCAGCAGTTTCACCAGAGGCTATAAAACCCTGTTTTTCCCCCAACAGCAGTTTTACTGTCTCATTGTATTCAAAATACTAAAACCGCCTTCGTCTTCATCAAAACCCCTCATCAAAGTTCAGTACTTTCATACTCGAAATCCATTACAATGGATCTTCAAACAAAAGCCACCCACAATTTCCTTCCATATCTGGATACAACGTACCATTCCATTCCACCATTGACATCATAACCAATTCCAAATACAAAAACATTCTCACTGCCGATGCTCCCATCCACTTAGAAACACTCCAAGAATTTTGGGCAAATGCTGAAGTCTTGTTTCAAGACAAAAAGCCAACTTCCATAATTTCAAAAATTGGAGCCACCAGCATCGCTATTACACCTGAACTCATATCCACAACCTTCTCACTAAATGACCTGTCAGGTATGGAATCTTTTCCTAAAACAGAGCTTCACACAGAGTTTCAGGAAAGAGGGTATGATGCTCAGATGACTGGATCAACATTATACAAAAAGTTTTTCCCTCCAGTCATGAAATTTTTCTTCCATACTTTCCTTCTCTGTGCCTCGGCTAAGACCACATCCTTTAATGAAATCCCATTAAGGATTCAATACTTGGGGTATGCTATGCTGTCAGATTCTGACTTCAATCTTTCCCAAGGATTGTTTGTGGACTTGGTTTCAAATGTGAAAGCCATAAAATCTGGCTCAAACAATGCTTTTCTACTCTACCCAAGAATCTTAAGTGTAATTCTACAAAAGATTTTACCAGAAAATGATTTCCAAAAGGGAGAGTCTTTTAAAATGAAAAGTTTAACTGATGAAACTTTCACAAGAATGCTGGGTTCTTCAACCCAAGAAAAAGTGTCAAAAGTGTCAAAAGTTTCTAAAACACAAACAAAGAGGTCAAAGACAACAACTGTTGTTCAAACCTCTGTTGTTGAGCCTACTGCTCCTTGTGATCATGGCACTTCATCCAGTGCTGTGAAACCCACACCAGCCACCAAAAGAAAACGTCCATCCTCAAAAACCACATCCACACCCAAAAAGGGACTTCTGGAAGATGAGATACCAGAAGCTAACCATGTTGCATCACCAAAGCAACCTGAAACCACTGTTGTTACTTCCTCACAACAGTTGGAAATATCTCAACCCAAGCAAACTCCTCAAGAATCCTCACAAAAGGATCTTGTTGTAAGCCAAAGGGAACCCCATACTGAGGCATATGAGTCACTTGACCATATGTTTACAAGTCCATCTCCCAGGGCTAACTCTCTTCTTACTCCACCCACATCACCACCACAAATTCCACAAACCATGCAACCTCTATTTGAGGCAATTGACAAAACTTAGGATAATCCCAGTTCCTCTCCTTCACCTGTCACATAGAGTATACCTCCACAAGTGACTGGACCTGAGAAAAGTCAATCTGTCAACCCACAAACAGAAGAGGAGGCTACACTCCCAGAGTTCAATGTAACTCTTGGTGAGTTTTCAAGTGAAGCAACCACTACTAATGTAGAGACCATTGTCTCACAACAGGACAGTGGTTACATAGCTAAGACTTCCTTGAAGGCAACAACTGATGAGGCCACCATTGCGTCCCCAAAATCAGTTGGAAGTCCCCAGAACCAAGACCAAGGGGCAGCTGGTTCTCATTCCATGGACTCACCTCCTAGGACTGAACCAGTTAAAACTACCACTGGTGGGAATTCAGATGATCCTATTAACTTAGGTGATGGATTAAAACTACAAGAATTGACGGCTAGAGTTCAAACCATTGAAACCTCTGTTGCTGACATCAAAACTGATGTCAAGTCAATATTGGAACCCTTGGGTAACTTTACAAAGAGTCAACCATCCACTGCTGATGTTGCTAATGAGCTATGGAAATCTGTTTCCCCCATCATCATAGCTCACAGAAAATTAGCAAATCAGACACAACAAACCTACATGAACTTGATCAGAAATATGGTGGATGCCAGATTTAATGACACAAAGGCTGACATCAAGGTGATCAAAGACCATTTGCTGAAGACTACTGGCTCTGCCCCTACCACAATTCTCAGAGATGAAGATGATGATGAATTCACTGCTGATGATGCCAAAAAGGGGGAGAGTGGCAGAGATAGGCTGCCAAAACTAAATCCATTTGGTGCACCACCCTCTCAAAAGGGTAAGCCAACTGCTGATAAACCAGAGTCTACCAAATCAGCTCCACAAAAACAACAACAACAACCAAGTGTTCAAACCCCTGTTACTGAACCAGCTAAAACCAGCAAGGCAATGGAAGTTGATACCTCTGCCAACTGCTGATAAACCAGAGTCTACCAAATCAGCTCCACGAAAACAACAACAACCAAGTGTTCAAACCCCTGTTACTGAACCAGCTAAAACCAGCAAGGCAAAGGAAGTTGATACCTCTGCCAATGAAAAAGCTGATAAGGCTGCTGAGGATAAGTTGAAAAGGGCTGACACTTTGGAAGTTAAGGCAGAGAGGTTGATTCAGCTCAAGAAGGAACAACAGCAAGAAGTGGAAGATATGAGTTCCTCTAAAAGAAAGAAAATGCCAGCAAAACATACAAGGAAACCACCATCTAAACTATCTTCTGAAACCACTGATGCTGAAACCCCTGTCACCACAACCACTGCTACCAAAACCACTGAAACCAAAACCACTGCCACCAAAACACCTGTTCCAACCAAACCAATCACCACACCATCAACTACCAAACCAACAACCAAACCTACCATAACACAACCAAAAACCCAAACATCTGCTGGTTCTATAAAAGGACCAACAGAGGTTAACCCAACCACTGCTTCATCTTCACCTTCACCTAAAATCTTGTACGTCAGAAAAAGAAAATCCACCTTTGTTGTGCAAGATGAAAACATTCACACCACACCACCTAACACCCCAATCACACAATCCACACCTGTCCCAGCCATTCCACTCTCATCATACTCACCACACACTTCACAATTCAGATCACACAGACCACCACCAACCATCACACCATTGGCTGAGAAGTATCCTCTTGAACTTGATTTACTCAAGGGGAACTTCAATCCTTCTATAATACTGATCAGCCATCAGAAAGATCCTTCCCTTCTCTTAAAAATTTTCCTGTTCCTCTCAACATTGATACATATCTGAAATACAAGAGTGAACAGGCAGATGCCATCATTAAAGAGAAGTGCAAAGGGAAGGATGACAGGACTGCTCAGGGCATCCATTCAGCAGAGCTTAGCAAATTGAGAAGGATTGAGGATTTTGCTAAGACCCTGAGCAACTCCATGTCTTCCATGCCTCTCAGCAAAGATATGGAAAAGGAGGTTAGGGATTCTCTTCTAGAACAGATCTTGGCCATCAAGCCTTACAAAGCAAACAAAAACCAATTTACAGGCTGGACCACACATGCTCTTAGAGAAGAATTAATCAGGATTGAGAGCATGGCCAAGAATCCTCCATCAAAGGTCTCTGCCCCTAATTTCAGCAAAGGGAGAGATCAAGCTAGAGCTCTCAAATTCAGAAGAATGAGACAAGAGATAGTAGCTGCCAAATATGGAGAGATGAGATCTGTGGCTAGATGGTCTGAAATCAAACTGATTGAAACTTACAAGAAATTGGAAGAAGATAGAAAGAAAGACCCTAGCCTACCAAGAAAACCTATTATGATGATGAGCCAAAGAGACCTCTACAGGCCTTTACACTTGACAGCCTGCTGGAAACTTCTGATCTCTCTATTGCTGCAAGAAGACAATTCAAGAAGCAGAAAGAGATGACAGAAGAAGAACAAAAACAGTTTGCTGACACATTTGTAAAAGAGGGACTCATAAACCAGATTTGATCTTTCACTGATCCTGTCTCAGACAGACTCAGAGAACTCATAGGAAGACCTCCATCACCAAACTCATCAAGAATAAAGATGCATCCCAGCCATACCTCTGATTCTAAAATTCTAAACTGGAAGTCAAACAAAGACACCCATGAATTGACATTGCTCAGATCAGATGGTAGAATTCAGAAGCTCAACATGGATGATGCACCTGGCCTATGTACTGAAGATCTTCAAACTCTTCTGAATTTAGAGCTGGAAAGAGATGCTGAAGACCTCTA
Organism: Ambrosia artemisiifolia; assembly: GCA_032199755.1. Lineage (NCBI taxonomy): Eukaryota > Viridiplantae > Streptophyta > Magnoliopsida > Asterales > Asteraceae > Ambrosia > Ambrosia artemisiifolia. Next base: position 10,271,123 of record CM063525.1, on the reverse strand, counting down.
CTCTTTGAGCTTTGAGTTACAACTCAAAGGCCAAATAAGAGAAAGTCTGATGAGGAATAAAGATCAAGAATAAAGCTGAGTTTTGGCATCATCTGTTCTAGGGGGAGATTGTTGGGTCTGCTGACCTGGAGAACAACAGATGATTGAAAAGCCAAAATATTCTATCTTTTGATCCTTGAATAAAAACAGTTGTTATAAAGAAGCTTTCCCCAAAAGACTGTTGACCCTAACAACTGCTGCTTCAAACAACTGATAAAGATAACTGCTGCTGCTGTAAAGTCTGCTGAACAAACGTCTGATGAATAAAGGTCTGATGAAGAAACAACTGCTGAGCAAGTACTGAAGAACAAAGGTCTGTTGAACCAACAGCACTTTGGTTCAGCAGATGATAGAGACCATCAGAGCTTTACTTTAACAGTGTTTTGTATATCAGAGTTTTCAATGTAACAGTAGTTATAGTTAGCAGATGTTAGAAGTTGTTAGTCAGTTAGAGGTCGCTGTCTTAGGTGACGTCAGCACTGATCATCAGAGGTTTAGTGTTAGTCTATAAATAGAACAGTGGATGTACTGTTCTATTTATCACTCGTCATTCTCTAAGACAAACATTCTCTGAGTGATCAGGCTAAGGGGGAGTTTACTTGTACAATTGTAATCTTTCAATTAATGAAAGCATTCGATTAAAAACAATTATTCTCCATGTTTTGATTTATAGTTTATTCCGCTGCACTTTTCATTTATATTTCACTTCATTCATTTCATAATTATCTAAACAATCAAAACAATCAGAACTCAGATCCTAACAGTTGGGATTATTTATTTCCATTATTCCTTTTTAATAAGGCCTAAACTTGTAAGTTTAAGTGCTAGTCACATGTTTACGGGTTAAGGTCTTACACAAACCCTGTGCAAAACCTAAGCATGAGGAGTTCGCTATGGGGATCCCCAAAGTCAAGGCAAGAGTTTCATAAGATCCACCACACACGAGGCTCTCCGCCCTGCCAACTCCTAGATAAAGTAGGAATCTCGACTAGCAGCCCACTCGAGGAGCTTCACCCCTCTCTCTGGTTTACCAATCCCGCTGGGGAAAAGCCCATTCTTAACTTTCACCACATTACAAGTGGGCCAAAAAACCTCTGGTTTTCTTCATATTAAGTTGAAGCCCCAGGGATGGCTCCTCCAAGCTGATGACGTCTAGGGCTTTAGTAACTTTGGTGGCATCACCAATAACCATCCCATTATCCAGGTATCATGCATGAAATGGGAGGTAACAATTTTCCTGTACACGAAGAACAAGAAAGTGTAAGGCAAGGGCGAAAAAGGGGGCCCCAGGGGATCTCCCTGTTGAAGCCTAGTATTAGCCCTTATACAGTCATTACCAACGTACAACCTTGCTATGTTGGATTAGTGGTCTCTTTATAGCAGTTTATGTTCAAGAACACTTATGTGTTATAAGTATATCAAAGTAAGTTGAACAGCGGAATAGTAAGTGTTCTAAGTTAAAGTATCACTTTTACAGGAGTTATTACTCCCCCCTTGACTATAGCAGTTAATGAGAATCAAAGTAATTCAAAGTATAAAGCAGTAAATGCAAGTATTGAATGATTCTCAGATGTAGAAATGGATTATAAGTTATAAAAGCCTTTGAAGGATTCGATTAAAATCAAGTGTCTAAAATAGTGGGATTAACCCATCTATTTATAGACGAATACATGCAGACGTACTAAGTAATCTAAGGATTATAATACACTAGGATAATGCTTACAACATGCTGTAGCATTGGTACTTGTTCAAAGACTTTAACAAATCATTATAATATAAACTACTAAAGTAACTGGGTCGGTTAGAAGCTTCTATCAGAAAGTACTAATTAGTGACAAAACTACTGATGAGTAGTTTTGTTTTCAGTAGTTCTTCAGTGAACTTGTCTGGTTAGACTTCAGAACTTCTGATCATTTACTCTTCAGCACTTTGATATCTTCTTCTTCTTCAGTACTTCAATCTTTAGTCTTCAGTAGTTCCATACTTAGAATAATTAGCAGAAATATGATTTGGACTAAGGTAACAAAAGTGGTTTCTTCAATCCTTTTTGTCCCTACAATCTCCCCCTGGATTGGTGAAGCAAAAACCTTATCCAATCTTTATTTACCTTCATTCTTTCTAGCTTCCAGTATTCTTCAGATTTCTTCAGTCATGGAGACACTAAGCTGATGTTCTTGTTGCTATGTTAGAGATCCTTGTTCAGGCTCAAGATGTTGTATAGTGAGAAGGTCTTTTGTTGAAAGTATGCTCAACTCTTTGGAGTTCCTGTAGACCTTTCTTGAACGATCTCTTCTTGTCACTTTCACTGAGTTTGAATCAGTGAATGACCATTTAACAATGTTCACATTAGACCTGTCAAAGTCTGATGTGTAGGAGACCAAGCTAGTCTCCTGGGTTGATCCTAATTGTGGAATGTTTTCTACTTCAGTGACCTTCAGGTTGGAATCCCTGCTTTCTTCTGTATTCACAACACTAGGCATAGCAAAGTTTGGGAGATGATGTTCTGTGACAATCTTGGTGTGTGATTTTTCTTTGATGGTTTGTTGTAGTTGGTAAGCAAATGTTGCAGGGTCCCTGCATTGGGTAAGCAGAGGTTTTTCTTCTACATCAAAGTTTCTTTGTACAACTGAGTTGCCTTCAGTAGAGAGCCCTTTGAGTGAAGCCTTTTTAGCCTTGGTATTCTTTGTAATCATTAGCATGAGATGCTGTCTTTTGTCTTCTTTAGCAACAGCTTCAAGTGCTCTTTCTTCAGCTTCTAACTCATCAAGTTTAGCTTGATACTTGACAAGCTTATCATCAAAACTTATATCATCCCTTGCTTCTAGGCTTTTCCAAACTTCATCTTCCTTAGCCTTCTTTTGTGCTTCTTTTAAACTCTTCACCAAAAGTTCTTTAGACATTGAAATGGGAGCAGGGTTTAAAATAGTTGTTGTTACAGGTACTGGCCTTGGAATTGGAGTTGGAGTAGGTTCAGTTGCCTTAGAAGACTGTCCTTCTCCAGTCTTGGAAGTGTTGACTGTTGAAAGGTTGATGGTTGTCTCAACTACTGAATAATTGTCTTCAGCACTTTGAAAGTCTTCATCAGCATTTTCTTCATTAAGGCCTTGGGATTCGTCAGCAGTTTCTTGTATCTCTTTTCCTTTTCTTTTGGCTTGTAGTCTAGCTTCAAGAGACACATGTTGTTCTGGTTCCTTAATCTTCTCCCCCTTTTTGGCTTCATCCACTTCTGGAAGCCTTGAAGGTTGAGGAGTTGTAGCAGATAATGCAGCAAGCTGTCTTGTGTTGTTATCTATCTTTTTGGACAGTTCACTAAGTTGTTTGTTAATCAACTTAAATTGATTGTTTGTCTTTAACTCCCAAGCAGTTGTGAATGTTTTGAGTTGTTCAAATATAAGGTTTGTCATCATCTGGTATAGGGGACCATCTGGGTTGCATAGGTGGTTCCAGTCCATGCTTGATATCTCAGAGAATTGGGTAGGCTTTTATAGTGAAGGGTGTGTTTTTGGGTAATCCTCAGTATGAACTGAAGATGCCACTTTAGGGGAATCAGGGTTCAAGTGGTCTTTAACCTGATCTTTTGTGACCAGCTCTTTGAGTTTAGAGACATCAGATTCAGGACCTTCATTATCAGCCGTCAATTCATATGGTGGAGAATTTGAATCATCATCCAAACTAATGGAATCATCTGAATCCCTGACAGTGTCGAGAATGAGAACAGTATCAGTTAAATCGTGAGCTAGGCCCAACCAGTTTTCTCATGAGCCTCTTTGTCTTGGTACTGAGGTTTTCCTACTTCAGGCATAAAACCTTCATTAGTAGTTACCACACTTGAGGTCTTAGCTATGTTACTTCTATCCTGAGGTCCACCACTGGGTGGTAAATGAGTAGTAGCAGCCTCAGGTGTACCTAAAGTATCTAAGTTTGGGCTTAGATACCTTGGTTCATCCTCATCTCTTTGGATAGGGCTAATAATGTCCACATCCATGTCAACTTCTGAAGGTATCTCCCCTGTTTGATGTGTTTTTTGTGGAGTGACATGTTTGGATGGGACCTTTTCTTTTCGCCCAGAGAGAAGTTTGGCTATTTTAATTGTGGTGTGGGATGTTTCAGGTTTAGTAGTTTGAGGTAAAGGGTCAGCAGTTTCAAAGGAAGGATCAGTAGTTATAGTCTTTTTGAGTTTCTTCCTATGAAATAAAATGGTTATTGGTGCTCTTTTGGGGGGGGGGGAGGTTGAGATGGATTAGACTGAGAGGATGTTTCAGTCATATCCTTAGAAAGTGCAGATTGCACAACAGTAGTTTCAGGTATCTCATCTTCTTGAACTACCTTTCTTTTTGGGTTGGTGGTTTTTGTTTTTTTGTTGTTTTGGTTTCTTGGCTTTCTTTGGTTTGGGTTTGGAAGATGTGGGTTCCTTGGGGATTGTTTCTTGTTCCCCTAGGTCATCTTCTGGCAAAAGTGCCGATTTATTATGCCTAGAGAATACTTGTGAAGTCAAGGGATTTAAAGTTGTTGACTTCCCCACAAGTACTCCCTCTCCAAGTTCCTTTATTGGGCATTGCATAAAAAATCTTGGGTACAACAAAAACTTCTTTTTAGTGTTTTGGTGATGCAACACCAACTCATTAAAGAAGAGTGAAGATACCTTAAAAGTTGTTTCATTGTGTGATTGCCACATGATATTGGTTGAAAAGTAGAAGGCATCTGATCATATGATCCAGTTTAGAACTTAGACACATGATAATATAATGAAATAACAATTTATATTTTGGATCAAAATACTTTTTGTAAACTGTTGCATGTGACAAAGTACCTTGGTAACCACACTCAGTCATGGTTAAGTGAATATCAGCAGTGGGAACATGCTCAGGAGCTTCAGCGTCATCCAAGCCAAGCCTTATTCCCAGAGATTCTTGTGTGATTGCTATATGCTTCCCTTGGATGGTTGATTTGAGGAAAATCACTTATTGTTCACAGTCACCGCCTCAGCATTAGCCCAGAACTCATTAAGAGTTTGTACATGAATAGGAGGATCAATGGTGAAGGCTGTGTTGTATTGGGATTTGACGACCAAATCAATGATTTCGTTGAAATCGTATTGGGACCAGGCTTCATCTTTCTCGAAGTAGCCTTGTTGATTATGTCCCTGTTTCAGAACGAGAGCCATGGTTTTCTTTGATCGAATAGTAAACTTTTAGGTTAGAAGAGGGGTTTAGACTTTGCTTTGAGAGAGCAAGAGGGAATTTTGTTTTTTTGAATGGATAAGTGTTTGAAAAAGGTATTTATCAAAAGTTTTTAACCGCCTAGGTCAAACTTCTGATGTGTGAAAAGTCTGATTTACCATTTTTAATGAAACTGTTGATGACACAGATTTCTTCATCAGTAGTTTTCATCTTCTCTTCAGTAGTTTCAAACAGCTTATGAGAATGACTTTTAAAACAATTTTATAACTCCTGAAAATTTCCATTTTTGATGTTATTAAAACATCAGTAGTTTCTCTCTCTTTTTGTTATTCATCAGAGGTTTTTGTGGCAGATCAGTAAATATGTAAGTGAAAGTAAAAATATGTGCAGAAGAAAAAGTGAAAACACTTACAGACTTTACTCAAAATTTAGCATCCCAAGCATGGATACTAACCTCTGAAATGTTGTTGAATCAAGGGGTTTGGTGAACACATCAGCTATTTGGTTAGCTGTTGTGACATGTTTCACCTCAATCTTGCCTTTTTCATAGCAATCTCTTATGAAATGATACCTGATTTCAATGTGTTTAGTTTTTGAACACTGAACAGGATTTTGAATGATGCTAATGGCAGATTTACTGTCTACTAATAATGGAGTCTTGGTCTCTTTGATTCCATATTCAAGGAGTTGATATTGGAGCCATTGGATCTGTGATGTGCAGCTTGCAGCAGCAATGTATTCAGCTTTAGCTGTTGAAGTTGCCACAGATGTTTGTTTCTTTGAGTGCCAGGACACCATACAGTTTCCTAAGAATTGACAACCACCAGATGTAGATTTTCTAGACATTTTACACCCTGCATAGTCACTATCTGAAAAAGCAGTTAACTTGGTATTGCTTGAAGCAAGATACCAAATTCCTAGAGTAGGAGTTCCTTTCAGATATCTGAAAATTCTTTTGACAACAGTTAGGTGTGATTCCCTTGGTGCAGATTGATATCTAGCACAGACACAACTTGAGAACATAATATCTGGTCTAGATTCAGTTAGATACAAAACAGAACCTATCATACACCTATACATGGTTTGATCAACTTGTTTTCCTTGATCATCTGGTTCAACCTGTGTGGTTGGTGTCATGGGAGTGGAACATGATTTACAGTCTTGTAAAGAAAATTTGTTTAATAATTCTTTAACATATTTTGATTGATGTATAAATGTTCCATTTGTTTGTTGCTTGATCTGCAGTCCTAAGAAGTACTGCAGTTCTCCCGTTGTACTCATTTCAAATTTTGATTGCATGAGTTTCTTAAATTCATCACACTATTTTGTATTTGTTGACCCAAAAATGATGTCATCAACATAAATCTGAACAAGTAACATATGATTTCCAACATGCTTTATGAAAAGTGTTTTATCAATGGAGCCTCTTGTGAAGTGATTTTTAAGTAAAAAGTTGAACTGTGTTTCATACCAAGCTCTAGGAGCCTGTTTTAGCCCATAAAGAGCTTTGTCAAGTTTGTATACCCACTAAGGATGAGAGGGATCCTCAAACCCATGTGGCTGACAGACATACACTTCCTCTTTTATTTTTCCATACCAAAATGCACTTTTGACATCCATTTGAAAAACTTTTATGTTGTTGGAAATTGCATAAGCTAAAAATAACCTGATAGCTTCAAGTCTTGCAACTGTTGCAAATGTTTCATCATAATCAATTCCTTCTTCTTGTGAATAACCTTGTACCACCAATCTTGCCTTGTTCTTGATAATCATACCAGCTTCATCTTGTTTGTTTATGAAAACCCATCTTGTGCCAATTGGTAGTTTGTTTGGAGGTAAGAGACATATTTCCCAAACCTGTTGCTTCTTGAATTGAAGAAACTCATCTTGCATAGCTTGAACCCAATTGTTATCTTTGAGGGCTTCTTGGTACTTCTTTGGTTCGAACTGAGAAATGAATGCTGAAAATAGGCAGAAGTTGGAAAGCTGGTTTCTAGTAAGCACCCCTGATGCAATATCACCCATGATTTGATCCAATGGATGATTCTTGTGTTCAATCAATTGTTGTAGTCCTATACTTGATGATAACCACTGAGGTTGATAATATCTGGTTCAGCTGTTTGTAATGGTTCAGGAGTTTTTGGAGCTGAATCAGTAGTTTCAAATTGTTCATCAGCAGTTGTTGAAGTAGAAGCTTGTGAAACTTCTAAAGGTCTGAAAGTTGATTTAATGACTGTGTTTTGAGTCCATGATGTGGGACCATCATCATCAAACCCTTGATCACCAGAATAAGTTGGTTTGGATGATTCAACAGTCTTTTCAGATCCGAAATTAAAGCTGTCAAGGTCAAAAAGTTCAGCAGGATATGCTGGAATGAGAGTGTGTTTTGACTCATTGAACTTGACATTCAGTATTTCTTCTACTATCTTGGTTCTTGAATTGAATACTTTGTAAGCTTTCCTCATTGGAGAATAAGCAAGAAAATAACTGAATCAACTTTAGCAGCAAATTTAGAGATAGAGTCTTTGATGTTGAGGATAAAACATTGACATCCAAAAGCCCTGAAAAAGGAGATGAGGGGCTTAATGCCATGAAGAACTTCATAGGTAGTCTTGGAATGTCTCTTGTTGATAAGAAATCTATTCTGAACATAACAAGCTGTGTTGACTACTTCAGCCCAAAATTACAAAGGTAGGCCTGAATCAGCTAACATGGTTCCTGCTGCTTCAATCAATGTTCTGTTCTTCCTTTCTACCACACCATTTTATTCAGGAGTTCTGGGAATGCTGAACTGTCTAACAATCCCTTTAGACAAACAGAATTCATCCAGAGTTTTGTTCCTGAACTCTGTCCCATTGTCACTCCTGATGACTTTGGCAGAGAGAGAATATTGTTTCTCTACTTGTAGAACGAAGAACTTGATTATTTCAGCTGCCTCATCCTTGGAATATAAGAAGACCCATGTGAATCTTGAGTAGTAATCAATGATGACCAAGCAGTACTTCTTCTTAGCAAGGCTCATAATCTTGACTGGTCCAAATAAGTCCATATGGAGTAGTTGAAGACATGCAGTTGTTTTTTATTCTTTAATAGACTTATAGGAGGACTTATGTTGTTTACCTTTAAGACAGGAAACACATTGTTCTTTGCACTGGTATTCCTTCAAAGGTAGACCTCTGACCAAGCCCATTTTTGTGACTTTATTTATGGTTTTAAAGTTCACATGGCCTAGTCTCCTATGCCAGAGATCAGTTTCAGAAGTTGATGCCTTTGAGAAGAAACAGGCAGTGTTGTTCAATACTTTGTATTTCTCAATGTCCACTGCATAGACATTGCCACATCTTTTGGCTATCAGCAAAGTATGATCTTCTATGATCTTCTCCATCAACTTCTGGCCTTCTGGTGATATGATCTTGCATGCTCTCTTGGTGAAAAAGGAAGAATATCCTTTGTCACACATTTGTGAGACACTCAGTAAGTTGTACTCAAGGTTTTCAACCAGATTGACCTTGTCAAACTGCATTTTGCTTGAGGATACATTGCCATATCCTAGCACATATCCCTTGGCATTGTTCCCAAAGGACACAGATCCTTCTCTTTGACTGATAAAATTGTTTATCAGGTATCTGCATCCAGTCATGTGCTTTGAGCTTCCACTATCAACATACCAAATGCTATTCAAACCTCTGGAGACCCTCTGCACAAAATAGAAAATTAATTAGATTTGGGAACCCAAGCCAATTTGGCTTTGGGTTTGCTCTTGAGGACAAGTACAGTTTGTTGAGGACCATTTTTGGAAATCAATGTCTTTTTGGCAATGGATTTTTCAATAGGGATAATGGTGGCATCTTTTTGGTGACCACCATCAACTTTGGTCATCAGAAGTTTAACCAAATTTATCAAATCTTTGACCTCAGTAGTTTGTGAAACTACTGATGTATCAGGTCTAACTTCTGAAGAGGAATTTTGAGAAAATGGCTTTTGTTGAGATTTAGTCTTTTTCTGAGAAAAGGTTTTGCTTGGTTGTTGTTTGTTGGGAAAGAAAGTATTTTCAAAATCTTGTCTTATTTGTTTTCCAACAACCAGTTATTGATTTTTCTGTGATAGCTGATTTCCTTTTCTATATCTACAAAATTCAGTTATGTGGTTAAACAGACCACATATCTCACAAGGTTTTGCCTTCTCTTTCCTTTTAGATACAGCAAGAGATTTGGAAGGCAAATTACTGACAACTTCAGTATTTTTATGTTAGGATCTGAGTATTGGTTTGTTTTGATTAAGTATGAAATATGAATGAAGTATAAATGGAAAGTGCAGCGGAATAAACAACAAATCAAAACATAGAGAATAATTGTTTTTAATCGAATGCTTTCATTAAAGGAAAGATTACAATCGTACAATTAAACTCCCCCTCAGCCTGATCACTCAGAGAATGTTTGTCTAAGAGAGAATGACGAGTGATAAATAGAACAGTACAAGTACTGTTCTATATATAAACAAGCTCAAACCTCTGATGATCAGTTGCTGACGTCACCTAGATAGCGACCCCTAACTGTCTAACAAACTCTAACAACTGTTAAGCTATAAACTACTGTTACATTGAAACTACTGACAATACAAAACTCTGTTAAACTAAAACTCTGATGTCTTCTTATCATCTGTTGAACCAAAGTGTTGTTGGTTCAACAGACCTTTGCTCTTCAGATCTTTGATCAGCAGTTGTTCTTTATCAGACTTTTAACCTTCAGACTTTGTCCATCAGACTTTTCATCAGCAGCAGTTATCTTCTAACAGTTGTTGAGCAGCAACAGTTTAGGAATCAACAGATCTTTGGAGGAAGCTTTATTGTAACAACTGTTCTTTATTCAGGATCAAACACTTAGTATATTTTGGCTTTTAATCATCTGTTCTTCTCCAGGTCAGCAGACCCAACAATCTCCCCCTAGAACAGATGATGCCAAAACTCTGCTTTATTCTTGATCTTTATTCCTCATCAGACTTTCTCTTATTTGCCCTTTTAGTTGTAATTCAAAGCTTAGAGAGAAGAGGTCTTCAGCATCTCTATCCAGTGTCAAGTTCAGAAGGGTCTGGAGATCTTCAGCACTTAGGCCAGGTGCATCATCCATACTTAACTTCTGAACACTACCATCTGACTTGAGCAGTGTCAATTCATGGGTCTCTTTGTCAGACTTCCATTTTAGAATTTTAGAGTCAGAGGAGTGACTGGGATGCATCTTTATTTTGGATGAGTTAGGAGATGGAGGCCTGCCAATGAGTTCACTGAACTTCTCTGTGACAGGGTCAGAGAAGTATCTGATTTGGTTCAAGAGACCCTCCTTTACATAGGTTTCAGTGAACTTTCTTGTATCCTCTTCAGACATTTCCTTCTGCTTCTTGTATTGTCTTCTAGCAACAATAGAAAGATCAGAGGTTTCAAGTAAACTGTCTAGTGTAAAGGCCTGTGAGGGTTTCTTGGGTGCATCATCATAGACTGGTTTTCTTGGTAGTTTGGGATTGGTCTTTCTTTCTTGTTCAAGCTTCTTATATGTTTCAATTAACCTGACCTCAGACCATCTAGCAACAGATCTCATCTCTCCATACTTGGCTGCTACAAGCTCTTGTCTCATTCTCTTGAACTTCAAGGCTCTAGCTTGATCTCTCCCTTTACTAAAATCAGGGGCAGAGGCCTTAGTAGGAGGATTCTTGGCCATGCTCTCAATTTTAATGAGTTCTTCCCTGAGAGCATGTGTGGTCCAGCCTGTGAATTGATTCTTTGTTGCTTTGTAAGGCTTGGTTGCCAAGATCTGTTCTAGTAGTGAATCCCTCACTTCCATTTCCAAGTCTCTGCTGAGAGGCATGGTAGACATGGAATTGCTCAGGGTCTTAGCATAGTCTTCAATCCTTCGAACTTTGCTAAGCTCTGCTGAATGGATGCCCTGAGCAGTCCTGTCATCCTTCCCTTTGCATTTCTCTTTGATGACAGCATCAGCCTGTTCACCCTTGTATTTAAGATAAGTGTCAATGTTGGGTGGAACAGGGAAGCCTTTGAGAGATGGGAAGGTTCTCTCTGATGGCTGATCAGTATTGTAAAAGGATTGAAGTTCCCCCTTGATTAAATCCAACTCAAGGGGATACTTCTCAGCCAATAGGGTGATGGTTGGTGGTGGTCTATGTGATCTGAATTGGGATGTGTGTGGAGAAAATGATGAAAGTGGAATGGCATTGACTGGTGTGGATTGTGAGCTTGGAGTGTTAGGTGGTGTGTTGTGGATGTTTTCATCTTGTACAACAAAGGTGCATTTCCTTTTCCTGCTATACAAAATTTTAGGTGAAGGTGAGGAAGAGGCAGTGGTTTGGTGAACATCTGTTGGTCCTTTTGTGGAACCAGCAGTTGTTTGGGTTTTTGGTTGAGTTGTGGTAGGTTTGGTAGTTGTTTGAGTTGTGGCTTGTTCAGTGGTTGATGGTGTGGTGATTGGTTTGGTTACTAGTTTAGGTTGAGCAGATGTTTTAGCAGCAGTTGTTTTGGGTTCAGTCGTTTGGGTAGCAGAGGTTGTGGTGGCAGTGGTTTTAAGAGCAGTGGTTGTGATAACAGGTGTTTGAACAGCAGAGGTTTCAGCAGATAGTTTGGAAGGTGGTTTTCTAGTGTGTTTGGCTGGCATTTTCTTTCTCTTAGAAGTATTCACATCTTCCACTTCTTGCTGTTGTTCTCTTTTCAAATGTACCAACAACTCTGCCTTTGCTTCCAAAGTATCAGCCCTTTTCATCTTATCCTGAGCAGCTTTTTCAGCCTTTTCATTGGCTGAAGTGTCAACTTCTTTTGCCTTGGATGCTTGAGCTGGTTCAGTGACAGGAATCTGAACATTTGGTTGCTGTGATTGTGGAGCTGATTTTAGTGACTCTGGTTTGTCAGCAGCTGGCTTCCCTTTTTGTGAGGGTGGTTGACCAAATGGATTTAGCTTTGGCAGCCTATCTCTGCCACTCTCCCCCTTTTTGGCATCATCAGCTGTAAACTCATTGTCAGTTTCATCTCTGAGAATGGTGGTAGGGGCAGAGCCAGTAGTCTTCAGCAGATGTTCCTTGATCACTTTGATGTCAGCCTTGGTGTCATTGAATCTTGCATCCACCATGTTTCTGATCAAGGACATGTAGGTTTCTTGGGTCTGATCTGCCAGTTTTCTGTGAGCTATGATGATGGGTGAAACTGATTTCCATAGCTCACTGGCAATATCAGAGGTTGAGGGTTGACTTTTGGTAAAGTTGTTCAATGTTTCCAATATTGACTTGACATCAGATTTGATGTCAGCAACAGAGGATTCAAGGTTTTGAACCTTAACCGTCAATTCTTGAATTTTTGACTCATCACCTAAGTTAATAGGATCATCTGAATCCCTACCAGAGGTAGTTCTAGCTGGTTCAGTTCTAGGAGGTGAGTCCATAGAATGAGAACCTGCTGCCCCTTTTTCTTGGTACTGGGGACTTCCAACTGATTTTGGGGACACAGTGGTGGCCTTATCAGTTGTTGCCTTCAAGGAAGTCTTAGCAATGGAATCACTGTCCTGTTGTGAGACAATGGTCTCAACAGCAGTAGTGAATGCTTCTCTTGAAAACTCATCAGAAGTAACATTGACTTCTGGGAGTATAACCTCCTCTTCTGTTTGTGGGATAGCTAAATGACTTTCCTCAGCCCCAGTCACTGGTGGTGGTGTACTCTCAGTGACAGGTGAAGGAGAGGAACTGGGGTTGTCCTGAGTTTTGTCAATAGCTTCAAACAGAGGTTGCATGGTTTGTGGGACATGTTGTGGTGATGTAGGTGGAGTAAGAAGCTGATTAGCCCTGGGAGATGGACTTGTAAACATATGGTCAAGTGACTCATATGCCTCAGTATGAGGTTCCCTTTGGCTTACAACAAGATCCTTTTGTGAGGATTCTTGAGGAGTCTGCTTGGGTTGAGATATCTCCAACTGTTGTGAGGAAGTAACAACAGTGGTTTCATGTTGCTTTGGTGATGCAACAGGGTTAGCTTCTGGTATCTCATCTTCCAGAAGTCCCTTTTTGGGTTGAGAGGTGGTTTTAGAGGATGGACGTTTTCTTTTGGTGGCTGGTGTGGGTTTCACAGCACTGGATGAAGTGCCATGATCACCAGGAGCAGTGGGCTCACCAACAGAGGTTTCGACAACAGTTGTTGTCTTTGTCCTCTTTGGTTGTGTTTTTGAAACCTTTGTTACTTTTGTTACTTTTTCTTGGGTTGAAGAACCCAGCATTCTAGTAAAAGTTTCATCAGTTAAACTTTTCATTTTGAAAGACTCTCCCTTTTGAAAATCTTTTTCAGGTAAAATCTTTTGTAGAATTACACTTAGAATTCTAGGGTAGAGCAGAAAAGCATTGTTTGAGCCAGATTTTATGGCTTTCACATTAGAGACCAAGTCTAAGAACAATCCCTGAGATAGATTGAAGTCAGAGTCTGACAACATTGCATATCCCAAGTATTGTATCCTCAATGGGATTTCATTGAAGGATGTAGTCTTGGCTGAGGCACAGAGGAGTAAGGTATGGAAGAAAAATTTCATGACTGGTGGAAAAAACTTTTTATATAATGTGGAACCAGTCATTTGTGCATCATACCCTCTCTCTTGAAACTCAGTGTGAAGCTCGGTTTTTGGAAAAGTTTCCATACCTGACAAGTCGTTTAGGGAGAAGGTAGTGGATATGATTTCAGGGGTTATGGCGATACTGGTGTCTCCAATTTTGGAAATTATGGAAGTTGGCTTTTTGTCTTGATACAAGACTTCAGCATTCGCCCAGAATTCTTGGAGTGTGGCCAGGTATATGGGAGCATCAGCAATAAGAACATTTTTGTATTTAGAGTTATTGATGATGTCGATGGTGGAATGGAATGGAGTGTTATCTTCGGTTTTTACCAAATAGGGAAGGAAATTATGAGTGGCTTTTGTTTGGAGATCCATTTTAATAGATTTTGATTGCGAAAGTAATGAACTTTTGATTGAGGGTTGTAACACCCCACCCGTAACTCGGGTGATCATGCACAATTGATACCACTTACAGCGGAAGCAAACTAAACTTTCATTATAACTTATAACATCCGAGTACAAAACATTATTTATTTACAACTCTTAACAACTAAAAACTTCATAGTCTCTAGGCTTCACTACTGCCAAACGGGTTATATGGCTGTCCTCATGGTTCACCTGAGATAAGTATACTCAAAACGACGTCAGTATATTACTGGTGAACTCATGCTATACAATTGACACAAAACATCACATTAACATTTATGCATACACAATATGGGTCATGACTACCGTACTGGCTATCCCATAACCACTGTACAACTGACACACTGACCCCCCAGTAGTGTCACCACAACCACCTATAGGTATGGAATCCGTTACTGAGCGCATGGTTACTCCATACTGGACACCCCTGGCCCTATTTCAGCTTTTCGTAACGTACCATTAAGCATACAAGGATCCTTTATACCCCCATAGATATACGCATATTGCAGCATTCCCATTTATTACCAGTTTTGACAGGACGAGTATACTATCACAGTTTTATAAACAAACATGATAACTCACCTGTTTAACGATGCTCAACAATTGCTCAACACTTGCTAGTATAACCAGGCAATATCTCAAGGTCCTGACACAATTACATAATCCTAGATTAGGTAATGCTACGCCTAACTAGTTATTATTATGGTTGGATATTGGTTAACGCTACCTTGTTTAAGCATGGGTGATCAGTCCATGCCTAACTAAGGCTAGGCTACCCAATAACCACCTCTAATAATAACCCTAATACCTAAAAATAATAATGCTAAACTACTACTAATAATACTAATAAAATAATAAATAACTAAACATAACTTAATGAGAACATACCTTACAACTATCTACGACAGGTTGATGTAGAGTCTCCCTACTCAAGCTCCTACTCGTGCTCCAAAATTAACTATTACCAACACTCAACAGGGTATCGTAGGCTCGGGATTCTCTTATAGTAGAGCGTTCCCTTAGAGTTTTGGTGTGTGTAGAATCCTACTGATGCCTATATTTATAAGCCTTGATAGCCACTATTATTTCCTTATACTTTCGATGTGGGACTATAAAAATTTCTATTTATAACATGAATTGGACGGTGGAAACTCTTATCTGAACGACGTGGGATCATATTGACATGCCAGTATGTGTGCTTGCTTCCTTAGTTCCTTACGTGGCTTTGTTTTCAAAGTCCTTACGTGACTTTTTTTCAAAGTTAAGTTATATATATTATTTTATTATTATAATTAATTCAGCTACTTCACTTGTTTTTATCGTATAAATTTTAACATATAACGTTTCACAAACTTTCAAATATACCCTTAAGACGAGCTAATTTTTATCTACGCTTTAGCCTAAGTTTCATTAAAAACGGAGTAGGGTTCAAATATAATATGCGTTATTTTTATTACTAAACGATCTCATATATTAGCCAGGACTCATCTAGATATCTCCTATTTCAAACAACCACCTTACTCATTATCTACTCGTTAAACTATGTATGAAAGATAAACTTTATATTTCACGCATTCATAACTATTACATTAAGGTTTGGGGTGTTACATCCTCCCCTCCTTACAAAAATTTCGTCCGCGAAATTTGTCGTTACATAAAAAGATGAGGGTATTTTTCTTTCATTTCATTTTCTAACTCCCATGTATAATCAGGTCCATGACGAGCATTCCATTTGACCTTAACTAATGGAATTTCTTTTCTACGCAACTTCTTAATCTTTCTGTCTTCAATCTCTAGTGGTTCTTCAATGAAGTTGAGCTTTTCGTTGATGTGCACATCTTCCAATGGAATTTGCTGGGCTTCATCTACTAGACATTTTCTTAAGTTTGACACGTGAAACACATCATGTATTTCTGCGAGCTGTTCAGGGAGTTTTAGTCTATATGCTACTGGTCCTACTTTGGCCGTTATATCGAACGGTCCAATATATCGTGGTTTGAGTTTTCCTTTCTTTCCAAACTGGATCACTTCCTTCAGGGGCGATACTTTTAGCATTACTTTATCCCCCATTTGAAATTCTAGAGGTTTTCTTCTCTGATCTGCATAGCTCTTCTGTCTATCTTGAGCACTTTTCATCCTTTCCTTGATTTGTTGAATCTTTTCTGTCGTTTCCACGATGATTTCTGGTCCTGACAATTGACTTTCGCCCACTTCTGTCCAGCAAATAGGAGTTCGACACTTCCTTCCATACAAAGCTTCATAAGGGGCAGCCCTGATGCTAGCATGATAACTATTGTTGTAAGCGAATTCGATGAGGTGTAGATGATCGTCCCAACTTCCACCAAAATCGATTACACATGCGCGAAGCATGTCTTCTAATGTCTGAATAGTTCGTTCACTCTGTCCATCTGTCTGAGGGTGATAGGCAGTACTTAGATTTAGCTTGGTTCCCAGTTCCTGTTGGAAACTTTGCCAAAATCTAGATGTAAAATGACTATCTCTGTCTGATATGATCGATACTGGTACCCCGTGCCGTGATACTATTTCCTTGATGTAGATTTGAGCGAGCTTGTTCGTCTTATAGTCTCCGCGAATCGGAAAAAAGTGCGCAGACTTGGTCAATCTATCTACTATTACCCAAATAGTATCATAACCGTGACTCGATCTTGGGAGCTTTGTAATAAAATCCATAGTGATTTTCTCCCATTTCCATTCTGGGATCTCCGGCTGTTGCAGACAACCTGATGGTTTCTGATGTTCCGCTTTGACTTTAAGGCAAGTCAGGCACTTTTCTACATATCGGGCGACAGATCTTTTCATTCCTGGCCACCAATAGTCATTCCTAAGATCCTTGTACATCTTGTCGCTGCCAGGATGAATAGAATATTTGGACTTATGGGCTTCCTCTAGTATCGTGTCTTGCAGTCCTCCAAAACTTGGAACCCAAATCCTATTGTTAAACCTTAGTATATTATCATTTCCAGTTGACAATAACTTTAGTCTCCCAACCATCCTTTCTTTTCTAATATGATTCTCCTTTAAGGCTTCTTGTTGTACGTTCTTAACTTGATCTAAGAGACAAGTTTTAACCTCTATCCTTGTTGTAAGAATTCTAATTGGTTGGGGTTTCTCTTTTCTGCTTAAAGCGTCTGCTACTACGTTTGCCTTACCTGGATGGTACTGGATCTCACAGTCGTAATCACTTAATAACTCCATCCACCTTCTTTGACGCATATTGAGCTCTTTTTGCTCGAATATGTGTTTTAGGCTTTTGTGATCAGTGTAAATGGTGCATTTGGTACCATAAAGATAATGCCTCCAAATTTTAAGTGCAAATACTACAGCACCAAGTTCCAAATCATGGGTTGTGTAGTTCTGTTCGTGAATCTTTAATTGTCGAGATGCGTAGGCAATCACCTTGCCTCTTTGCATGAGTACACATCCCATACCATAATGAGAAGCGTCACAGTAGACAGCAAAATCGTCTGTTCCTTCTGGAAGTGATAGTATTGGGGCGCTACACAACTTTTGTTTTAGCGTGTTAAATGCTTCTTCTTGTTTAGGTCCCCAATCAAACTTGGATGCTTTCTGGGTTAACATAGTTAGTGGGGTTGCAATCTTGGAAAAGTCCTGAATAAATCTTCTATAGTATCCTGCTAACCCTAGAAATCTTCTTATTTCAGTGGGATTCTTTGGCACTTCCCACTTTATAATGGCCTCAATCTTTGTAGGGTCAACTTGTATTCCTTGCTCGTTAATCACATGACCAGAAATTGAACTTCACGTATCCAAAATTCACACTTCGAGAACTTTGCGTACAGTTTCTCTTTCTTTAACAATTCAAGGACTATTCTAAGGTGTTGTTCATGCTCTACCTCATTCCTAGAGTATATCAAGATGTCATCAATGAAGACGATAACAAACTTATCAAGAAAGGGTTTACAGACTCTATTCATAAGGTCCATGAACACTGCAGGTGCATTGGTAAGCCCAAATGGCATTACCAAGAATTCATAATGACCATACCTAGTCCTAAAGGCAGTCTTAGGTACATCTTCTGGCGAAACTTTCACCTGGTGGTATCCGGACCTCAAGTCTATTTTAGAGAAATAACTTGCTCCCTGCAACTGATCGAACAAGTCATCGATCCTAGGTAGCGGGTACTTATTCTTTATTGTGGCTTTATTCAAATCTCTATAGTCGATGCACATACGCATCATCCCGTCCTTCTTCTTGACAAATAGAATGGGCGCTCCCCAAGGCGATGAGCTAGGTTGGATAAACCCTTTGTCAAGCAACTCTTGAAGTTGCTTCTTAAGTTCTTGCATCTCTGTTGGGGCTAATCTATACGGGGACTTAGCAATTGGCGCTGTTCCAGGTACTAAGTCGATGTGGAACTCGACTTGTCTTTCGGGTGGTAGTCCTGGAAGTTCATCTGGAAATACCTCGGGGTATTCCCGTACTACTCGCACATCCTCGATCTTCTGTTTCTCCGTGCTATTTACAGCATATGCTAAGTAGGCAATACATCCTTTTCTTAAACACTTATGTGCTTGTGCTATAGTGATGAGGTTCTTAACCTTATTAGTGCGATCTCCAGGTACTATTAGTCGTTTGCCATTGGGTAGTCGAAGCCTAACGACCTTTTTATCACATATTATTTCTGCCTGATATAGTGCTAGCCAGTCCATTCCTATGACTATATCAAATTCTCCAAGTTCCATTGGCATTAGATCTATAGGGATCAAATGGTCATTTAAACTTATTGTACAATCCTTAATAATGTCAACTAATTCCTTCTGACTTCCATCGGCGAGTTCTACTATGAAAGTGTGGCCTGAACTTTGGGATGCCCGGTTTAAATAAGGTCTAAATGTAGTTGACACTAAGCTTCTATTAGCACCTGTATCAAATAACACACGTGCGTATACATCATTTACAAGATACGTACCCGTGATGACTTCTGGAGTGTTCTTGGCTTCCTCTGTGGTAAGGACGAATGCACGTCCCTTCGGCTGCTTTGGGTGTGGCCTTTCATCCCCTTTGAGCTTGGGACAGTCAGATTTCATGTGGTTGGTATCACCACACTCAAAACATCTCCTCTTCTCCTTGCATTCTTGAAGAACATGGCCAGTCTTTTTGCAATTGGGACATGACTGAAGACGGCATATCCCAGAGTGATATTTGTTACAGGTCTGACAGAGAGGTACACTCTTTAGCCTTTTAAAATTATTGCCTTTATTGTTATCTTCCCTTTCTTCCCACTTTCTCTTTGGTGCAGGAGATTCATCTTCTCGCCGCAACATTTCGGCAGCCATGATGGCTCCAGCTTCAACAGTTTCTGAAAACGTCTTGGGAGATTTGGATTTGATGAATACCCTTATTTCCGAAGGTAATCCCCCAATGAACCTATTAATCAACTGTTCCTCAGTCAAGGCTAAATGAGGAACCAATCGAGATATCTCATTAAAACGTGTAACATACTCTCGATATGTTTTATTTCCCAATTTTAACTGGAAGAACTCCACTTCTAGTTGCTCGGTTTCACTAGGAGGACAGAATTTTGCAAGGAACAAGTGAACAAATTCCTCCCAACTCATTCTTTTAACTTTTTCTTTGCCTTCTGTTCGGACTACAATGTTCCACCAATGAAGGGCTTCAGCTTCAAACATATGCACGGCGAACCTTACTCTGTTGTAGTCATCACAATCACAAATATCTAGTTTGGACTCCATTTGGTTGAGCCAGTCTTGTGCCTCAATTGCTCCCTTTCTGCCGTCAAATGTCGGAGGTTTGCAGGACATGAAGTGCTTATAATTGCACTCCTTTGATTTGGTTTTGGCTTTTTCTAAGTTTTCACCAGTTCTTTTATTTTCTTTCACTCTTTCCTTTGCTCGTACTGGTGTGGAGGCAGCTGAGCTTTGCTCGGGTTGTTCTTCTGATTGGTTAACATTACCAGTTTGTGCAGTCGCCATTATCTTAGCCACTTCAACCGCAATATTGTGGATATCTTCCGTATTTAATTTCACGCTCATACCAGATCGAGATCTCACACTAGGGGAAGGAGTTCGAGCACTATTAGAACCTTCCTCTCTTCTGCTACTATTAGGTTCATGTCTAGAACCTTGTTCATGTCTAGATCTTTGTTCACTTCTATGTTCAGACATTGTCTCTTCCTATAGGAATATAATAATTATATATAAATTACTGTTACATATTAAGCATTTTTACATCATAATAGCTACATCACACAAAACATACACACTATACAGATTTTGGGATTACCCAGACATAAGATAGATTATTCACTTAGGTCATACCTAAAGTGATTACCGTGTGTGCTTCTCCTATATACAACATACTACTCTCTTTAATCGGAGCTTAAGTCAGATAATTATCTTACAGGGCAATACTAGTTGTACTGGTTAAAGCTTAGGCATTCCACTAATACCTAATTCGCTAAAACCTCGGGCTCTGATACCAACTGTAACACCCCACCCGTAACCCGGGTGATCATGCACAATTGATACCACTTACAGCGGAAGCAAACTAAACTTTCATTATAACTTATAACATCCGAGTACAAAACATTATTTATTTACAACTCTTAACAACTAAAAACTTCATAGTCTCTAGGCTTCACTACTGCCAAACGGGTTCTATAGCTGTCCTCATGGTTCACCTGAGATAAGTATACTCAAAACGACGTCAGTATATTACTGGTGAGCTCATGCTATACAATTGACACAAAACATCACATTAACATTTATGCATATACAATATGGGTCATGACTACCGTACTGGCTATCCCATAACCACTGTACAACTGACACACTGACCCCCCAGTAGTGTCACCACAACCACCTATAGGTATGGAATCCGTTACTGAGCGCATGGTTACTCCATACTGGACACCCCTGGCCCTATTTCAGCTTTTCGTAACGTACCATTAAGCATACAAGGATCCTTTATACCCCCATAGATATACGCATATTGCAGCATTCCCATTTATTACCAGTTTTGACAGGACGAGTATACTATCACAGTTTTATAAACAAACATGATAACTCACCTGTTTAACGATGCTCAACAATTGCTCAACACTTGCTAGTATAACCAGGCAATATCTCAAGGTCCTGACACAATTACATAATCCTAGATTAGGTAATGCTACGCCTAACTAGTTATTATTATGGTTGGATATTGGTTAACGCTACCTTGTTTAAGCATGGGTGATCAGTCCATGCCTAACTAAGGCTAGGCTACCCAATAACCACCCCTAATAATAACCCTAATACCTAAAAATAATAATGCTAAACTACTACTAATAATACTAACAAAATAATAAATAACTAAACATAACTTAATGAGAACATACCTTACAACTATCTACGACAGGTTGATGTAGAGTCTCCCTACTCAAGCTCCTACTCGTGCTCCAAAATTAACTATTACCAATACCCAACAGGGTATCGTAGGCTCGGGATTCTCTTATAGTAGAGCGTTCCCTTAGAGTTTTGGTGTATGTAGAATCCTACTGATGCCTATATTTATAAGCCTTGATAGCCACTATTATTTCCTTATACTTTCGATGTGGGACTATAAAAATTTCTATTTATAACATGAATTGGACGGTGGAAACTCTTATCTGAACGACGTGGGATCATATTGACATGCCAGTATGTGTGCTTGCTTCCTTAGTTCCTTACGTGGCTTTGTTTTCAAAGTCCTTACGTGACTTTTTTTCAAAGTTAAGTTATATATATTATTTTATTATTATAATTAATTCAGATACTTTACTTGTTTTTATCGTATAAATTTTAACATATAACGTTTCACAAACTTTCAAATATACCCTTAAGACAAGCTAATTTTTATCTACGCTTTGGCCTAAGTTTCATTAAAAACGGAGTAGGGTTCAAATATAATATGCGTTATTTTTATTACTAAACGATCTCATATATTAGCCAGGACTCATCTAGATATCTCCTATTTCAAACAACCACCTTACTCATTATCTACTCGTTAAACTATGTATGAAAGATAAACTTTATATTTCACGCATTCATAACTATTACATTAAGGTTTGGGGTGTTACAAGGGTTATGAGGAAGACGAAGGCGGTTTTCAGTATTTTGAATACAATGAGACAGTAAAACTGATGTTGGGGGAAGAACAGGGTTTTATAAGCTCTGGTGAAACCGCTGATGTGGCAAAACTCTACTTTTGAGAGCAGACGTGGCAAACATCTGATGGTTGAAACATCTGGTGGCATACAGCTGTTTTATTAAACATCTGTTGCCAACCTCTGTTGTTTAACCAATAGACTAATGAAAACAGTTGTTTTATCTGATCAGATGTTTGAAACAGATTTTTCAACCAACAGTGGTTGTTTTATCTGATCAGTTGTTTGAAACAGATTTTTCAACTATCAGTGGTTTGAATGAAACAGTGGTTGTTTTATCTGATCAGTGGTTTTAAAACATATTTTTCAACCAAAGTGTCATTTTAGAAAAAATTTGATTTTTCTGAAAACATTTTAATGTTTTTATTGAAAACATTTTTGTTGTTTTAATCCATGTTTAACATTCCAATTCGAGAGATCAGATTTGTGAAGGTAGATGTGTCTAAAGCTTTTGTCATCACATCTGCCAACTGATCCTCTGTTGGAACATGGTGCAGAGAAATCAAACCTTTTTCATAGCTATATCTGACAAAGTGATGTCTGATATCTATGTGTTTGGTGGTTGAGTGAGAAACTGGATTCTTGATGATATTTTCAGCAGCTTGGATATCCAACATGAGTGGAGTCCTTAGTGCAGTTATCCCAAAATCCAGTAGTTGATTTTGAAGCCACATGAGCTGGGCTGTACAGCTTGCAGCAGCAATGTATTCAGCCTCAGCTGTGGATGTTGAAACAGCTGCTTGCTTTTTGCTTTGCCAAGAGACTAAGGCATTCCCTAGAAACTGGCACCCTCCAGAGGTGGACTTGCTTGTGGTATGGCAGCCAGCAAAGTCACTATCTGAATAACCTGAAAGCTCAATGTTTCCATTAGCAGGATACCAGATACCAAGTGTGGGAGCACCTTTTAGGTATCTGAATATCCTCTTCACAGCAATAAGGTTAGACTTTCTAGGAGAAGCCTGAGATCTAGCACACACACAGGTTGCAAACATGATGTCTGGCCTGGATGCTGTTAAGTACAATAAAGACCCAATCATACATCTATAGTGTGTCTGATCAACCAGTTCATCCTTTTCATCAACAGTGAGTGGCTTGACAGTGCTCATAGGTGTACTACATGGCTTACAATCATTCATCTCAAATTTTGTTAACAAGTTTTTCACATACTTGTTTTGATGAATGAAAGTGCCATTTTGCAGTTGCTTTACTTGAAGACCAAGAAAGCACTGAAGTTCACCCATAGCACTCATTTCAAACTCTGCTGTCATGAGTTCCCTAAACTCCTCACACATTTTATTACATGTGGATCCAAAAATGATGTCATCCACATATATTTGAACAATCATTAAATCTTTTCCTTTCCATTTTAAAAACAAGGTTTTATCAATTTTACCTCTTGTGAAACCAATGGATAAGAGAAAAGTAGAGAGAGTTTCATACCAGGCTCTTGGTGCTTGTTTCAATCCATACAATGCTTTGTTAAGCTTGTAGACATGATCAGGATGGAATGTGTCTTCAAAACCAGGTGGTTGACATACATAGACCTCCTCCTGAATTTTGCCATATAGGAAGGCACACTTGATGTCCATCTGATACACCTTGATGTTGTGGTTGACAGCAAAGGCTAAGAAAAGTCTGATAGCTTCTAACCTTGCTACAGGGGCAAAGGTTTCATCATAGTCAATTCCTTCTTCTTGTCTGAAGCCTTGAACCACTAACCTGGCCTTGCTCTTGACAACTATACCCCTTTCATCAGTTTTGTTTTTGAAGACCCACTTTGTGCCAATTGGACAGACATCCTTAGGCAGTGGTACAAGTTCCCATACTTGTTGTCTTTTGAACTGAAGGAGTTCTTCTTGCATGGCTTCTACCCAGCTGTTGTCTTTCAGTGCCTCTTGGTACTTGACAGGTTGTGTAAGGGATAGAAAGCCTGCAAACAGACAGATGTTTGAAGATTTGCTCCTTGTGAGCACACCTTCTCTTAGGTAGATTAGATCTCCCTGATATGGTATGATGGCATTTTGTGGTGAAGGACAGAGGTTTGGAGACTCTGTTGACATAACATCTGTTGGCAATTTTGAAGAGTCAACAGATGTTTGGAATGGAAGTGGAGGAATGGGTCCAAGTGGTGTAAGGTTGGACTGACTTTTGTCAACAGTTGTTTGACTTTTGTCAACAGATGATTGAGCAGTGGATTGGTTGGGTGAATCAGAGATGTTTGGAATGGAAGTGGAGGAATGGGTCCAAGTGGTGTAAGGGTGGACTGACTTTTGTCAACAGATGATTGAGCAGTGGATTGGTTGGGTGAATCAGTGGTTTGGAGATAGGACTGGCCAACAGTGGCTGACTCAGCTATGACAGAGTTTTGACAGTTGTTTTGAACTTCTGCTTCCTCTGATGCAGGATAGACTTTGTAGTGATCAGGAACCACAACATCTATTCTGTAATCTTGTTGTGAAGATTGTGGAGTATCTGCAGGGTTAGTTTTGAGAGTAATATCTTCAAATTTGAATTTATCTAAATCAAACAACTCAACAGGGTTTGCTGGGATTTTCAAAGATGAAAGTTCATTGAACTTCACATTCAGAGTTTCTTCTATTGTCTTGGTCCTTGTGTTGAACACTTTATAGGCCTTGGCAGTAGAAGAATACCCCAGAAAATATCCACAATCTACTTTGGCTGCAAATTTTGAAATGGAATCTTTAAGATTTAAAATGAAACATGGGCAGCCAAAAACTTTGAAAAATGATATCAGTGGTTTGATTTTAAACAGAATTTCATAAGCAGTCTTTTGATGTCTAGGGTTGATTAAAACTCTGTTTTGAACATAGCAAGCAGTGTTTACAGCTTCTGCCCAAAAGGACAGAGGTAAACCAGACTCTGCTAGCATTGTTCTTGCAGCCTCAATGAGAGTCCTGTTCTTCCTTTCAACAACTCCATTCTGCTCTGGTGTTCTTGGGATACTGTACTGCCTTACAATCCCTTTTGACACACAGAAATCGTCCAACTCCTTATTTTTAAACTCTGTTCCATTGTCACTTCTAAAGACTTTTACTGGCAAGTCATATTGTTTTTCAACTTTGGTGACAAAGTCCTTCAAAATACCTGCAGTCTCATCCTTAGAGTGTAAAAAGTAAGTCCATGTAAACCTAGAAAAATCATCAACTATGACAAGACAAAATCTTTTTCTTCTTAGACTCATGATTTTTACAGGGCCAAACAAGTCCATGTGCAACATTTGTAAACACTGACTAGTTTTGGACTCATCAATGGATTTGTAAGAGCTTTTATGTTGTTTACCTTTTAGACAGGAAACACAATGCTCATCACATTTGAATTCTTTTGATGGCAGACCTCTGACAAGGTTTTGTTTAGAGAGTGAGTTGATAGCTTTAAGGTTGGTGTGACCAAGTCTCCTATGCCACAATTCTGTCTCTTTGGTAGAGGCAGCTGAGAACAGACAGACATTTGCCATAGGGTTATCCTTTAACATATCAACAACATACACATTGCCACTTCTGTGAGCAACAAGTTGTGCTTTGCTCTCTGCAATGATGGTGTTAATCTTTTCTACAGCCTCTGGGCCAACAATCTTACAAGTTTGCTTAGTGAAGAATGACCCAAAGCCTTTGTCACTCATTTGAGACACACTAAGTAGATTAAATTTTAGATTGTCTATTAGATTAACATTTTCAAACTTAAGCCTCCCTGCTTTGACAGGACCAGAACCCAACACTTTACCTTTAGAATCATTACCAAAGGATATATCACCCCCTCCATGTGCAAGAAAGTCCAGAAGAAGGGCTCTACATCCAGTCATGTGCCTGGAGCCTCCACTATCTACATACCATAAACTGTCTGAACAAGCAGAAGCTCCCTGCACATCAGTAAGGATTTTAGTTTTGGTGAGTGTCGAAAGCCAAATTGGTTTTGGATGGGTCCTTAGCTATCTCAGCCTTAAGTTGTGGAGAAAGATCAGTGGTTTGAACTAGCTTTTGAACTAAGTTCAACAGCTGCAATTAACCATTTGCCAGTGCTTGTATGTCAACACTTGGTCCAGCAGATGTTTGATCATTTCCAATCAGATGCTGAAAGCCATGAGGGTGTCTGTTCACTTTTGGTTTTGAAGGCCTTTTGGGCTCTTCATAAACATGTGACAGACGATGACAAGTGGGTTGTCCATATCCTCTTGGTAATCTGTTAGTGGGTGGAGCATCTGTTACCTGAACATCTCTGGGAGCAGAGTTTTTGTTCAGACTTTTAGTAACAGATGTTTGGACCGGTTCAAAAGTCTGTATGGGTTTTCCTTTTGAAGTACTCGCCACTGGACTTTCAAGAGTTTTAGCTTTATACTCTTTTTTCTTTTCATCAAAATTTTTGAGATATAAGCACTCTTTTGTTTTGTGATTCTTTTTCTTGCAAATTGAACATTCTTTAGTTTTAGAATCATTTAAACTTATTGTTTTGTTGATGTCATATGCTTTTAGAAGAAAACAGTTTTTGGTGACATGGTTCTTCTTTTCACAAAAATCACAAAACAAGTTATTCTTGGCTTTCCCCTTTTCTTTCTTCTTTTCAACAGATGTTTCATCATCTGTTGGAAGATTTACCAGAGGGATTACTTTAGCCTGTGGTGCCATTTTACCATCAGGGGTTTTGAAGGTCATTGGTTTGAAATTTTCAAGGACTTCACATTCATCTGACCATGTTGGTTTGAATTGATATTTTTCAATTTCATCAAATGAGGGTGTACCTTCCAACTTTTCAAGAATGATTTTCTTGCCATTGGGTTCAGTAACCTTGATTTCTTGACCTTTTGAGTTTGTAGGGATGACCTCAACCAACTGGGGTTCCTTTTTGTCAGTGGTTTGTGAACTTTGGTCAGTTGTTTTAAAACCAAACCCAAATTTCACATGACTTTTAGATTGTTGGTTGACAATCATCTCAAAACCCTTTGATGATTCCACCCATTTCTTACATTCAACTTGGGTGGACTCAAGCTCCTTTTTACAACTATGATATTTTGTTATCATAGTCTGAAGCTGGTCTTTGGTTATGCTTGCTTCATGTTTTAAACTGCTGATTTCAGACTCTTTTTCAGATATTTTTGATTTTAACTCTTTTGTAAGTTTTTCAAACTGAATTTCAGAATCCAAAATTTTCTTTCTAAAGTTTTCATTAACCTCTTTTATCTTAGCAAATGCCACAATACATTTGTCTGAGCACAAGTCATTTAAGATTTGAGGAGATACCTTAGCAGCAGCCATCAAAGCACAGTTACACTGGCAGTCACAATCATCACTACCCCAGGGGTCTGAGAGATTCACAACCTCCACTTCAGATTTTCAGCTGAAACAACTTCACCAACAGCACCATCAGTCACATTTTCAGACAAAGACACCACATCCTCAGAATCAGTTTCTTCAACAATTGTTTCTAGTGCCATAAAACAAAAATCCTTTTCAGAGTTGGCAACTAGAGCAATGTTGTCATCTGTTATCTCATCTGGTAGACTGCTCCAATCAACAAAGCCCTGAGTAAAGAAACTCTATTGACTTGGTTGACTGGTCTCTGCAGGAGCAGAGGGTGGAGTAACAGTCATTGGCACTGGTGCCTGAGTAACAGGTGTTTGGACATAGTGATACTGAGGAACAGTGGTTTGGACATAATGCACAGGAACAGTGGTTTGGGTCTGTGCAAAGTGAGCAGTGTTTTGCACATTAGGTACATTA
The DNA here is from genome assembly GCA_032199755.1 of Ambrosia artemisiifolia. Taxonomy (NCBI): domain Eukaryota; kingdom Viridiplantae; phylum Streptophyta; class Magnoliopsida; order Asterales; family Asteraceae; genus Ambrosia; species Ambrosia artemisiifolia. The sequence goes on along the minus strand of CM063525.1, from coordinate 10,242,973 downwards.
GGGATGGTTTGATAAGTGTTGGTCTGTGGTCTTTGGTTTGGATAGGTGATCATAGGAACTCCATTTTGACTCCTACATTCTCTAGCAAAATGACCCATTCTGTGACACTTGTAACACTTTATCTTTGATTTATCCAACCCAACCTTTGACCCACCATGTAAACCTGGGTACCTCCTGCCAGATTTCTTATAGAAATTATTGGTTCTAATACTGAGCAGGGCAACCTGATGTAAGATGTCCATTTCTTCTAAGTCCAAAGGGTCAATATATTGCAAGTCATTGTACACAAAAGATGAATTATCAGAAGCCTGGATATCACCACTGGCTGTGAAAGCACAGTTGTTTGGTAATGAGTAAGAATCATTATTGAAACCAGTGGTTATGTCAATGTAATGATCATAACTCTGATCCTTACTACTTCCAGAACCATCATCCTGACCCAACAGTGCAGTATTACCAAATACATAGTCATCTGACACTTTGCCAGAGTCCCGGAGCTTCTTTTTCTGGTTAAGCTCCCTTTCATAAGTCAGGAGCTTACCATGAAGCTGGGTCAGGGTTAGGTCTTTGAATCCGATAGAATTTCTCATAACTATGGCTATAGTGTCCCATTTGTCCTGAAGTGATCTAAGAAACCTATGATTCAGTGTTGAATTAGGAAAAGTTAGACCAACCAGTTTGAGTTCACTAATTAGACAGTTAAACCTTTCAAACTGCTGTGTTAATGACTCCCCTTTTATGTGACTAAACGTTTCATATTGTTGGTTAAGTATTTCACGGTTGTTTTCTATCACATCATCAGTTCCCCCGAATTGCTCTTTGAGAGCATCCCACAGTTCTTTAGCACTATTGCAGTGCAAGAGTCCGGCATAGATATCATTCGGCAGTGCCATGGCTACTATGCTGAAAGCCTTGGCATCTAGCTCGATTTTTTGAAAATCTTGCTATGAGTAGTTCTCAACACTCTTTGGTACTTGGATCTTTGGATCCTCGGCACTCGGTACCATTGGAACATGTGGTCCAAATACTACCAATTTCCAGCACCCTGTGTTCTGTTGTGCTAACACATGAGCCACCCGACGCTGCCAGATGTTGTATTCTGACCTGACAAGCATCGGAGGCTTGTTGTGTGTGCCAGTGTTGTGTGGATCTTGATTGAATGAAGTCATTCTCTTGGTTTTTCAAAAACAAAGTCTGTTTATTAACTGTTGAAACGAAAATAAACTATTACTCTGTTTTAACCCGACAAACAAACGATATCAATGATTATGAGCTGATCTGTGTATTAAACTGATTGATTAGATCAGATTTAATTGACCAAGCTCTGATACCAATTGTTAGGAACTGAGTATTGATTTGTTTTGATTAAGTATGAAATATGAATGAAGTATAAATGGAAAGTGCAGCGGAATAAACAACAAATCAAAACATAGAGAATAATTGTTTTTAATCGAATGCTTTCATTAAAGGAAAGATTACAATCGTACAATTAAACTCCCCCTCAGCCTGATCACTCAGAGAATGTTTGTCTAAGAGAGAATGACGAGTGATAAATAGAACAGTACAAGTACTGTTCTATTTATAGACAAGCTCAAACCTCTGATGATCAGTTGCTGACGTCACCTAGATAGCGACCCCTAACTGTCTAACAAACTCTAACAACTGTTAAGCTATAAACTACTGTTACATTGAAACTACTGACAATACAAAACTCTCTTAAACTAAAACTCTGATGTCTTCTTATCATCTGTTGAACCAAAGTGCTGTTGGTTCAACAGACCTTTGCTCTTCAGATCTTTGATCAGCAGTTGTTCTTCATCAGACTTTTAACCTTCAGACTTTGTCCATCAGACTTTTCATCAGCAGCAGTTATCTTCTAACAGTTGTTGAGCAGCAGCAGTTTAGGAATCAACAGATCTTTGGAGGAAGCTTTATTGTAACAACTGTTCTTTATTCAGGATCAAACACTTAGTATATTTTGGCTTTTAATCATCTGTTCTTCTCCAGGTCAGCAGACCCAACATTTTAGATAGGTCATCAATAGTTTTCAGGTTCTCAACTCCTGAAGTAGATGAAACTACTGATGACTTATGGTCAGTTGTTTTAACTTCTGTAGAACTTTCATTTTTGAGTAAGTTCTGATGGAAAGATGTGCATTATTCCCTTTCAGAAGTTTGAATCAATTTACTCCCATCATCAGTAGTTTTGGGAGCAAAATCAGTTGAAGATTCAATATGGGTATACCCTATGCCAAACTTAACATTTGATGCAGTTTGTTTGTTAAGCAGCATTTAGTATCCTTTGCAATACTTAACCCATTTTTCACAGTCAACTTTGGTGTCAGCAAGCTCTTTTCTGACATTACCTAGGTTGTCTATCATGCTTTTGATTTGTGCTTGGGTTTCAATGGAATTATTGGTTAATTTAGAAATTTCCTTATTTTTAGAAACAAGTTTTCTTTCTAAATCACACTTCATTTATGTGTATTTGCTTTCCAAGTCATTTTCCTTGCCTTGTAGGTTCAAATTTGTTTCTCTGATTAAAAAAAAGATTCTTTGCAAGAATTTGAACAAAGCTTTAAGAGAGATTGTTGTGATACCTGAGATAGAGCAGAATTAGAGGAGCATCCCTCAAAAGCCATTAAGGCAAAATTCTTTCTGCCATTGTCAGGTTCTCCCCTGTTGATATCATAGACCTTGTTGTCTGCATCTGGACTGCATTCAGATGTATCAAAAGGAAGACTGCTCCAGTCAACATACCCTGAAGTAAATAGGCTTTGTTGTGAGGGTTGTTGAGTTTGTGGAGGATGTTGAGCAGCTGGAACAGGAGGCATTTGTTGTTGGCCTTGTTGTTGAGCAGGAATTTGAACTTATTGTATTTGAGGCACATATTGGATTTGTGGAGCTTGTGCCTATACAAAATGAGCACTCCCTTGAGTTCCATTATTTCTATTATAATTGGGGTTAAATTGATTTCCAGACTGAGGTTGGTTAAAGCTAGAGCTTCTACACTCTCTAGCAATGTGTCCCAATTTTTGACACTTGTGACATCTCAATTTTGATTTCTCAAAACCAACTTTTGTTTAGTTGTTTAGTCCTGGAAATTTGCTTCCTGACCTTTTATAAAACTTGTTAGTTTTTATACTTAACATGGCCAGTTGATGAAAAATATCCATTTCCTCTAAGTCATCACTGCTAAAAATTTTCAAATCATCCATGATAAAACACATGTTATCAGCACTTTGACTTAAGTCTTCATTGTCATAAGCTGGGAATGATCTTTCTGATGAGATCCCAGCCGTTATGTCAATGTGGTCAAAAGATCCAAAATTATTAGAACAAGATGGTGAGTCTTGTCCCAATAGTATTGTACTACCTGGAGTATAGTCATCATCAGTTTTACCAGATTCTTGTAACATTTTCTTTTGGTTTATTTCTCTCTCAAAAGTTAACAATTTTCCATGTAACCTTGTTAAGGTTAGGGTATTAAAATCTGAACTTGTTCTGAGGACTATAGAGTATGTTTCCTATTTAGCAGGTAAAGACCTTAAGAATCTATGTAACATAGATGCATTTGAGTAGGTCTGACCATTTAATTTTAACTCAGAGATGACTGATGAAAATCTTTCAAATTGATAAGTTAATGTTTCACCATCTACATGAGTAAAAGTTTCATATTATTAGGCTAGGATTTCTCTGGGGTTGGCTATTACCTCATCAGTTCCTCCAAACTGTTCTTTAAGACTGTCCCACAGCTCTTTGGCACTTTCACAATGTAAAAGTCCAGCATAAATATCGTTTGGGAGAGCCATAGCCTACATAGAGAAAGCTTTTGCTTCTAGCCCAAATTTTTGGAAATCTTCTTCAGTATAGTCTTTAGGATCTTTTGGTCTTTCTAGTTTAGATTCTGGATCAGCTATTACAGGTTTGTGAGGTTCAAAAATAACAGACCTCAAACATCCAGTATTGGTCTGAGAAATAGTATGTGCCAACCTTCTTTGCCAGATGTTATATTCATTTCTAATTAGCATAGTAGGTTTATTGGCAGATCCAGTATTGTAAGGGTCCATTTTTAAGAAGTTTGGTTTGTCAATACTTTCTTAAAGTGATGGATGTATAAATAAAGTGAACTTTTATCCTTTATTGGATATCAATAAGAGCCTGTGTCTGATTCTCAATTTGTTAGATTGATATTTGATCAGTAAACCAGATGCTCTGATACCAATTGTTGGATCAGTGGTCTCTTTATAGAAGTTTATGTTCAAGAACACTTATGTGTTATAAGTTTATCAAAGTAAGTTGCATAGTGGAATAGTAAGTGTTCTAAGTTAAAGTATCACTTTTACAGGTGTTACAACCCAAACAGGAGAACTCATCCCAAAAGACTAGTCTGATGGGAGAGAGAGCCCACTTGGGTTATAAACCCCACATTGGTTGCCCATACAACCGATGTGGGACAAGTCCCATACCTTGCAATGATTCGAGTCCATAACAATCGACCCTCCTTAGGGGCAACGTCCTCGTTGGTCACGGCCACGTTGGTCACGGCTGGCTCTCTCCAGGCCACCACTCCGTGGGCCACCACTCCGAGTTGGCTCTAATACCACTTTGTAAATGAAGAGTTTTAGCTAAAAACAGGAAATCTGATCATACAAGGCACTATTCCAGGTGCGGAAACCCTAGAACAGAACAAAATGATAATCAATGAATCAAAACACACAATTAAGCTTTTCAAATATTCTTTTCATAGATAACTTGTTCAAATATTGTTTACATAAGCCTTTACAAGTTAATCTAATCACAACTTCAATGACACAACCTAGAGAGCTTAAATCAGACCTTAACAAACACAAATGACCAAAGTTCTAACACTTAAAACAAACTTATCCTATTTATACTTCTGCACCTTCGACCCTGTTATTGGTATGAATGTGGAATTCTTCCACATTCGTCCTTCATATAAGCACGAACCAGGAAACATCTTCATTCCATTTCCACCTTGGACCTTCTATCTCCACATTCGCCCATGAATCTTTACATTCGACCCTTCTGAATTCTCTAACGCATGTTAATGATTACAATCCGAAGCATTAGTCGCACAAAACGCATCAACAACAGGAGTTATTACTCCCCCTTGACTATAGCAGTTACTGAGAATCAAAGCAATTCAAAGTATAAAGCAGTAAATGCAAGTATTGAATGATTCTCAGATGTGGAAATGGATTATAAGTTATAAAAGCCTTTGAAGGATTCGATTAAAATCAAGTGTCTAAAATAGTGGGATTAACCCATCTATTTATAGACAAACACATACAGACGTACTAAGTAATCTAAGGATTATAATACACTAGGATAATGCTTACAACAAGCTGTAGCATTGGTACTTATTCAAAGACTTTAACAAGACATTATAATATAAACTACTGAAGTAACTGGGTCGGTTAGAAGCTTCTATCAGAAAGTACTGATTAGTGACAAAACTACTGATGAGTAGTTTTGTCTTTAGTAGTTATTCAGTGAACTTGTCTGGTTAGACTTCGGAACTTCTGATCATTTACTCTTCAGCACTTTGATATCTTCTTCTTCAGTACTTCAATCTTTAGTCTTCAGCAGTTCCATAATTAGAATAATTAGCAGAAATATGATTTGGACTAAGGTAACAAAAGTGGTTTCTTCAATCCTTTTTGTCCCAGAAGCTAGCTGGGCATAAAGGAACTGGACCCAAAGATAGATAGGCGGGCAACGTTGAAGAACCTCTCATAGATGCGCTATGCGGTCGGCGATGTTTGAAGGCGTTAGAGAAGTCCACTATAAGTATATCCAAGGAACCGTCCGTGTGAAAGGAGTTAAGAAACTTGTTCACTCTGTGAAGCACCGCCTGTACCCCATAAGGAGTCCCCACCCAAAATTGAAAGTCCCACAAAGTACTGAGTTATATCCTTCCCAACGTTCTTCATAACCACTTTAGAAACAAACCTACGCCAAATTGCCCCCACATTAATGGGTCGAAATCCATTATCTGGATTTAGTAAAGAGGTAAGATGGGATGAAGCAATAAACTATGCGAGCACCCTGAGAGACAACCCCCCAGCCATAAATTGACGACTTTAGTGGTAGCTGAGAGCAAACCCGTGGAAGTCATCGACCCCTCACCACTAAAAGCTTTTAACAAGTGTTGAGCCCACATCCCGTCTCTCCCGCATGAAGTCCATTTAAGAAAGGATCAGATATATCTGAGCACACAGTCCTCAATCATAGAAAGAGCAGGCATGACGATAGAACTGGAAGGTAGGGATGGGAGCGGTACCACTGGATGTTTTTCAATGAGATCTTTCATGGTTTAATCCCCGAGGGGGTAACCCAATTGAGCACAGAACCAAGTCCGCAAAACCAGGCTCATCTTTCCACATCGTATGTGCTTGCTGAATGCTACTACATTGCAAAGATTTTTTATTCCCCAACTCGCATTCTTGCCTAGTGTTGAACTTGAGCACCCGCAAGGCATAATACGAAAACCTAGTAGTTTGACCCAATTCTTAACCGAGCCGGGTGAAGCCACTACTCTGCGTAAAGCACTTTATTTTGAAACAAAAATTAAAATAGAGGATAAAGAAATCACATAATAGAAATGGTATAATGGTTATTATGTAAAATTTATTAAAAGTTTGTATACATCATATTTATAGTTTCAATTGGATGTGTGTGTCTGTGTGTGTGTATATATATATATATTAAATTATATAGGTTTAGCTCGGTATTTATGATATCTTTAACGTTTGTAAGGGTGTATATATGAAATTATACCTTGTTTTGATTCACTGTTTGATTGAGTGTCTGATCCAAGGTTTTCAAATCCGGACTGGACAGGCCGATTCAACCGGTGGAACCGGGATCTGGAGGGTGAGCCGGGCCGGGTCACACCATTAGACCGCTACTGTAATGGACCGGGAGGTCGAACCAGGAACCGCTGTATATTGGACTGGACCGGAGGTTTTTTTTATCAGAAAAAACTTTTGAATAACCCTACTTTACCAAACCCTTCCTAGTCCTTACTTCCGGTATTTTTTTTTTTTTTTTTTTTTGCAGCCACCAAAGGCCAAACGGCCTTCTTTCATTGACTTCGATCATCTTCATCATCATTATCATCATCGATAATCTTCATCAATTTTTCTTCTTTCATTGCAGGTATCATCATCATCAATGATCAATTATGTTCATACTTCCATAGTTTATTGTTGTGTTTATTGTTATATTTATTGTTATGTTCATACTTTCTGTCCATAATAATAATTTGTATACTATGAATTATCAACTATGTTCATCATCAATCTTTCTTCCATAATAATAACTTGTATAATACGAATGTTTTATGCTTATTGTTGTGTTTATTGTTATGTTCATACTTCCACAGTTTCTTTCTGTCCATAATAATAACTTGAATTATTTCATACTTCCATACGAATTTTCTATCCATATGTGCTTAAATATGCATTTTCAAATTTTCTGTCCATATGTTCATACTTCCATACTTTCTAACTTTATTGTGTACTTGAATTCAAGTTTGCCTATTCTTAAAGTTGCTTGTTCATTTTGTAGAACATGGATTCGTAACAAGAAAATCAACCTGAACCCCAATCGAGTCGACTGCCGAATCAAATGTTCGTATGAAGAAGGATATCACGTGGAAATTTGTTACAGAATGTCGAGAAAAAGGAGATTTACTTGTACATTTTGTGACAAGACATTTCGTGGAGGTGGCATTAACCGTATGAAACAACACCTTAGTGGAATTAAAGGAAATGTTGCACCCTGTTTAAAGGTTCACATGGATACTAGGTGTCTCATGAAAAATAATAATGAAGAGAATACGCAAAAATCAAAAGAAGTGTCTCGTGGTGGGTTAGTTCAAGAAGATGAGACGGGTAGCACACAAAGAAGTAAAGAAAGCCTTGGTAAAAGGAAAGCTTCTTCAACATCCGACAACACACAGTTATATTTCCAAACAGGTATACATGATGCTACTCAGCCTTCAATTAAATCTATTTGGCAAAGTAAAGAAAGTACATAATACAGATTTAGCTATTGCTACGTGGTTATATGATGCTTGTATACCGATGACGCTGTTAATTCTTCTCTTTTTCCAAATGCAATGAGCAAAGTAGCTACAATGGGGCATGGATATATAGTTCCTTCCTACCATGCAGTTCGTGACATTTATTGAAAGATGCTAAAGAAAGTGTGAAACTCATACTTGATTCTTATAGAGAACATTGGCCAGAAAGAGGTTGCACTATAATGAGTGATGGATGGAGGGACATGAGACAACGACCTCTAATTAATTTCTTGGTTTATTGTTAAAAGGGGATTTCATTTATCAAATTTGTTAATGTGTCCGATGTTGAAAGGAATGCGGAGAGCTTATGCAATTTGTTTGCGGAAATTGTAGAAATTATTGGTTATAAGAATATTGTTCACTTAGTCATTGATAATGCTACAAATTACAAGGCTACAGGCAGATTATTAAGTTAAAAATATCCATCGATTTCTTGGTCCCCATGTGTTGTTCATTGTATTAATTTGATCTTGAAGGATATTCCAGAGAAACCTGATGTGGCTAGTTTGATTCAACTTGCATCACATACTACAGTTTTCATCTACAACCATAAGTGGCCTTTAAATTGGTTGAGAAAAAGACCTGGTTGAACAGATATCATTCGACAAGGAGACACCCGTTTTGGTACATCATTCATTGCCTTGAAGAGTTTATGTGATCACCAATCTGACTTGAAACCGTTAGTAACATCTAATGATTTCAAGAAGATGTTAAAAATGCCAAAAGCTAAGAATTCGAGACAAACTATACTGGATGATAAGTTTTGGCAAACCTGTTTGATAATGGTGAAGGTGATGACTCCTATTTTGAAACTTTTGCGTATTTTTAACTCCGATGAAAGACCTTCATTAAGTTATGTGTATGAAGGCATGCTTTAGGTAAGGAATGGAGTCAAAGAGTTGTTTAAAAGGAAAAAGCATATTTACAAGCAGTATATTGGTATCATTGATGCTCATTGGGATAAGATGTTATTCAAGAGTCTCCACACAACAACTTATTGGCTCAATCCAATATTTCAATATGAAAAAGATAATTGTGACAACAAGTCTCAGGCTTGGATAGGGGTTCTTGATATGGTGGAGATAATGGCGAGTTTAGATCCAAAAGAGCAAATATCTATTACAATGTTAGGCAACTTTTGGGATAGAGAGGGTAGCTTTAGTCGACCTATTGCTTTGTCTTCTATACAGAATACTCGTCCTGGTATTTATAATTTACCTTTTATTTATGATATTAGTTTTCTGTACTTTAACACTATATGATTTTATGTTACTTTTATAATTAGATGAGTGGTGGAAATAATTTGGCGGAGATATCCCGCAGTTGCAATCATTTGCCGTAAGAATTCTAAGCCCAACTGCGTCTTCTTCTGGTTGCGAACGTAACTGGAGTGTTTTTGAGAGAATCCGCACCAGAAGAAGAAACCGCTTGGAGCATCAAAGGCTTTGGACCTCATATATGTTCATTGCAACTTACATCTACAAATAGGTACAATATAAGTAGTATATTTCTTATTTTTATTGTTCAAATAATATTTACAAAAGTTTTGATTTAGAATGTATTCGGCAGCATAACAGGCCATATATATGACCCTATTGATTTCGCAACCATTGATGATAATGGCTTTTGGGTAGTGCCAGAGGCGGCGGAAAAAGAGCTTGATTATGATAAGCTAGAAAATATGTTGGAGGAAGTGCCGCCAATTAACATTAACCCATTAGAAACACAAGCATCGGAAGGTACGTATTTCTTTTTAAATAAAATGATTACAAAAATCTATATATTTAGTGGACTTGTCATTTATTAAAATTTAGGGCAATGTTTCAATGACCCGGTTCACGTTAGTAATGAAGATATGGATGGTGTTGATGGCGATAATGATGATGATGATTTGGATTCTCTGCAGAAATTAGTTGCACTTTTGGTTTTTGTTGATGGCAATTGTTGGTGATGCTCTAACTTCTAAGGGGGTGTTTGGGATTGATTATTCAAAACAGATTATGCGTTTTGGAAAAGCAGGGGTGGAGCTACTTTTAGATTATTGCGTTTTGGTAACCTAAAAAACTGATTATCTGCGTTTTCAAAACGCAATCCAAACACTAAAAGCTGATTATCTGCGTTTTCAAAACGCAATAATCTAAAATTCAGATTCAAAACGCAATCCCAAACACCCTCTAAGTTGAATTTTGTACTTTTGTTGTATTTGTGTTTTGGTACTTGGTTGTGTATTTTGGTACTTGTATTGTGATGTTAAATTGTTGGTGATGTTCTAAACTTTAACGATTTGAATTGTTAGTTTGTTACTTTAAGATTATGTTCCATTTGGTTTTTTGGTTGGTTTTTAATGATTAATGGTATTTTTTATTAGAGTTCCTTATTTATTTAGAATTTTTCTTTTTAAATTTTAAATTTTTTATTGGTTTTTTTTTTTTTTTTTTGAATTTTTATGGTTTTTTATTTGTTTGAATTTTTAGGCTTTTTATGAATTTTTTTTATGTTTTTTGAATTTTTATGAATTTTATAAATTTTTTTATAATATTTATAACGTTGTCCGGTTCTTAAATCCGGTCTGACCAATAGACCAGTAAGCAGGTCTGTTCGACGTATGCTCCGGTTCTAAAAACCTTGTTCTAAGCTTGTGGTAAATGGTGTATATGTAATCGGAAAATGTTATCCTTAAGTACTATAAATTAGCACATAATCTTATATTATTATTTTGATTTAATAAATCCCAATTTAAGGACTACAAACTAGCATAAAATCAAGATTGTTGGTTGGGAAGTTTAACTATTCATATATACAATTCTTTTTATTTGGATAATTTGAAAAGATTATTGTTCAACCATAGCATATCATAGGGTTGTTTAAATCGCTCGCCGCTCATAGCTCGGTCGTCGCTTATTCGAAAAATGCTTATAAAATGCTCGCTCGATCATCTGCTCAGTTGTAAATGAGCTGATTGGGGGTTTGTAAACGAGCCAAGCATGAGCAAAGGTCCGCTCGGCTCGGTTCAGCTCGAATAAATTATTATTTGTCTATTATATATATATAATTATATATATACCTACAAATCATAGTAATATTTATAGTTTTATACATAACATTTGGTCCAGTATATGCAAATAAAATATTACTAGTCCACTTTATCAAATAAAAATTTAACACTAAGTTTAATAGTAAAACCTAAAGTCGTAACGTGACAACCATGATTTTTTAATGTTATTAATCGTCCATCGCTAATTGTCGCTTGATATCACCTCACGCCACAATAAAACAATTGTTCTCTGTACTATGCCCATTGCCTCACTAGCCTTAACCTAAGCCTCATTCTCGGATACTCGGACCTCAATATTAGTGTCCTCATCGGACAATTCGACCTTAGTTGTCATTCGACAACGAAAATATTAAAGAAAACATCCCAATTTTATGGGTGTCCAAATTACTCTTCGCTCGTTTCTCGCTCGACGCTCGCTCGAAAAAATTTGCGCTCGAAAAATGTTCGTTCACTTTTTGGCTCGGTTGTAAATGAGCCGCTCAGCTTGGTTCAGTTTATAAATGAGCCAGGCATAAGCAAAAGTTTCGATTTGGTTCGGCTTGGCTCGTGAATACGCCTAGCTAACCACAATATTATAGGGTTTTCTATTTAGCAAAACGAAATACAAAACGGTAAGCGAGTTAACTAATATATTGAAGCGAACAAAACAAATAACCAGCAAATCTCTTAAGCATTTTTTAAACACGAAATTTTGTGATTCGTTTTTGGTTATGGCTTGTGTGTCATAACCATCGATATACTACGTTCTTGTGGATTAGTTTGATATAGTATATTCCAAAAAAAGCAATGTTTTATTTTTGTCAAAGCCCAAACATATTTAAACTTGGACCAAAAAGCCCAAACATAAATAGTGGTTCGATTATGGTTTAGCTATTAGGTAATTATATCCACTTACATATCGAAATAACATTGCATTCTAACATGTAACAGTTTATTGAAACATATATCATGCAAAAATGATGGACACAATGATAATAGCATGACACACAATGAACTTTTTATTTTCACATTAATTAGTTGAATCATGTGTTTATCAAACTTGTAATCTCATTTGTAACTAATCAGATCACACTCAAAATTCACCTCCACCTTTTAAATCACAACTAAAATCAACAAATTAGGTTTGTAATTAGTTTAATCTATTGTTTAACCAAAATATCCACCAATTATAAACCTAGAAGAGTATTTAATCCAAATAGTTGTTGAACCCATTATTGTTTTTGAAGTAGATGTCATTTTATCATGATATTTTAGTTAATTTGAGCATGCTTATCTTGCTTTCTCTTGTACACATCCATTAAACTTTATTTTAGGTTCATCATCTTTGAGCATTTCCATTACTAGAATATATAACCCATGATGCAATCTTCTATCTCTTTCGGGCAACATTTGATCTAGTAGACAATCGTGGTCATGGTAAGACCTCCCTGTTGCGACAAGATCAATATGAGAAATGGTGCATGGAATCAAGAGGGTGATGGACATATGCTCGCCTTTGTAAACAAACAAACAAGTAATTGGCAACTTGGGGTCCAAAAAAAACCAGGTTATTTATTTCTACTTTGACTATGGACCAATATCATGTATCTATGCGCACACACATTGGTCTTTTGGTTCTAATGTTCATGTTTTTGGTATAATAAAAAGGTTTAAGAAGATGTACGAAGAGTTGTAGATTAAGAAAAACAAACATTACAAGAAATGATAACATCGGGCACGAAAACTTTACAACTCAAGAAGAGGAGTTGATCATTAAGCTTCATTCCGCTATAGGCAGCAGGTTTTTGTTTTTTGTTTAACATGTTTTTTCTTTTTACTATTAGAATGATCGTCATTTTGTTACTTGATCAAGATGTTAGTATATGTATAAACATGTAAAGAATCATTGAAAACGGCCACATTTATGTAAATTTTGATAAAACCCCTAAATTTAATGATCACAAAATTGAAACACAAACAACCGCTCGGTTAATCAACAATGGATCCCAACAAAAATGAATACATACATGTATATATATATATAAGTAAATATCCGTCAGTAATTTATCGATGATTACAGAGACCTAAACATAAGAAAAAAATGGCTCATATTTTATTTACCTTTAATATCCTTGAATACCACATGTTCAGTGCAGACTACGTGTTACTTAATCCCACAAGATAATAACAATGGGTCTAGTGAGTTATCTGATAATGGGTTCTTAGGTTTATTGATGTTATATATATGTTTCTTTATAGGTGGCCAATCATAGCCCAACAACTCCCAGGAAGGACGGAAAATGATGTGAAGAACTATTGGAACACTAAACTGAAGAAGAAGTTATCGTCAATGGGAATTGACCCAGTCACTCATAGGCCATTCTCTCAAATGCTCGCCGACTATGGCAACATAAGTGGACTCACAAGAACCCAAACTAGAATGGGTTCACTTGGTAGGGACACCAAGAACACATTCTTCATTTCAAATGATCAAGAAATCCAACAAGTCCCAATGGAAACATTAATGTTTCCTAGTCTCAACAACAATGTTGTTAAACTAGAACCACCAGAAGTTATCAAAACTGATTCACTTGATCTTCTAACTCAACTCCAAGCCATCACACATGTCAAAGACTCATCAACCAACCAAGAAATCTCTTTCCCGTTCAATGTTTCTATAGCATCATCTTCGTCAAGCACTTGTTCAACCTTGAATGAAACTAATCCACAACAAACATTTAATTGGCGCGATTTTCTAATTGAAAATGCACAAGATGGAAATGCAAATGATGAAGACCTCAACCTAGAAGTTGTTGGAGAGATTGAGGTAATTAAAGGTAACAACACCACCATGTCGATGAATTGTGTTAAAGAAACCATGGAAGAGGCTTGTGATGGGTCATTTGTTGAGACCATGCTAGACGGGGATCATGACATGCTTTTGGACTTCCCCGGGCTTATGGGTGAACCATCTTATTACTAAAATTCGGTTCAGTTTGATTTCTTGAGGGTTAGAATAATGGTTTGTTGTATTAAGGTATGTGAGCCTTTAACAAAACAAAGAGTTAGTCGGTTAACTATTAAAACTTATTGAAGTGGCTTTAATTTTTAGAATCAATTGCTTCTAAACAAGAGTGAGAACGACATAGCAAAACGTAGTTGCTATTAGCCTGGATGTACCAAGTTCACATTTGGTAAAGAAACCACTATTATCACCATGTTAATAAAAAATATATACAGTTGATGCTTCATTTATTATTAAAACTTAATGTCAGATTTACAATTTTTTTTAGCTTCGAACAACAATTTTTAAGACCTAAATATCGTATAACTTTACACTTACACTACTTTTTGGGGTAATGTTAACATAATCAATAAATAAGGTAACGTGATTAAAAGACTTCTACTTTAGAATAATTAATAGATAATTAAATCCCTAAATTTGTCTAACTTAACGTTTAAGTTCAAGAAAATTAGTTAATTTGTTTTAACATAAACCCTTAAAAAAGTATGCTCGACTTCTTTTTAATTAGAAAAAAAGTTGAATTTCCAGTTAAAGTAGTTTGAGAACCTTTGCCTTTAAATCTGTGGTTTCCATTTTAGGAAACTTTTGATAAGGCTTTTTCAACATCTTTTATGACGTCCAATAAGTTTTTGACACAAGAAAAAACATAAAACAAAAGTCATAATGCACCACTCACAATGGTCTTCATTCAATCATTCACTAAAGATAAGGGTGATATTCCACGTGTAATGTTATGGTATATGATGGTGGTGATCATTATCATGATAGTAACATTAAAGTGGGCACATACATTATACCCAAAGTAATCGATATTGGAACGTGTCATTTCAACAACAAATGCTGTTTTCAAACGTTAGGGAAATTGGTTTGAGTTGTGATTTTCGCGGTTATGTTTTTTTACCTTTAAAGCTTTTTTCGGTTTAAACCGAACCAAATTCAAAGTTGACCAAATCATATTTGAATTGATCAGTTTGGTTTCGATCCCAAACTGGAAAGCCGAATTTAACAAAAAGAATCCAAAATATAAAGTGTAATTTGGGTCTTTGATTTCAGTTTCAGGTTTAATCAAAACGGATTGGATTTGTGCTAAATAAGACTGAGCTAAAATGTAATAATCTAGGTACTTCAGTTTAACTATTAACTTTCCTCGAACCCAAAACTAGTTAGCTTGTTTGGTTTTGTTTAAAAATGAATATGTAATATAGTTTGGTTTTAAATGGTTTTGTTGTTGTTCACTTGTTGTTGTTGTTGTTTACTACTACTACTACTCAGGGCCGGCTCAACCCTTTAGGGGGCCTAAAGCGAATTATCAATTTGGGGCCCTTTTCCGAAAGCATAAATTTTTTTTAGCTCTTGTATAGTCCGTGTTGCGATACGTTGTGTCTAACGAGCCAAATCAAATCATAATTAAATGGAGGGTATTTGTAATTGTCACTTTCTTATGATCTGTTCCTCTACTTCCTGGAATTACACAGCCCAATTCAGTGTTTCAAAATAAAAAATGGTGGCCCTATAGATTTAGGGGCCCAAAGCCCTAGCCTCATTTCACTTGGGCTTCAGCCGGCCCTGCTACTACTACTACTGCTACTGCTACTGCTACTGCTACTGCTACTGCTACTGCTACTGCTGCTGCTGCTGCTGCTGCTACTGCTACTGCTGCTGCTGCTGCTCCTGCTGCTGCTGCTGCTGCATGTTGTTTGGTTAATCGGCTCGCTGTTTGTTTTCTGCTTGATTTGAAGCGCCGTCTAAACAGTGAGAAAAGTAAGGTGACAATCTATGTCGGTTGATTTCATAAAGATAGATTAAACATAATTTTGTAGTAATATTAAAATAAATAAATGAGATTAAAAAATCATAATAAATAACATTCAACTCGATCAATTATTATTAATGTCAATAAATAACATTAATTCTAACATACTAAAACTACATTAAAAATAATTAAATCTTATTAAACATAAATTCGAAAAAAGTAATATAAATAAATGAGATTAATAATTTTAATAAATAACATTATATTCGGTCAATTATTATTAATGTCAATAAATGATATTAAACATCTTAATAAATAACAGTAAAAATGAATAAATCTTATTAATTGCAACCAAAACTAATCATAATTCATATACATAGTAATATAAAAAAATGAGATTATAAATCTTAATAAATAAACTCAAAATCGTAATCATTAATTCAAATAAATTACATTACAAACAAAAAAAATCGTAATTTAAATTTGAAAATCAATGACTTCTTGTGGTGGAACCTTTGTAACAAACAGAATGTGCTGGATTGAACACCATTTAAAGACACAATATTCGCCAATGGAAATATCTTCTAATTGAAGCAAACTAAAATCATAATATTAGTATTAGTATTAGTTAGTATTAGTAATTAGTAATATTCGTAAAAATAGTAATAGAAAATTTTAATTCGGTCAACAAGATATAAATGAGATTAAAATTAAAAATCGTAATATTAGTTTTAGTATAAGTAATATATTCGTAATTTAATTCGGTCAATAATAAATAAATCATTTTAAAATTAAAAATCTTAATATTAGTATTAGTATTAGTAATATATTCATAAATTAATTCGATCAATTCGGTCAATAATAAATAAATAAGCTTAAAAATCGTAATATATAACATTAAATTCGGTCAACTATTATTAATGTCATTAAAACTCATAATAAATATCATTAAAAAATAAATAAATCCTATTAATTGCAGGCAAGACCAATAATAATTCGAATAATAGTAATATAAATAATATTAAACATAATTTCATAAAGATAGATTAAACATAATTTCGTAGTAATATTAATATAAATAAATGAGATTAAAAAATCAAAATAAATAACATTCAACTCGGTCAATTATTATTAATGTCAATAAATAACATTAATTCTAACACACTAAAAATACATTAAAAATAATTAAATCTTATTAAACATAAATTCAAAAAAAGTAATATAAATAAATGAGATTGATAATTTTAATAAATAACATTAAATTCAGTCAATTATTATTAATATCAATAAATAATATTAAACATCTTAATAAATAACAGTAAAAATGAATAAAATTATTAATTGCAATCAAGACTGATCATAATTCGTAAACATAGTAATATAAATAAATGAGATTATAAATCTTAATAAATAAACTCAAAATCGTAATCAATAATTCAAATAAATTACATTACAAACATAAAAAATCGTAATTTTAATTTGAAAATCCATTACTTTTTGTGGTGGAACCTTTGTAACAAACAGCCTATGCTGGATTGAATACCATTTAAAGGCACAATATTCGCCAATGGAAATATCTTCTAATTGAAGCAAACTAAAATCGTAATATTAGTATTAGTATTAGTTAGTATTAGTAATTAGTAATATATTCGTAAAAATAGTAATAGAAAATTTTAATTTGGTCAATATGATATAAATGAGATTAAAATTAAAAATCGTAATATTAGTTTTAGTATTAGTAATATATTCATAATTTAATTCGGTCAATAATAAATAAATCAGATTAAAATTAAAAATCGTAATATTAGTATTAGTATTAGTAATATATTCGTAAATTAATTCGGTCAATAATAAATAAATCAGATTAAAATTAAAAATCGTAATATTAGTATTAGTATTAGTAATAAACAAACGAGCTTAAAAATCGTAATATATAACACTAAATTGGGTCAATTATTATTAATGTCATTAAAACTCATACTGAATAACATTAAAAAATGAATTAATTCTATTAACTGCAGGCAAGACCAATAATAATTCGTAATATTAGTTTTAGTATTAGTAGTATATTCGTAATTTAATTCGGTCAATAATAAATAAATGAGTTTAAAAATCGTAACATATAACACTAAATTTGGTCAATTATTATTAATGTCATTAAAACTCATAGTAAATAACATTAAAAAATAAAATAAATCCTATTAATTGCAGGCAAGACCAATACTAATTCATAAAGATGGTTTAAACATAATTTCGTAGTAATATTAATATAAATAAATGTGATTAAAAAATCTTAATAAATAACATTTCAATTCGGTCAATTATTATTAATGTCAATTAGTATTAGTAATATATTCGGTCAACAATATTATTTTTACGAATAGTAAAACTAAAATCGTAATACTAAAAATAAATGAGAGTTATTTCGTTCATAAATAAAGGTTAAATTGATTAATAATCAATCATTCATAATAAAAAATAAATGAGACTTATTATGGTAAACTGAAATTCATATTAATATTAATATTAATATTAATATAAATTCGGTCAATTATTAAAAGATAGTAATAAATAACATTAAATTCAGTCAATTATTATTAATGTAAATAAATAACAATAATTCGGATTCAAATTTCAAATTAAATGACATTAAATTCGGTCAATTATTATTAATGTAAATAAATAACAATAATTCAGAATTAATGATATTAAATTCGGTCTAATATTACAATAATATTAAACATAATTTTGAAAAACAGTAATATAAATAAATGTGATTAAACAAAATTTCAAAAAACAGTCAATTATTACAATAATATTAAACATAAATTCGAAAAACAGTAATTCAAATAAAATACATTAAAAACATTAAAAATCGTACCAACCAAGATTGTCCTTCGTATGTGGCAACAGAAATTTGTTCATGGCCTTCAGCACATTCTGAATTGACACGTTAAAAAACAACATTAAAAAATAAAGAATCATTTTTGAAAATTAAATAGGCATATGTACATGAAAATAACAAATATACCAAAACTGTTGCCGAAGGGTAATGTAATACCTTGAAGAATTGAGAACCATTATGATAACACATAATAGCGATTGTGTCTTCGGATCAAATCTTGTTTTTCAAATGTTAAAACATAGCATTACTAAATCCGATCGAATAGTAAATCCGATTCAATATATGTCTAAAAAAAACCGTGATGACAATAATAAAATTAACATAAATCTGATTGAGCGCAATCCTTATTATCCATTTATCACAAATCCGATTGAATATGTGTTTATCACAAATACGTTCATCACAAATCCATTTCATTAGAACATGTGATAAACACAAGAATGATTTCAAATGGTAATTAGATTATGAAATATTAAAAAGAATAAAAAAAGTAACAATAGGAATCGATAGTATCTTTGTTATCCCTTTATCACAAATTCGATTGAATATTTTGTTTATCACAAATCCGTTTCATTAGAACATGTGATAAACACCAGACTGATTTCAAATGGTTATTAGATTAGGAAATCTTAAAAAGAATAAAAAAATAACAATAGGAATTGATAGTATCTTTATTATCACTTTATAATAAATCCGATTGAATATGTGTTTATCACAAATCCGTTTATCACAAATCCATTTATCACAAATCCGTTTCATTAGAACATGTGTTTAAGAAGAATGATTTCCACGTAAAAGAATAAGAAATTTCATTCGGTTTGATGTGTTCTTAATAATGTTAACAATAAAAAAAGTCAAAATAATAATAGGAATCAACATTAGAAGAGTAGTTTGGATGTTTACCTTTAATCAGTTGTGGATAATCAACAAATGATGCAAGGTGAAGAAGAAAGATTGAAATATTTGTTAGGAATTAGGAAGAATATGAGAGTTTTGATATGGAGAATGAAAAAAAAAAGGTTTTTATAGTCATAATTTGGAGCTCCATATTAGTTGTTGGATACCTCAAACCCTCTCTAAGGCCTTGATTCAACCCAAGTGACCTCAATTATTATATAGATAGATTATTAGAAAGAATTACTATATGCGTCCCTGTGCTATAGTGGTTTTAACTACTTGAATCCAAAGTTGAAAACTTTAACTACTTGCGTCCCTAAACTGAACTTAACTAACACATTGAGTCCAAATTTCTAACTCTGTTAACTATTTGCGTCACTATTACAATTAAGTACGTTTTAAATCTAAGTAGTTGTGATTTTTTTTTGAACATTGTGATAATAAATTTATTGAAACCTTAGTTATATTCAAACAAAGTAGTATTTGGTATCGTAAACTAGGGATTAGTATTTATCTTTTACTGAACGAGTACCGCTACTCTATTGGTAATTATAACTTGGAACTGATATTGGCCGAACATCATTAGTACAAGTACTAGTACCTGCATTCATTTTTATGATTTTCATTTTTTATTGAAGTCATTTTCGTATTTTTCCTTTAAAATCGTTATGGTATCCGAGTTTTGTTTTTACTTATTTTCAATTTAGGCCCGATACGTACTATTGTAAACTCTCACGATATATTTTATACTTTGTACATATACAAAATTCTCGTTGCACCGAATAAGAAAATTCCACTAGTTGTATTGAATCATGACCATTTATTAAGATATTTTGTTAATGAAGTTAAAAGTTCAACAAAACAAAAAAATATTAAGATATTTATACGATTGTTCCACTGTATCATCAATAAAAACTTTTATCATGTAACATACAACTATCACAAATTAAATTATACCTAGTGTTGCACTATTCAGCACATGTCTGATTACATATATTATGTTACTGACAAAATAAATCCTCTATGTTCCATATACCATAAATTGATTATGCATACACTCCATTATCTCCCTTAAATCCCAACTCCATTACAAATCACTCACGTCATATTTAGACTCAGTCTCTGTATCAATATATCTATATTTGATTATACAGACATTTTCAACATACATATACATTATACTTTCGTTCATGGATCTGCCCCTTATCAATGAGACATCCTTCTCAGCAGCCAATCCTTCATCTTACACTCTAACTGGAATCTGGCCCTTTTCCTCCATCAACGCGGAATCCACGGTGGCTGAGTATGGCAGCAGCGGTGCCAAGAAGCGGCGGGACGCCTTTGAAGATGAGTGTTCAAAGATTGTGTCAACTAGTAGCGCCAATGAATTGGTAACTTCTAAAATCCTCACACCCTTGTGGGTTCATTAGTTTTTATGTGTCATGTAGTCCTCACGATGTCATGTAGGCCATATGATGTCATGTGGGCCGGATGGGGCATATGATAGGCGAAAACGGTCATATGGGTCGAATGAGGGTTGTATAAGGTGGTGTTCACAAAATGATACAACCTCTATGAATTGTTTGACTGACACATAAATGACTAACGTGGCCGGTGAAAAAGTCGTGTGACCAATTTTCGCCCTGTCATATGGTACGTATGATATGACAGCAGACCTGTAGTACACTTTTGCACTTGCAATGATTTAAAATCTTATTTAATCAAAGCTGTATGACCAATTTTCGCCATATCATATGGTACGTATGATGTGACAGTAGGTCCCTACGGTACACTTTTGCACTTGTAATAATTTAAAATCTTATTTAAATAATTATGGATAGATGGTGAATTTTTACTTCTATGATCATGTTTTCATGAATTGGTTCCTTTAATTGCATTTGTGGATGACCTAGAGAAAAACAAAATCTAAACTTTTGGTTTCTTTGATTCATAACTAGTGGGCTATACATTACTGTACTAAAATGAGAAGTATACATGAAATTGGCAGAATAAATTGAACGGTAAAAGGACAAAGATCATATTCGGATCAAACAATGAACCTCATTGTTCAAAAGATGACCGGGAAGGTTGCTCTGGGTCAGCTAGCAAATCTGATGTTGGTCAAACCGACGCAACATCCGAACCACCTAAAGACTACATTTTTGTTAGAGCTAAAAGAGGCCAAGCCACTGATAGTCATAGTCTCGCAGAAAGGGTAATGAACGTTCTTCAACCCTCACAATTCCATTTTAATCTCCAATTATGTTCTAATCTTTCATGAACTTGAGTATTTGACGAGTTTTAACGAGTTAAACTCGTTGTTTTCAGGCTAGGAGAGAAAAGATTAGTGACAGAATGAAAATATTGCAAGATTTAGTCCCGGGATGCAATAAGGTGTGCATAGGATGATGTTTTATTTGGTTACCATGAGAAGCTGTTAGGTAAAACTTTCGGGCCCCATCAATACCCTGCTAACCGGTGAAGGGGTAGAGGGCCCACAAAATCAATGGAAGCTCGATTTGAACCCGACACCTATGTTATATTTTATTACTATTGTTTTTGTATGGTTAATTGTAAGAGTGATTGATTTTGATGTTATAATATCAGGTTATAGGAAAAGCAATTGTTCTTGATGAAATAATTAACTACATCCAATCATTGCAACATCAAGTTGAGGTGAAACCTTTGCTAAATTGGTGGAAGCTATTGATGCTAATTATCGATGAATTTACCATACCAATAATTTTTTATATTTAATTTTATGTTGTAGTTCCTTTCTATGAAGCTTGAAGCTATAAATACTGGGATGAAGCTATAAATACTGGGATGAACTCACCCGTAGAAGGGGTTCCTATGAAAGATGTACGTTCTATTTGTCAATTTTTTAAAAACTTATTTCTAAATTTGGCTTTTTAAATTTGAACTATACTATAAAATGTGATTATAGTTTCTTGATACTAATTCAAATCCAAATCTTCGAATTTAGGGTTGTAACATGACACGTAAATAATTAAGTTTTGAGTTGTGAATTTGTGATTTCTAACCTGTTTAATAAAAAGGTCATCTTTGGGTTGACTTATTTAACGTGTTTAACTAAATGAGCTATATTCGGGTTAAGCTAATAACCCATTTAATTAAAACAAGTCAACCCATCAACCCGGTTAAGTTTATAATCTGGAAACTAATATATATTTTATAAGGTTGACCCGCCAACGTGCTTAACCCATTTAATTAAACATGCAGACCCATTAACTAGTTTAAAATTAGAATATGAACCCATTTTACAAATTTACAACCCGTTTATGACCCATTTTACAAATTTACAACTCGTTTATGACCCATTTTACAAATTAGAATATGGACCCATTTTACAAATTTACAACCCGCTCTACCGTTAGGAAAGTTCGACTATTACGTCCTGTATGGTGACTCAACCCCAAAGACTGAACCAACACCCCACAAACCACCAACACCAAAACACCCACCACCTCCATTCGGTGAATGTTTTGCCATCACCCCGGATCCATCGTCATCAGAATACCAGTCGGAGTTTCCTCCGATATCCACCTTTGAAAGAGGCCAACAAAAGACAAAACACAGCTGGAAGATCCAAAACCCCACAGTTATGGGTCCCAATGGTCCTGTAACCCAAACCAACCCTGTTGAAGCCACACTAAACTGGCAAAGTGAGAATGCTGTTGCTCAAAATAATGCCCTCAAAACCATCATAGCACAGCAAGATGTCATTACAAAAAACCAAGAAACCTTGGTTAACAATGTTCGTGGTCTTGAGGATATCATTCATGAAGTCAGAATGAAAATTCTTGAGCTCCATAATGATCTTTTTCAAATAGTCCAGAACGCCCCTTTCTCACAAAGCCCCAGAGGCCTGATAGAAAATGAAGCTGAAATGAAGTTCCTCAAAGCTCAGCTCACAGATCTGGAAAGATAGCACAAACAGCAAAGGCTTTCAATGCTCGAAGATGACCCATGGAGGTTACCCTCCACACCTTTCGTCAGAGCAGCCTTTGACCCTCAACCATTACCCATGACACCTTTCTCACAATCCTCCCCGTCAATGAATCTATGGTCAAGATGACAGACCAAGACAAGAACAAAACGACCCTCCCCATCTGGTTACAACTCTTCGGGAAACACCAACCAAAAGCCAGCAACAAGCAGGTCCAAAGACAAACAGATTTGTGATGACAGCATGATGATAGCCTCGTCAAAACTCCCAGAAACCATACCCATCCAACAAAACCCCATATCCTCCCTCCTAAAAAAGATAAGCCAAACAAAAAGGAACCCTGCGGGAAAAAACCCTTTCCCAACTATAGCCCCAGTTATCAATCTCAGCTCAAAACATCAGTCCCCTTCAGACTCTGACAGTGAAGACTCCCACTTACCTTATGACGAGCTTCCTCCAACGGATGCTTTTGAACACTTGTTCATGGCTGAGCCAGAGACGACAGAAAGAAATGAATACTACACTTCTGAAGTCGACGATATGACTTCCCAAACGGCACAAGACGAAGTCATATTTCCCAATTCCACTAATTTGAGGCAACAGTTCACTTTTGATGACATTTCCCCCTCGAAATGGCATGAAAGAAGTGTTGAAATGCTAACCTGGTATTCCGCTGAACTCCAGTACTATGGGATCGACGTTGTCATCAAACGATTTATCATAAGATGCCAAGGACGGCTTCGAGACTGGTACTTAAGCCTTGGAGAATACAGACAAACAAACCTCTTGGCTTGCACAACCCTTGAGCAGTTCATAGGCACAATTTACACTGAATTCATTGGGAACCCTCAAGATCATACAGTCCAAGCTCGAGAAGAATTTCTAAAAATGAAATGCTTCTCCTTTCATCCAAAAGACCTTGAAAGGCATTATAACAGAATGTCTGAAAGGTTCTACTGCCTTCAAGGGATTGATGACGTCAATCTTAAACAAGTCTTCCTAAACTCTTTCCCAGAACCTCTTGCCAATGAAGCATCCAGGGCTCTAGAAGCCAGAAACATGACGATCGCACAAATCACCTTAGGTGGACTTTACCAACTCATAACATGTACCCTAGCCAAGTTCTGCAACCAGAAAAAATTCCTCACGGAATTCGAAAAAACTGGTAGACGGCTTGGCTCCGCTTGTGATGACAAGCACCTAAAAATCAAATGTAAAGATGAGTCTACATGCAGCTGCACTAGTCGAAGGCCAAGAGTAGTCAAATTCAAGAGGTATGGTCACAAAGGAATTGACAAATCCAGAAAAGGCTGGAAATTCCTGAACAAGAAGTCAAGGCGAGGAAGAAACGATAATAATAGATGCTTTATCTGCAACAAAGAAGGCCATTTTGCAAAAGACTGCAAAGACAAACGAAAGACCCAGGCGATGATGGCTGAGATAAACAAGATAGAACAAGTAGACGTCTCCGACTCAGAATCTCTTTTCTCTTTTGATGATGAACTAGGAGAAACAACAGTCTGCTCAATCTACTATGGAACTACCGATGACGAATCAGGCGAAGACTCAGATTCTGATACTGACCCTTTGCTAATCTGCATGATGACAGCTGTTGAACCAGCCCCACCTCCAGAAAACCCATATGTAGAAAAGTCACAGCAGGAAGACCAACAGTGCACTGAAGACCACGTGCAAGATTCTCTTCACGTGAAAGATTCTTTAAACCAGACAGCTGATGTGACGGCACCTGCAAAACCAAAAGCAAAAGAAAAAGCAGCAGACACCACATGCCAAAAGCCTGACCATGATCATCTCAAAACAGGCTTGGTGGACAAAAAAGGAAAAGGCCTCACCCATAAACTCAATCACAGTCTTTTGTCAAGAATCCCTTCCTTCCTGAAGAAGCATCATTACCCAACAGTAAATCCATTAAAGGCAATTAAGTCCCTAAGATGGAACTCTACTGTTCACAAAGTTGCAGGGCTCTTATTCCAAGCCGACTATATAAACGACAACCCAACCAGCAGAACGTACCCCACAACCCAACGCAGCCCACGTATGATGGACACATCCAACACAATCCCTCTCACCCAAAAGTTAAAGGAGAGCAACCTCCCTGAAGAAGTTATCGACGCAATAACTGAAAACAACATCACCAATGAATCTCTCTTGATTTACAAAACATTTCTCACCCTCACCCTTAAAACCCATGGTCCAGTCATGCAAGGTGTGAAATTCCACCCAGAACACCCCTTCCTAAACTTCTTCAGCATAAACACCTTCCAGCAATTACCAAAGGTGGAACTCGCCTTCTTATGGTACCTTTCAGAAACCTACGTCATAGCCATGTCCTTCCACTCCAACAAACTTTTAGCCTATCTCATTGACTACGAGTTAGGATACCTCCCGGGAGAAAAACAAAACACAGTCAAGTTCCTAGAATGGGTCCTCCTAGTTAGCAAGTGGATTCAGCTCATGGAAGAATCCCCCACAAAACATTATATGCATCTGCTCTACAAACCCAGCCTCCTAAAGAAAAATCCCAGTCTCAGCACCTCCAAGATAGCCATTAAGACCTGGTATGATACAAGCCTAGCAAAGCATTACTACAAGGTAAATTACCGTGAAGAATGGCTAAAAACCCGCAAAGAATTGGCAAAAGCAAACCTCCGAAGGATTGAAGACATTCCGCCAGCCATTCTATCTGAATTGGACATATGGGCTGAAGATAATGCACAGGCAAAAGAATGGGAAGAAGCGTTACTAGACTACTTCTAGAGGCTTCCACAATTCACACACCCGATGGCGATTGAATTACCACAACACCCAGGACGACAATACAGGTTCAATCCGATACCGGACGATGACCCATTCCTCCAAAACCTTCCAGAATTCACAGTGGAGTTCGTTGACATGCAGAAGACAGTTGAGCTTCATAAGAGCCTAAAACCCTACCATTATGAAAGTTCGTAGTCTTGCTACTGTCCGAGAATAGAGAGTTCCATTATGATTAATATTTTATTATTATGTGTGCTAGTGTGCTAATGGTGTGCTTAAGAATAAGTTAGGCTTTAATCACTCTTAAAGTGATGTAAGCACTTATGTCATGGTTATGTCATGACTAGATATTTTCTTTTATGTTTTAATGGTGTGTGATGTCATGGATGACGCAATATGCCTTTCCTTGGTCTATAAAAGGAAGGCCTCCCCTCATTTGTAAATCATCCTTGGAAAGAAATAAAATAAAATTCTATTCTATACTTTCTTGAGTCATATATAGAGTCTTGTAAAATAAGTCCGGTGTCTTCTTGAGTCCTTCTTAGCCCCCTGATTCTTATTCTATACTATCAAGTGTCCTCCCCCTCCCATGAGTCTTACTGGTCTTATATAGATCAGCCTTAAACCCCCCAATCTCTGTATGACCCATTTTACAAATTTACAACTTGATTACAACTCATTTATAGTTTTACACCTTGCTAACATGTTTACAACTCATCAATCTATCTGGCTTGTTTAGATAAATGGGTTAAATTGTTCGTGTTTGGCTTACACAACTACATACTCTAACCACAAATGAAACGTCTCTCATTTTTCTTTTGAATTAGCATATAACTGCATATTCTGAACCATATAAGAAACTTTGCCCTTGCAGCTTGGGCCACCGCCCCTTGATGCAGTCGGGATCTTATTTGGCTCACAAACAACAAGACAGTTTGGACATGGGTCCCAACCCAAATGGCTTCATAGGCAGTTAGGCAATAGTTTTGAGTGAACCGCATGAACTCTAGACAACCCAGCACCGCACACATTGTTAGCCAATCAGAAACGAGGAGACCCTCTTCGATGCATTGTTTGACATGTGTGATTGCCAGAGGTACCTCTCTTTTATATGTAGACTTAGATTTATCTAATTGAAGTGTACTTGGACTTGCTAAATTTAGAAAGAAATCTCATTATATATTGAATGTGGTGTTCAACAAGTTCATATCTTTCACATAGTTTACTAATTACTATGATTCCGAGTCATTGGTCTATCATCATAGATTGCGACAAATGACTTGGAATTCAGGTATAGCTTAAAAAAACATTACTTATTGTATTTGTAACATACCGTAAAACATTTAGGTCTTTCCCTTTTATATCTTTTATTTAACAGTTTAAATCTATACCGTCGGATGATTTTCACATCATGTCCACTTAACTTAGGCGGTACAAATCAGAGTATATGAATTTCATATGCTTATGAAGCTTAATTTGATGATGGGAGTTGATGGTTGGAGGTCATCTCATTGATATTGGACTATATTTTGTTATTTTGTATATGAGTTGAAGAACAAGTTGTGAATGTGAGCATTTTGCTTAAAGATATAAGTTTTATATCTTAGAAGCATGATGTAGGGAAATCTTGAATTGTAATAATTAATAAATAACATAATGATATTTAAATAAAGGGTAACCCAATAATAAAGAAAGATTTGGAAGTTTTAACTCCATCTCAAGGCTAGCAGAACCTGAAACATTAATAATAAAGAAGAATTTGGAATAGTAATATAACGAAGGTTGGAACAATTATTTATTCACGGGAACATGCTTGATTATTTCTACCTATCTGAATGTGACTGAAAGTGATGCCACTTCGTATGAGCTAAAGGGTTGAACTCTACATCATAATGATTGATTAATATGTACGGTTTCAATAACGTAACGCTACCGATTAACTATAACCCGTAAGAGTTACACCTTAAGCAACGGACAGTAAATCTACAAAACTAAATTAACGGTAATCACGAACAACTAACGAAGCGAAACGTATTGATATCATTATCTAGATTAATAATATTTTTTCGTGGATCGAGATTTTAAGTTTTATACCAGCTATAAATATTATAAGGTTTAATTATTTATTAATTAAACTATGTTTTTTTGCGATTTATATGAAGTCTTAAACTTGATTAGGTTATATATTATCGCCAATGACTTCCGGCCCAGCTGGGGAGAGGTGGGAGGGTTTACCTCTTCGGAGGGTTCCCGCCCGGGCTTGGTTTTGAGTTCGAATCCTGCACACCACGAAAAAATTCCCTGTAACGGTTTGAGATAACTTCAAAGTGGACACCGGTGCGTGGGTAGTGATTCGAACTCGGGTCGAGAGGTTGTCTGTCGATTGGTTTCACCGCTGAAGTACACCTTCCAAAAAAAGGGTTATATATTATCATCACTAGTAATAAAACTAAAATCTACAGCATTACAGCCGCAAACCAAAATCTCATATTCCCTCAAACTTCCAACGTCCGCAAAAAACAAAGCACCCCTTTCTGCTTTGCGACTTCCGACTGCCAACCAAAGGACGCCTCCGAGCAAAGACGATGCCGCTGCCCTCAACTCGGTGCCACGCGCCACAGCCGTGACCCTCCCCGTTCCGTTCTCGTGTTCGTTTTTCTAGCTCTCATTCGTTGAACCTTGACGTTTCAGGCGGTTAATTATTAACCACTCAGGTATATCTATGTCATTTGTAGATTAACTATTTTATATCGTATTTGTATGTTTGTAACTATGATCCTGTTCGGTTAAATTTGGTGTTGATTATTTTTAAATATTCCGTTGAATTTATTAATTACTGATCTAACCAATAACAAATATATGAAACTGATTTTAATAAAAAGTTAAAAGTGACACAACTAAAACCAGACAGTAATATCAGAGCCTCGGTTACAAAATGCAAATTGGATCCGGTCTTTTAACCGATTACAGATCCCAAACTTTAATTTTATTATTGTTGCTTTAATTTTATATTTATTATAAAATGTTTTAAGAAGTGAGTTTTTGAAAATCTTATCACAATCATATATAAAACAAGTGAGCCACACCTAACCCTTGCACCTTGGAGGATAAACTATGCATCAAGTGCAGTGTGTGACTCCAAACACTGATGATCACCTTATGCTACAAGTGTTACTTATAATAGGATGGCATAGACCATTGATTTTTATGTATTGGATCTATTTTAAAGATTAACGAATAGGGTTGTAAAAGCCAGTTTTACTATATACTTCCATTAAAACTAGGTTTGTTGTGACTTCAATAACCAATTAAAAGTTAACTCGACAGTATAATCCACCCTTTCATCACTTGGGACACTATGACTTGAATAACCAATTAAAAGTTAATATTGAAAAACCATTAAGTTACGACATTTAGAAAGTTAAAAATATGTTTAAATTTCAAAAACTGTAGTGGCTATTATTTATTTTAAAACAAACAATTTGTTTATCACAAAGTATACAAGTTGTAAAAACCAGTTTAGAACTTGTTTTATTTGATTGTGATTGTATTTTAAAAACTCCTTTTACAATGTTTGGTATAAGGTTGGTATGTTAGAACAACTATAAAACCAAAGAAACGCAATAGCAAGACAAATATGTAAATCATATGACCAAAATTGTTTGATCTTGCTAGAGCCTTTTAGCAAGGCCAAACAGGTCACGGGGTCACAACACATACACAACAACAAGGATGGACTAGGACTTAAGTGCATCTTCTTGTCTTGAGTAACTCCCACTGATTTCATGACTCCTGTTTTGCCATCGGGTCTTCTATTTATAAAAATACATAAAAATAAAAACCCTAATCTATTACAACTTTGAGCCATCAAAGTGGCCAAAACCATAAAAAGCAAACTAAAATGAAAATAAATACAATAACAAGGTTGGCCAGATTTACATATTTAAAATAGCGTCGTTTAGTGGCGTGCTAGGGGTAGTCGTCTGGTTGTGCTAGTGGGTGCGAGTATGTGAGTTGACAAGAATACATTGCGGTATGTGGGAGTAAAGATTTTCCTTAGTGATCCAAAGGAGCAAGTAGAGTTACTACAGACTGGCTTCCCTCGTAATGCCTCTGTCTCTGCTTTTGCTCATGCAATCATTAAAGCAAACTCATGGTCTAGTTCGTGAATGAGCATACAAGTGGTAACCGCTCCGTATCCGTCTTCTTTACTCATTGTAGTCAAGGCCTATTCGAAAGCTGCCTATGTGGTGGATTTGAATCACATAGGAGTGAAATCGTTTTCATTTCCCATCTCATGGAAAACCCTTTTTTTCCGCTTGGCCTTATCTCTCTTTGGAGGTATTTTAGTGATAGGTTCTATAGGAACTGGGATTACAAATCCAGTGTTTCACTAAGGGTCTGTTTGGTATGCTGTAATGGAATAGATGAGGGAATGGAATGAACGAGGTAATGGAATGGACAACGTAATGGAATGGATCATTACCATTCAATGTCTTGTTTGGTTGCCATGTGGGAATGAAACAAACATTACTTTATGTTGATGGATAAGCAGGAAAAGACGAAGGAACAAAATCGGTGGTGAGTGGTGGTCAGTGGCGGTGATGGTGGGTGGTGATATGTGGCGGGTAGCGATGGTGGTGGGTGGCGGCGGTAGTGGTGGTGACGGTGGAAGGTGGAGGTGGATGGCCGTGATGGTGGGTGGGCGACGATGGTGAGTAGTGGCGGTGGTGGGTGGTGGTTGGTGGCAGTGATGGTATGTGGTGGTGTGTGGCGGTAGCGTGGTGGTGGGTGGCGACGAAGATGGCGATGGGTGGAGGCGACAACGGTGGTGGTTGGTGGCGAAGATGGCGATGGGTGGAGGTGGATGACGGTGATGGTGGGTGGCGGCGGTGGTGGGTGGGTGGGTGAAGGTAGTGGGTGGTGGTGGTTGGTGGCGACGACGACGACAATGATGGGTGGTGACGGCGAGGGTGGGCGACGGTGGTGGTCGGCGTTGGGTGGTGTTGGATGGCGGCGGTGGGGGGGTGGCAACGGTGGTGGGTGGGTGAAGGTAGTGGGTGGCGGCAACGGCGGTGGTGGTGGGTGGCGGCGGCGATGGCGGGCGACGGTGGTGGGTGGTGACGGCGGTGGTGGGTGGTGACGATGGTGGTGGGTGGTGGTGATGGTTGGTGGGTTATGGTGTTGTTAGTAAAGGGTGAATGAGGGATGGAATGAAAAAAAACATGGGGGGTGGATGGAATGGTTTTGAGGGAATTGAACGCCTTGTGGAATGGGTGATTCCATTCCTTTAACCAACCTAACACACTATTTTTCATTACCTCGTAATGATCCATTCCATTCCCCCTTCCATTCCATTATACCAAACACTACCTAAGATTCCGAATAGTGGTCTCGAATTCAAGTTGATTCTATTTTGCCTCTTCTTCAGAGAAAGACGACCAAAAAATTCCAAACCATGAAAATGAGGATCCTAAGTTCTCAAGATGGGCGTATAACCAGTTTTTACTTTTTTGAGGACCTAACCGAACGATTTTTTGGTCAAATAAAATAAATAATTTTTTTGACCAAGTAGTTTAGGTGCCCTAAAAACATCTATATCTGAAACTTTAAACGACTTGTAGTTTGAGATCTATAACTGGTTAAAAGACCAGGTCCAGTGTGTATTTTGTTTGATACTACTGTTGGGTTTTAGCAGTGTCAACTTTACTTTATATCAAAACTAGTTTGATATATTTATTATTAATTAAATATCTAATTAGTAAAACTTAACAGAATATTAAATATTCAACACGAATCAACCGAACAGGACCATGATTACAGACATACAAATACGGTATACAATTAATCTACCAATGAGATAGATATACTTTTGAGGTTAATAATTAACCATCTAAGACAACGAGGTACAACGGACTAATGCTAAAACATGAACACGAAACGAACGGGGATGGCGGCGGAGGCTAGTGGCACCAGTTGAACAGTAGCAGCGGCTGCGTTCTGGGTAATCATATCCGGGCCACCAAGCCCAATAAGTAATAATAGGCCTTTTAAAAATTATATATCTATAACCTTTTTAATCACAACAAGTAATCATATCCGGGACTCAAAGCCCAATCTATCTATATAATAATTGAGGTTAACTTGGGTTGAATGAAGCCCTTAGAGAGAGTTTGAGCTATCCATATTCAATATGGAGCTCCAACTTACTCACTATAAATCTACCTACACTAATAAAAGAGTAACTAGTGCTTCACATGCCTCTTACCAGAGTATAACAAACACGCGGGTCGGGTAACATCCAAACCCATATCCATTTCAGTTTAGATGCATATCTATCTTTTCATTCAGACCTAAACCCTAATCCTTTCTTCTCTTTGGTTCTCTCCGTCACCACCGTACCGTGTTCGTCTATTCTCAATGAATGAAAACCTAATTTCATATTCTTGTAACTCTTACGATTTTCTCTTTTGCGAACCCAATCCGTTTTTCTGAAACGCCTCATCATCTCTAGCCCCTTTCTAACCCTAACTCTGAAACATTTGCAGCTTTGACGCATCAAGGTTATAATCTTCTTACTAAGCTTTTTATGCTCTATGTATTTGTGTGTTTGTTACCATTTAGGCTTTTTCGTTTGGTTGCAGTAATTTTTTTCGGTTTGGTTTCAATTTGTCTAGAACTTCAATGATTTGTGCCATTTTTACATGTTTTGATCTTACCCTTTTATATAATCTTCTACGAAATGTCCGATTTTGTTAATTTTTTTTTCTGAACCCACAAACTTTAGTCACATACAATGTAATTGTTATCGTTTTTGTTTACCAGTTGTTAGTTTCTGAACCCACAAACTTTAGTCACAAACTTTGATTGAACATATCTGTTAGTTTCATCGTTAGGGTTTCTGTTTCTACTTAACTCAAAAGTCATCTTTTATTATTGAATGAATACTTTGATATCTTCAAGCTTTATATTGTTTATCATAGTAAACGTGGTAATATTTTATTATGTGCAAGAATCACCGATTTGTTTAACAAAAGGACTAATGGGCAATGACCTCAACACTTATGAAAGAGAGCATGTTATTTTGTGTATTATTGTCAACCATGGCTTAAACACACATAAAACTAATGTTTTAGTTAATATTCTTAGTTCATGTAGCAATTATTTTGCCATTTTAATTTTGATATTAAAACTTAAATCTGTAATGTATTTAAATTATTGTTGATGTGGATTTGTTTAAAGTTTAAGAAGAAGAATATTCTACCTGCACTTGCTACTATGTTGAATCGAAGTTGACTTTATAGTGATAATTATAACCTTGCCCTTCAGAACAAAAAAAATGTATTAAATGTAAAGGTATATTTGGTTTGCTTGGAACTTTCATATATACTATAACCACAATGCATCTATACTATAACCACAATGCATTTAAATATTTGATATTATTCAAACTAATTTGGTTACAGGTGACACCTAATACAAACAAACAACAAACAAGATGAAGTGTAAAAAAAGTCGTTTCAGCTGTTAAAACCGCCAACAATTGGATTAAAACTGATGTGTCATCTGAACGGTTATCGTATCGTGTTGAGACAGTTTTATCGTGTTATTAAAGTGTTTTTTTGGTTGTTGCTGTTTTATTGTTATGTTTTGAGGTTCTTGCTTGCTTTAGTGGGACGGATTTGGTGGAGTACATTTATGCGCATTGGCTTGACATCAAGGTGAATTATTTGGCTCCGGTTTTGCAGAGTTTAACGAATGTTTGTATTTTTTTTTTTTTTTTTGTGCAATCGGTGGATTGGTTGTTATTAGTGTGTGGAGGTGGAGGTAAGACGATGTAGGTTTCTAATTTTGTCTTTAATTTATTGAATTTTGATTAGTAGATTGTGTGTTATTTGCTTTTGTATAATTCAATAGTATGCTAAATTAGGATAGGCTAATTAGTCAGCTGGATACTTTAAGTTACGTGTGCATTTTGTTGTTCACAACTTTGCCTGTGCATAAATGAACTGTTTGTGGCCTTTGTGTTTCCAGATTTTGACCTAAACAAAAGAATATTGTTTGCCACTAAATGTGTGAAGTATATATAGCCTGCAGATTACTACATCTGAGCTACCATGGATTCGACAACACTAGACATTTACTTGATTTAATATTGTTGTTATTCATAGGCAGTAATGTCTTTGGTCTGTTTGTTTCATAAAATTGTTAATAGTCTAACAATTGTGATAATGGTGTTTTCGTGACAAATAAGGTAGCTTTTGGTGTTACCCTTTTTCTTGACTGTATGCGTACTTAGGTCAGTATAGTAGTGTAATATGGAATAGATTAACAAATGTTTTATATATCATATATTTTGGATGTCTCTAGGTTTATCAGCAATTTATTACAGCTGCATGCATCCAAGACTGGCCTCGTGGAAGGAGGCTTGTACAGATTCTTGATGATTCAGGTGATGCAACTGTTCAGACCTTTATGAAGGCAGAGGTACACAAATGGCAACGCAGAGTTGTGCATATAGTATGCAGACATCGGCTTATTCTCACAGGCTACAAGGCAGGGAATCTACAATCGGCTATGAGTTGTGATTATGCAACACCCATGGCTTCACCAACAATTGTTGTCAAGCTTTTATCTATACCATACATGTCTCACCCACACTTTTTTTACCTTTCTTCTAACCCTACTATCCACATACATACATACACAATCTTTTCAGCATTATAGAGAAAGAAAGAAAGAGAGAGCGAGACATTAGAGTGAGATTGAGATGTTTCAAGGGGTTCGAGGAGTTCGCGAAGAATCGGCCAACTTACGACGTAGGTCAGTTACTCAATCAAGATTCGTGTTCATCTTTCAAGTAGATCAGAGACGGTAGAGATGAAGCAAAGAGGGGAAGGCAGGGATGGGTGGTGATGCCATTTCGGTCATGACGTCCTGTGATCACCTTTTCGCCGTCGTGGGTTGATAATTTGTGATTACAGTATGTGAAGCGTTTTCAGTAGTTCATGGTCATGGTATCCTGTGATTTTTAATTAAGCTTTCTGCCTAATACTTATTTTTCGGCTATTATGTTGGTGTTGGTTTCTTTGTTGTAGACTGAATTTTAAGACTGACCTTCGTCTTGGTGTTTGTTTCGCAGGTATGACGCCCTGAAGATTGGCTTGGTTGTGGTGCTTTTGTTTTTCGTGTAAGTATTTCGTTTTGTATACTGTGGTAGTGTGGTCATTTTTAAGTTTGTGGCATTTTATAGCGTTCGTTGTTTCGCATTTACATGTTTGATAATTTCATTTTTTTTGGTTTTTGTGGTATGAAATTTGCTCAATATTGATGAATGTGTCGATATGAATTAAGGAAAGTCATTTCCTGGTAATAATTTGTTTCTTTGTTCTGTTTGATTAAATAGGTTTTTCTAGATAATTTATTTGCAATGGAGTCATCATTCTTTTTTGTATGACTTCATTAAAGTTTAAGGTATGCACATTTGTCAGTAAACAATGTGATCAGTCGAGTTGGTTTATAAAGGTGAGAGAATTACGCCAGCTATACATAATTACTTGCCACTGAATTTGTTCAGATATATACATTTGTTAGTAAACAATTTTATCAGTTGAGTTGGTTTCTGAAGGTGAGAGGATTACGCCTGCTATACTTATTACTTATTACTGATTTGTATGTTACACTCTGTACTCGAAAGTGACCACAATTTGTTCAGCTTGCACTAATGTGTTGCTGCAGAAGTGAAATAAATATTGGTCAGTCAATTAAGTAAGTACTGGTGATATAAGAGAAAAGGTAAATGGCTAGAAAACAGAATGTTGTGAAGATAAACATACATCCATTCATAGTGGCCTTTATTTTATTTTTTTCAAATTGTTGTTTTACTATAGCCTAGGATTTTAGTATACAACACACTTAATTCATTGATGTTATCTGTTAATTAACATTCATGTGAGCTACCTATCATGACTCTCACTGTTCATTGTTTCTTCCTATTGAATCCAGTATTTTCATAGAAAAAAAGTTTGCATTCAACACGATATTGAAAGATTTAATATGGATATGGAGGTTGAGTTTTTGTCTATTCCCAAATTAACAGAGGATCCATCAATGTGAACAGAACTTGACACCAAGTTTAATGTTATTTAGGTAACAATTAACACAATCCTATGCCCTTTGAGTTTTAGGTTATATCATATTGCTATGTCATTTTATGATTTAGACATTCTTGTGTACTATGTGATATGTTGACACATTTCGACTTTTAAGAAAAAATTAACTGAATATTGACAAGTATTTAGAACTAGAAACTGACAGTGTTTCTCCCATTTCATAGGTATGGACGTATGGTAGTGAAGGCCAGGTACAATTGACAACGAGGTGCCAAAGGAGGTGGGAATGGATGGGGGATGAGCAGCAACATGTGATAAAAAGGTCGATTTGTCGGCTTCTTACGCTGCTCTCCCATTGGTAAATGCTCATATGGAGGTTGAACCCCAACCTAACAGCCCTAAACCTGAACTCACTCTCATTAAAATGTAAGATTTTCAACTGATACCATTTTAGATAATGGAACACCAAACATATCCATGATAAAGGGGTGAGAATCAAGATTTGTTTATTAGTAGAAAATTTTAATTAATCTTGATTGTTATAGTGATTTTGTGGGTTGATTGTTATAGTGATTTTGTGGGCAATTTCAGGTTGCTTAGAAGGATTTATCTTAATAAAGATAATTGTTTATCACAATCTGAATTGAAGAAATTGATCATGGAAGTAGATTCGGAAAACCTTCCTTGGAATGTAGATGAAGAAACAGATCAACTAATGCATGATCATGACAAATGTGGAGATCAGAAAGTTGATGAACAGGATGCCTCTCATCTCTTTCTCTTCCATCGTCCTCGCCCTTGTAAGTCGGTGTCTCCATCTTCTGTATCTACTGACTACCTCAACGATTCCAGTATACACGCCATGTAGGTACAATTGTTCTCGTGGTACTTTAATTCTTTTGGATTTTTGAAATGCTATACATAAAATTTTTGGAATATATAATATCGTAAAACATATGATCTGGTCATCCGGTTAATTTTTGAATTCCATATGTTGCTGGAGAAGTGCTTTTAAATCCTTTTTACGGTTTCTATTTTCATTGGAGCTGATTGAACCAATAAAAAATTTTGTTTTTGCAACTTAGTTTTTTTATTTTGTATCACAATCGCTACAAACCAACGTCAATATATCCTTCCTCCAACAACTTTTTTCCCTTTGTTTGAATTACATGTATGTTGGGTGGGATATATTTTTTTTTATATTTAACAGAGTTCTTGATTTATATGCATCTTAGGTGAGATATATTATTTTGCTTAGTCGTGGTATGGTCTTTTTCAAATATATCTGATTTGGATTATTATCCGAAATATGAACAAGAGTTACCTACTTAATTCTTGTGAGGTTTATAATCCACTATTATGCTGTTTTTACGCACTATTATATAGAATTATTTGTTTATGCTCTATCAGCAATGTAAAAAAACACTAATGCTGGTTTATTTTTAATTCTTTAGTTCCATAGACTTGCTTTATTCTTTCTCATGGGAAATCATAGCTTACAATAA
Source organism: Ambrosia artemisiifolia (assembly GCA_032199755.1). Lineage (NCBI taxonomy): Eukaryota > Viridiplantae > Streptophyta > Magnoliopsida > Asterales > Asteraceae > Ambrosia > Ambrosia artemisiifolia. The sequence goes on along the minus strand of CM063525.1, from coordinate 10,204,882 downwards.
TGACAATATGCAGGTGTTCAAGATACGTAATCACATGGTTTACTGGCAATGGTTGGATGTTTATAAGTTAACTGATGCACATATAAAGGTATACGATAATAATACACAAAACTGGTGGTGGAAGGTATGTCTTGACAGCGTTATTGGAAGCTCGGATAAGGTTAAAATACTAGAACATGAAAGTAGAATTCACATAAACACGAGTTCACATGATGCCCGTTTAGATTTGAATTGTCAAATGGAAAGCTCCCTAGATTAATGTCCTATCTAATGATCTTGAATGCTGGAAAAAAATGCAAGTTCACCATGTTAAGCAGGTTGATTCTTTAGTTTCTACTAGGCTATGAGATATAAATCCTGTTAATCCATGTTTTTGACGGATCCTTAAATAATCATGTTTTTCTAGATCAAATAATGTTTTCTTACAGTCTATAGATGGTTTCTACATTTTTTTTTTGAAACTTGAAGTTGGGTTCAGTTACAAAGTAACCAGATTTTAGTGATGCTCTTGCTGCCAATTGGGTTTTTGACACCTTGATTTGAAAGATGACGTATATACTTCAAATTTTGTTGTACTGTTTTTAAGTTCAGATTGGTCATAACTTGTGGATCATTGTTTGGAGTGTGCACTGTAATTCCAGACATTGGAGCTTTATTCCAGCCGTGTTGTCTTATGCAGGGGTATGGAAACAGGTCGCGGGTATCAATAGAGATCTGGAAGATGGAGGTATTATGGCGTCTGACCTATTCCATGGTATTTTGGGTGATGGCCAAGGTATTCGGTTCTGGACGGACACTTGGGTTTTAGATGTGCCGCTTAAACTGAGGTTCCCCAATCTTTTTATCATCGAAAAGAACAAGAATGTGAAAGTGGCGGAGCGTGTTAAAGTTATAAACAGTGTCAAAGTTCTGAATTTCCATTGGATCAAATGCCAAGGTCACCGGCTGAATTGTTAGAAGTCAGTGAGTTGTCTACTATGATGTCAACCGTACAGTTACGCTCGGGTCCGGATAGGTGGAAGTGGACACTGGATACGTCCGGTGAATTTTCCGTCAGAAGTTTACGGAACAAGCTGCAGAGAGCGAAGATGACCGGAGCTGTGGTCGATTTTAATTGGAATAAATGGTCTCCAATAAAGGTAAACTTCTTGGTGTGGCGAGTTGCGTTAAGACGGGTCCCAACATTGGTAGCGTTACACCGACGTCGAATTCCTGTTGGTCAGTTACAATGTCGGATTTGTGGGTTGTGCGATGAGTCGCTGGATCATTTATTTGTGGCATGCGAGGTGGCGTTAAAGGTTTGGGACTTCGTGTCAGTTTGGTGCAGAATCAGGCCTATATTTGCATTTAATGTTGAAGACTTGCTGCACTTCCATGATAATTTGCGCGGCTCGGCGAAGTGGAAGAACATGATATACTTGACAATTCAAACGGCGATTTGGTGTATGTGGAAAACTCGGAACAAATTGGTGTTCGATCAGAAAGATATTAATGTTACGGGCCTCACTGAAGAGATTAGTAAACATTACGTGGAACGACTGGTGTATTTTTTACTTGAGCTGTATGGGGATGTAAAGTAGTGTTGCATGCTTGGTGTATAATTGGTGTATGTATCTGCCAATTTTCTGTTGGCTCTTTTTTTTCGGTGATAATGAATATTATGTTGGCCGTTCAAAAAAAATAAAAATAAAATAACTTGTGGATCATTAAACTGAAAACTTAAACAAGTACGCTAAAACGTTCTCACCAGTTGATTCAACAGTGTCTTCTAAACATTCTGAGAAATCAACCAGCTTTAAAATGCACAATAACGCTACAATTCCAAATTCTAAATTCTTCTTCTTATTAATTTATTTTGATGGATAATTAATGTCCCCTATGGCGAATTTAAACAAATGAAAGCATATTTTAAACATTATCGATCAACATGGTGTTTGTCAATTTCTCTTCTACTTGCTACTACTTTTAAGTTGCATATTGGGAGAAACACCATCAACTTAACAAGAAGAAATAATTGGATCTATGTTTAAGTTGCATTTTGTTACTCGAATACTCACTTCAAATTTTGTAGCGTTATTTGTTTAAGCTTTCAGTTTAAAGGATCGTAAGAGAAAGAATATGCTTCTCATGGTGGCAAGCTAAATGAGTTTGTGCATTGTAAACTATGTAAGCATACTTGTCTTGATAGGAAGCAATATGACATTCATGCTGGTTCCAAAAACACAATCAAAAGGTACAAAATTGTATGTTGTAATTATATCTTTTATATTTGTATGGTTTTTTTAAGTTTTGTGTATCAAACATTTATGCATACAATTTATTGTTTTCAGGTTGTTACAGCAAGGGCTGAAGCAATATTTTATTGTAGATTGTGCGATGTATTTTGTACAAGTTTCAAAAAACCTTGACATGCATAATAAAGGAATGTATCACGTAAGCATGATGAAGGGTAACTACGTTGAAGAAGATGATGTGGAGATGTGTTTTACTTGCAATGTTTGATGTGAAAATCCTAGGAAACTACCATGCTGTAATGGATGTTATGAACATATTCATAATTAGTTTTTTTTTCCGTACTTGATTTAATTCTTTTTGTGATGCACTATTATTAAGTTTTGTGAACATTATCTTTTGACTTATGTTTTCTTTTGGAAATAATTATCCTATTATTTTGTTTAATGGAAGAATTATTTTTATTACAAGATTTACTTGCATCGATTATTTTTTTCAACTTATTAATTTCACGAGTACAAAAAAAAATTAAAATATTACGTCATACTTTAACATATAAAATTTAAAAAACTTGGACAAAATATTAATTTTTCATGTTATATTTTCTTTCATGTTATGTTTTATACTTTTAGTTGAACCCTTATAAAAGTTGTTTAATTTTATTTAGTCGATAAGATGTTTTATTTAAAAATTTCTTCACCCGTGAAGTTCACGGGTCTCTAACCTAGTACTTGATATAAGAGCCCGTAGTTTATTTATTCTTTGTTTCTTGTTTTTATTGATTAACAATATAAATCAGTTTTTGAGAAAAAAAAAAAGTAAAAAGACAAAATATATAGTAACTAGATTGTAAAGAAAAAAAAACATATGGGTGGCTTATGAAAAGTAGGAGGCTTTTAGAAAATGAGAGATCAATTTAGAGATGATGATTTTCAGTTAAAATACCGAGAATGGAACACGGAATGAAAGACAAGCATTCCCCAATTCCTTCCCCTTTTGTACCAGAATTATTTGAAACTTTGATGCTATAGAAACAAAGTTCTTGTACTCACTAATTCGTCCGCGTTATCACCTCTATGTGAAGAGTTGATTAACAATCTATATGCATTGTTTCATTGTATCTTGGGAGGTATAAGTTCGTCAAACGCCCAACGCACACAAGTTAGATGACCAAAGAGGTGAAATTGCGTTAAGAGCAAAGCTTACTCGCGTTGAAGTAATAAGTAGTAGCAATATTATGGCAACATCCGCAAACAATACTAAGTATACCTCAAACATGACTAGTCACTAGTGTTTATATGGAAGAATACGAATAGCACAACTAGATACAATGGCTCTTGGTCTTGGGTGCATACATCATGTTTTTCGTTGTGCATTAGGTTGTACCTTGTTCCGACATTGTCCATCAATTACCAGACATCCACATCGATGTGTACATGATTCGGATTATGATGACATCCAGATTTCGTTAGTGTCCGGTACGTCATAAGTGAACAGAAAACGAACCATAAAAAGTAATGAGAAGCATCAATAAGAGTGATGGTAATTTAAAAGCATAACTTACAAGAATATTTATCCAGCTTGCATACCTTTATATATATATATATATATATATATATCACACGAATCAGACTCTTTAACACATTTCTAATCATCTAACTATCTTTTCCAAGTATTTTCCATTCAATTGCGTTTCGAATAATATTTGTCCGCATCCGGATTGACATTTTGGTATAGAAGAACAGTAAAACCACCATAAAAGATCAGTTTGTTTCTTTACTTCTTAAGCATCACACGACACAGATACAGAGCTACATACACACGCGTGCGCGCACACACTGCTACATACACACCTAAAACTTTCTCTAGCTTTTTTCTAATCAAGAATAGACATGAACAGCAACAGTAGAAGCAACAAATCCATTTGTGAGAAATCCATGAAGCTGATGACAAACATAGTGAAAGTATCTTACATATCTATAGCTACGTTCGGCTTTAAGACTGGCGCACCACAACAGCCACTGGCTCGAGCCACACCTAACCCTGCACCATCTTTGGGTCGATACCCAAGAAACCTTAGATCACATGAGCCACCTGTTTCTTACCTGGTACATCCAGGTGACACAAATAAGACCTCTACGAACAAGGTTAGGGACGACGAAAGTGTTGATCAGGAAGCATGGGATTTCATCAACAAAGTGCATGCGAAAAACATGAAGGATGCAAGCGAGATAACGGATCATTCTGACCTCGTATTGCCACCACCGCCTCGTAACATGCTGCAATCATCCGCAGCAAACTAATTGTCTTGGCTGAATATATAAAAAGTGGATGAATAACTCAAGTTTGCATGTTCTGAGTGACCTATATTTTCTTATGGTTTGTCTAACTTTTGGTTTATGAATAAAATCTGACTTTTTAGTTATATGGATTTCTTGCATGTTAAACTTCTTTCTAGTTCTACTTAAGATACTGCAAGTTATATGAACAGGAAAAAAGATAGAATATTATGTCAATCATGGGTTGTTTTAGGCAATGATTATCAATGATATTTAAAACTGATTGTGGTATGAACTTTTTGTCTGAACCTATCAAAAATAAAAAAAACACTTATAAGGGCATCTATGATCTATTACTACAGCTTGCTTATATAAGATAACACTGTTTCATTTAGACATGTAGTTGACCCGATAACTCAAGATATCGAGCTTATGTACATGTTATTAAGATAACCATGACCAATTCGACAAGCACCTATATGTATTTTGTTGTCAAGTTTCGTCCGATGTGTTGTGACAAGTAGGTTTTAGTTTCTAGGTGTTATAAGAGACTAGAAAATCACGAAAATGGCCATTATTTGATGAAATGGGCAAGTGTCAAGCACTTGTTTGATTATAAATTTGTAAAAGTCAAAGCTAGACTAGATGTCCATGAAGAAAGGAGTGTGGGTAAAGACTTCACAAACGGATTGCTGAATGACATTTTTAACTAATCAACAACACCATTTTTATCGTTGGAAAATCGGTGGATATCACTGGCAAATCAATGATTACATTTTCATTGAAAATCGGCTCCCCGACCCATACCATTCAGGCGGCCGTCTCCGAAAACGCTCAAAAAAATTTGGGCATCGGGCGAAAAAGAATTTGGGCCCAAAATTTTGTAAAGAGAAATGAATTTAAAAAAAAAACTAAATACGGTGGTAGAGTCAAGGCTTGAACTTGAGATCTCTACATTAATTAAATTTGGATGGTTTTACCAACTCCACCAACAAGACTTTCATATATAAAACACAAATATATATATCCTAAATATAAAATTTAATATATATGTATATTTTTATAAAAAGTTTGGGCCCATTTGTGGGTCAGGCCCTGAGCCGGTGACCATCCGGTCCATGCTCAGGGCCGGCCTTCGTTCAGCCTACGGCTATCTTTCATAAAGCCATTGGTATTATTAATTGTTTTTATTAAAAACATTTAAAAGATTCATAATTTTCTAAAATTAAAAATGTATAAAAAATAGGAATAAAAAGTTGCTAATCTTTAATAATTTTTGTTAATTAAAATCTACAATATATAATAAGATATAAAATATGATTATATGATCACAATCTAACTAGCTAGAAGGTATGAGGAGAATTCCGGTGAATATTTTAAGAATGCATTTCTTTAAATACTACATATCCGTCGCCATTCTGTTAGTAATCACTAACAAAAAACTGTCTACAGATAAATATTTAGTCAATAATAGTAAATTTCCTAGATTGTATTGCGCCCACATATAATGAGAAGTCACATTTAGTGTTCTCATTACTTTTGATATAAAGTTTCAGGGTATAAAGTGTATTTCAAATGGATTCTTCTCAACAACTTAACCACTAAGGAAGATGGATTGACTTGTCATTTGTGGATGTTCTTTTTTTTTGCACATGTATCTCTTCATGTATGCTAATAACAATAATCTATACTTACTATTATAGAAGAGTAGTGAGTGATATAAGAAAGCTAATTTGTAAATCATAGAGATGAGCCAATAATGCCTGGATGATGCAAATAATGATGTCATTAATCTGCTTAAAATATTGAAGAAAATATGTGGGTCACTCATTAATGTAACATTTGTTGAGCTCAAAACAATGCCAAGACAGATGTTATAACATTGGTTAGTTCAAAATTGAGCTCCAAATTCAAATTTCAAAATCAAAACCCCTGATACCAATATATAAATATGTTCTCTTTCTCTCTCTCTCTCAAATAAAATACATATGCTCGCTCTTTCTCTCTCAAACTATTTGTGGATTCACTCTTATTTACTCTTAAATTAAGAAAAAGAACAACAATTTCTAATGTAAAAGGCGGAATCATGAAATGACAGTGGTGGTGGAATCGATTGACAGTGACGGCGACGATTAGGGTTCGGAAACAACGATTTAGGTTAATTTTTGTGTTTGATTTTTTCCGTTTGTGTTTTCTCATGAGTATATATGAACGCCGCAAATGGCTTATTATGTGGAGATTGTTTGTATTGTTGCTCTGATTGCTGCAATCGATTCAGATTATATCACTTTGTACTGTTTCCTTTATGTATTGATTATTATTGCCTGTTACTATATTAGTTATTGTTCATGGTAGAGTCAGCACTAGCTTCAAGTATCAGCGTGTTATTTATTGCTAATATTTCACTGATTTCTGCAAGCCATATTTATTCTATCTTTGTGTATGTAGTTTTTTGAGTGGAAGCAAATATGCGGGATTTAGCTATGGATATGCCAGTTTGAAGGGTAAAAGGGCATCAATGGAGGATTACACGGAAATAACTATATCAAAAGTTAATGGTTGCCTCTTCTTTGGTGTTTTTGATGGTTGGTAATAAATGGCGGTTATTGTGAAAAGTAACAAAAACGTTCGAAGTGTGCGAAATCACGTTACATGCATAATTATGTAACATAGACAGAATCACTACTACTTCATTACCAAAATTACGTAACACATACATAAATCATTATAGTTCCATTATATACATAATCATTATAGTTTCAGTACCAAAATCACGTTTCATAAACAAAATCATTCAAAACTTTACATAACAATATTCCATACCCCTAAAAAACGTAACATACAAAATTACGTACCATAGACAGAATCACTACTAGTTCATAACTAAAATTACGTAACAAAATTACGTACCATAGACAGAATCACTACTAGTACACGATAATTACGTAATGATAATTACGTAATGTTTTTGTATGTTCATGAAAGCAATACGTAATTATCATTACGTAATTATCATGTACGAAAATGTTGTTGTATGTTCATGAAAGTATTACGTAATTATCATTATCATGCACTTCGCACACTTCGCACGTTTTCATTACTTTGTATTTGAACTAGCCCCTAATAAACTTATATTAAGAGACAGTTTAACCAATTTCCATGTTTTGTTTTATCATCTTATAATGGATAATATAGGTCGTGGTGGTTCAACGTATGTATGTAGTTTGTTGAGTGGAAGCAAATCTGCGGGGATTTAACTATGAGGTTTATGTTAGCTATAATATGGAACTCGATAGGTATAATATATTCCTGCCACCATTGTTGTTCTCAAAGAGGTGCTTATCATCACTTACAGAATATATACAACACATAAGTTGAAATTTTTACACAGTTATGGTTGCAGGTGCTAGAAGCAGTTCAAGAAGGGTACCTGTTCTGTTTGAGTTAGGAATAACACGAGTAACGGATGTATTCAAAGCTTTAGCTCTGGGTGCACATTTGGTTATGGTAATTTCACCGGCAAATGAGTAGAATTTGTTGTTTCAGAAGTTAGAACACTACATTGAGAAGCAAAAGTTTTTCAATATTTGAGAAAAGAAACTCGAGATTTAGCATATTAAATGTACCAAAGATGTACTTTGAGGATAGTTTGTTTGCGTATCAAGTGTTTGATCAAATGCTTGAATGAAAAAAGAAACTTATGTTTCTTAGTTTAAAACAATATGTATGTGTTGGTTATATGTCATCATCTTTGAAATCTTTTGCTTGATCAAGTGTTTGTGTAGTAGTGGATTCATGCTCATGTTATACGATTCCACAAAGTATACCTTTATGCGGATTGGTTAGAACTTTCTTTACCTTTCTTTTCCCTTTTACAAATATAGCCTAATACTAAACTTATATATCATGTATCTGGTAGTCGATGCAACTTATAGGTATAACCAATCATTTAGATGCTATGTGGTAGGAAGCTTTGTCGACTCTATACTCAAGATATGTGATTTTCGTATAAAAGGTCATGTGATTGTGTAATTAAGCCATTGTTAACATTTGCTTGTACTTAATGACATGGTTGTTTTGGTTTGTATTAGTTCTTATTTAATGTATTTAATTTTTTTTTTCAATTTATGGATGTAGAGTTTACCAGCTATAAAAGAAAACGAAAAAGCTACGAAGAAATTTTGTTATGCTAAGGGAGCTTCATTGCTATTCGGATAATTCAAGATTTTCAAGCATGAGATTAGAAGATAAAGAATACTTCAGTGGGAGTTTAGTGGAGAGCAAATTCATTAAGGAAGAAGGCACCGCAACTTTAAAAAGATCATCCTCCTACAATGCTGACAAGTCTGTATTTTCTGGTATTATATGGTCTTTTATTAAACTAAAGCATATTAATTTACATGGTGTCATGTCATCACATTTTGAATGTGATCATGTGATATGGAATAATCACACTCTAAGCTAATGGTTTATGAAACGCAGGACCGATAATTGTAATCATGTATCAGATAAAAAGGAAACCGCGACACTAATAAAATGCATACCAAAATCACTCAAACCGTCACTCGGTAAAAATTAAAAAAATGAACAAATGAAATCCCTAGCTTACGAGGGCCAACATATCTCATCAGAAGCAGGCCCCAATTCGCGAATTGTATCGCCTTGCCCTTCCCATTCAAGTAGCAAAAGAATAATGACTGACCCATGTTCTTCTAAGAAACATTTAGGCTGGTTAGAATCCTTCCGGGAAGGGAAGGAAAAGCGATCAAAGTCGATGAAAGTAAAATTATGATCTGATTTCCAAATTCCAAATTTACTTATGATTTTTTATTGTTTTTTTTTAATTAGCTCATGTTTTTTTATTGTTTTTTTTAAACATGCTTGCTTCAGGAGCTCAGGTTATCATCCAGACTTGAAGCAGTTTATGATACTGAAGGTAACTTGTAGGTGCTGCTAACTCAAATTAGTTTTTAAATTATAAGCCAGCAAATTAGAATTTGTTGGTGGATATTTTGGTAAACTGGGTCAGTATATTTGAAAGAAAAAAGAATGAAAATATCCCAAAGAGCCATCTGCGCATCTTTATGTGTAGTTACATAGTATTGACGTGGGAGTAATTAGAGTGCGGCATGTGGCCATAAGTGGTGACTTTTTTATTATAAAAGATCAAGGCGAAGATCGTCAAGAAGTGCCATTGGTGTAGATTAACTAGCTTTTGTGTACTTGTCAAGTGTTTAACTTGCAAGAAGAACTTTTTTTGTTTGTCTAGGGAGAGGCAGGTTTTATTCTGGCAAATCATATTATTAAAAGAGCACTGTGTACTCTAGGGGTCGCCATTCATTGGTATGACAAGCCAGGTATGTGTATCCACACACACAAACAACTACTGAAACATATTCCACTTTGATACCATCAACCAAATGATAAAACCATATTATTAATGAAACTGCAAGATATGCGAAAGCAACGGAAGATGGGCCACATCATTGTTGTTGCGGCTTCAATAGGCATTATAGAAGCATGGGTTAAACCATTTCTCGAAGAAGAAAGTTCATAGGAGACTCCAGGTTTATTTTATTTTTAAGTTATCTTTTTGGCCATATTCTACTAATTCATAATATGAATGTAATGATGTTATTTTGACACAGTTGTTCCACGTGTTGGAATCATAATAGGCTCTGATTTAGATCTTCCGGTGATGAAAGAAGTTGCTGAAGTTTTGAGTGACTTTGATGTGTCTGCTGAGGTTATTTTGCGTTTACATAAAATATAAAAATTTTAACTATTACCTATTAATAGACTTTGGTTACTTTAACTCCTTAGGCTCATTCTACATATTCCTCCTTTTAACTAAATGTTTTAGTTTGACCCGTTTAAAATGCAACAACCTGATCGAATATATACTCTAGCCAAAGGAAACTTAAATTATATTAGAAATAGTTACACATAAGTAACATGTTTGGAGAAGAGAATGGATTAAGCTTACAAACGAGTGGCAGAATGGTAGTTACGTGTACCCGTTAAAAGTGAAGGTGATTCCCTCAGCATATCGCAGCGACTTTTCTATAAATACTTGTATGATTGTGGAATAAATTATCATTAGCTGCTTGTTGCAGTGTCAAATGTACAAATTTCTTTGTAATTCTAAACTTTATCCATATGATAATTTGTTCATTTTGTTACTGAACTTTATGTAATAAATGATCATTAGATGGTGAGCTTTATTATCAATAAACAAATTGGGTGGATTTATGTAACACCCCAAAACCATTTGTTCGCCTAACTACGCCATTAGGCGTGATTAGCAAAATATTAACACGAGACTTAGAGATTAGAAGATGGGTTACATTCTAATATGGAAATAACCTAGTTAATAATATTATGTTTATGTAACACCCCGAAAACCCGTTTCGTTTAATTACGCTAATAGGTGGGATCAATATATACACAATATTGAGCCCATTATAAAAAAAGGAATATTTTGCGGATAATAAAACGAGACATTGACAAGTCCCGTAAATTGCAAACACACGTGGGAATATTGTGAGAACTAACTTAATTAGTAAAGATTACATACTTGTACTAAACCGGAGGGGGCGAACTTGACAACTAGGAAAAGTTGGAATAAAATGGGGGTTAAGAATGAAAATGTGTGATAACACACACTAAAAATCGTTCTTCACACCATCAAAAACACACACACATGAACCTCCACCAATTCAGCCCCAATTCATGCCAAAATCGATGGCTTTTCTTAATGCATGATGGAATTCATGATCATCTAGTGTTCTAAACATCATAAGGTAACTCTAGATCCTTTTTAAATCATCCAAATTCATGGTATATTGAAGATGATGGCTCTAGGGTTTTATAAAATGTGGAATTCATGGTTAATATAGGTTGCCCTAGTCTTGGGGAGCCTTAAACATGTATAATTTGGTTACAAATCACATTTAATATGTGTGTTTGATTATGTGTGTTTGATTATGTCTGTGACACCCGGCAAACTCAGGTAACTAACTTTTTGAAAACTTAGTAAGTCTACCTTAGCGAGTCGCGCATACGTTACACATAACAGGGTCAGTCGAGTCGAGTCGCACACCGTTGGGGTTTTAACACACGCAAGTCTCGTGTCCCGGGAATTGGTGAATGAGTGTGAACGTGTTTATTTCCATGTATTATGTGTTTATAATCATTATGTGACTTGTCGGTATGTGAAAACGTGTTAACATATGTTAAAACGGAGTTTAACGCGCAAAACACCACGGACCAGGCCCTGAGGGCGATTAGGAATCCCTAATCGCCTTCATGAGGGCGATTAGCATATGTTATAGGCGATTATGGGGCTAATCGCCTATAGTGAAGGCGATTAGCAGCCCTAATCGCCTGATAAAGCTACATAATCGCCTATACTGCACCTGACGACTAGAAACGCCTATAAATACCACCCTTGACCTCCAAAACACCATTTATGCAACCCTAGCCGTCCCATAACCCATACCAACACACAAACACTCTATGGAACTCGTTTTTACATCAAAACAACCATTTTCAAGCTTATTCCATCAATTTCTCTTAAATCCAAGGTGTGTTCTTCAAACCCAAACCTTTAAATGATTATATTTTACTCCCTAAACGTCCAGACCTGACTTATAAAGGTTTTTGTCTTTGGAAATCCATTTAAAAGCATTTTTAAACAAACCCTCACCTTTATGTGTGTTATATGTGTTATTTGTGATTAAAGGTAGGATTTTTAGGATTGAATCATGATTGTTTTTGTGTCATTTAGATGTTTATGGCTGTTACAAGTTAATATGATGATGTTCTAGGAGTTTGAATGGTTTTGGTTGTGTATTGTTGATACTTGATGTTTTGACCCATTTGAAGGATTTTGAATGATTAAGGATGTTATGAGGTGTGTTGTTGATTGTTTGATGTTAGGGTTTGCTCTAGGATGATGCTAGAACAGTAGGATGCTATCGGACAACGTGATTATGTGATTTAATCTGGATATTTGCTATTTAGGGCAAGTTCTTGCATGTTGATGTGATGCTTACATGTTAAGTTGCTATTTTGGGAAAACGCTCGCATTCGGGACTGTTAGAACGATGAAAACTTAGGGGTTTTGCTTGAAATATGTTTGTTAATGTGTTAGGATTGTTATTGGGTGTTTACACACGTTTCGGATCTGATTTGGAGGGTTAAACGCGTGAAAAACCGGAACAGCTGTGCTATAGGCGATTGGGGATCCTAATCGCCTATGCTATAGGCGATTGGGAGCCCAATCTCCTGATAAGGAGTCCTAATCGTGTATATATAGGCGATTGGGAGCATAATTGCCTTCATTTCATGCAATTGTGATCCTAATTGCCTTCATTTCATGCAATTGTGATCCTAATCACTAGTTAAGCCCTGAAGTGCATGTCTTATGACCATAATCGCCTGAAATGCACATGGATAGGCCTAATCGCCTATAACAAGGGGCGATTAGCCTCTGTAATTGCCTGTTGACCATCCCTAATCACATGTTGACTTTTCCTAATTGCATGCTAAGTTCCTAATCGCGAGTAATGCTATTATAAGTGTATTTTGACACTCCGAAACCCGATTTGACACCTAGGAACATGATAGGAACCCCGTGACATGCCTAGTAACATTGTAACACGTGTTTGAACCTGTTTGTACGTTATTTGACCTATGTGTTAGACTCGTTGAACTTTAACACATGTTAAGTAGTAAGTTGCATGTTTTGTGTATGTTTGTGTATGAAACGAACACGTGGAGTCTCGGGTCACCAATGGGATGTCGAGTCTTGTACATTTGGTCAGTTTAACAGTCAACGTGTTTTCAAACGAACCTGGTTATGGTCTGGACACTTGGGGACTATTTGACCTGCGGGTCAATGGTTCGGGTACTCATATGCATTCGATGATAGGTTGCCGATACTAGGGCTGTAATTTGCATTGTCTGTGGTTTATTAAGAAGAACGCAATCTAAGGTGAGTTCACGGCCCCACTCTTTACTGGTTTTGCTTTCGGGGGAGAAAACATGCTGAGTACTGGTATTCATAAAACGTGTGTCAAGTTATGTTTTCGTATTCATTAAAGGCGTGTCAACTTACGTTTTCGTATTCATAAAAGGTGTGTCAACTTACGTTTTCGTATTCATAAAACCTATGTTTTGCTAAGTACTCGGATTGGTAAAACTTACAAGGTAGTCGTTGGTTACTATATGGTAATACGTATTGGTATTCTTGAATTCTTTATGCATTAGAGTATTCTTTTGGGTTGCTATACGATTTGTTAAAGTCCCGGGGAAAACCATGAATGTGCGGTGGTTGCACAGCGGGGGAAATATGGATAGATCTATTTGGGCGTGACCGGCCCCACTCGTCGGCTTGGAGGGTCGGACGGGTGCATGTTGTCTCTTAGGGTATTCTTGTATTCTGGTATGCATGTATTCGTGTCCAGTAATGGTTTTCCAATCGTAGTAGCGACAGGTATTCATTTTAGATGGCATTCTTTGAGTAGTATTCTTTTGGTCGGTATACGTATGGTTTGATCTACTTTGGAGTAATCTTTGAAACTAACTAAGTTGCTTTTCCCAAAAAAAAAACCTGTGAACTCACCAGCATTATATGTTGACGTTTTTAGCATGTTTTTCTCAGGTCGTTAAGGTAGCAGCATCGGACTTAGGCGCACGGAGTCTCACTTGGCGTCTAGGATTCTAGTTTCATGTTTTCAGTACTTTCAGACTTCAGTCACGTTGTTTAAAGTTGTAATCAAGATTTTAAAAAGCTTCCGCTGTTGGTTTATGTTATGAAACTAAATGTTTTTATTTTACGTATTTTATCATATAGTGTTGTTTATTGTGACCGTTGACTTGGATCCTGGTGTGTCACACGCCTCGCGGTAGAACTCCGCAGGTGGAAATTTGAGGGTGTGAAAATGTCCATATGAATATGTTAACTTATGAAATTGGGGTTTTAACCTCTAGGTTGAAACCACACATGGTTAGTAGTTTTGGTGACTCTTAGGAGTTGTTATAAGGATCAAATTTAGTTGAAATGCCTAAATATCTTGTTATGATAATAATTAGATACATGGCTATACTTTGGTTAAACTTAGAATGTTGAAAACTAAGTATATTGGTGGATGCACACCAATTGTTTGATGAAATGCCTAGGTGAGTTAATCTCAACTAGACATGTAAGAAAATTGCTATGGACTTAGCTAGTAATGATAATGAATACATGATGTTATGGATAGTGAATAAAATTCCACATTATGTATTCTAATAGACAAGTTTGACTCATCCCCAAGTTAGGTACAACAAAGAGGGAGCAAATGGGTCAAACGGATGCAAGGCGAATACTCATGGAAACAAGAATGGATGCGAGGTAAGTAATACTTACATTCACTAGATCACAAACGTAACTTTTGTATTGATGTAATGATCTAAACCTTGATAAGGGATAAAGGTAGGACCCGAGGGGGTGAAACCTATTAAACGGACGGTTTATGCGAATCCATGTCAAAACAAGATTTATGGTAATAAACGAATCAAGAGTGTTGATCATAAGATGGAAATCATCAATTAGGTCAATAAATAAAGCTATGTGGTGAGTCTAAACTCAAGTTTTGATAATAAAATCACTTGAATAAGAAAGCTATGCAATTTGGGTAAATGGGTCAAGTGGGATTGCCACTTCCCCCTAGTTAAAAGTTGGAATGTCAAAAGGTTATGAACCATGAGACTTAATGGGTCAAATGGTGATTTTCTCACCATTCGTACCCGACAATCAAAGCCAATAATCTAAGTCTTAAGAACCTTGGGGATAACGGGTCAATGGGAAATGCATCACAATTGAGTCTTGAGGGACTAATGTGGTTAATCTAGAAAGGGTGCAGGAAAACACTTGGAAATTGGGCACATGATGCCCAAGTAAACAATGAGGGTGCAAGTATGGAGCAACGCCACCCGGTAAGTGGTAGTTAGATAAACGCCTTCGGGCGAATCAATAAGGGTACTAGAATTACCCACATGAAGTGTGGGTGCAAATCAAGTAAGTTATTTTCATAACTGTGTCAAATGCGCGCTAATGCGCTTAGAATTGACTAAACAAGTGAAAACTTGAGAAAGGATGAAACTCTAAGTCCGGAAGGACTTAGAGGTTTTTAAACAAGTCATTGAGTCAAAAACATTGGATTTGAAACAAGAAGTTTCGCCACGAATGGCTAAATTGAAAGATTTGGTCATGAGGGGCATTTTGGGGATTTAAAGGATTAATAAAGGTTGATTCTAAGAATCTAAGTCGTAATGAAACAAATCGGACAAACGCTTTTGTTGATCAAGTGTCTAATGACTTGACAACTCAAACGATATGCAATTTAAGTGGTCAGAAGTGCCTTGTTTGATTTAAGGCCTTAATGGGTCAAATTGGGTAAAAGTTGCCATAAACATTCAAAACTAAGAACCGGATCATGGCAACATGAACCGGACTATAATTTCAGTCAAACAAAGGTTTATTTAGTCGGCAAGTCAATGCTTAGGCTTCGGGAATCATCAAATGCAGTTGCAACATGATTCCCATGCTTAAAAGTCACCAAACAAACATCAGAGG
Source organism: Ambrosia artemisiifolia (assembly GCA_032199755.1). Classification (NCBI taxonomy): domain Eukaryota; kingdom Viridiplantae; phylum Streptophyta; class Magnoliopsida; order Asterales; family Asteraceae; genus Ambrosia; species Ambrosia artemisiifolia. Next base: position 10,188,748 of record CM063525.1, on the reverse strand, counting down.
CTTCGCACGGCCGCTCACAGGGACCGCGCGGCCGCTCACAGCGCCCAGCGAATTGATAAAAATGATCAGAAGCTTCGCGCGGCCGCGCGATAATTAAAATTCAATATAAAATCGTAGAAAAATCGTTAGGAGGTGTTCTTTATATGACTGGAAAGCTCTCAGAGCGTAGAACAACTCTTATTTGAAAGTCGAATTCAGATTTTGGGTTTTAAAAAGGGTAAAATCTATCCGAACAGCTGCTGCGCAAAAGTTGCAGCAGTTTGTTCTCCTGATAAAGGGTCGTTTGGCCTGGTTCGTTCCGTTTCGACGTGTAACGACTATCATACTAGTTTAAATGAATCATTGATAATCACTAACCATTCTTTGTGTAATGGTGCTAGGTAAACAAGGGATGGAAGTTCTGTAGCAAGGATCAAGTCGCGAAAAGAGCCGAACACACCCTATCACTCATCAAGCTTCCGCAATAGAATTCAAAGAACTCCCGTTAAAACTCAAAATAGTAGTCTATGTTTTAGCTATAAAAGTGTAAAAATTTGTGGGAATCAAATGTGTGTTTGATCTTAATGGTTTGAGTTTATAATAAATATCAAAGTTTTAATCGGGAGTGGTTTAAGTAAGGCCAAAACCCGCATGATTAGGCGTTGATCGCGTGATTACGGGTTAGGGTGTTACAAGTGGTTTAAGTAGCTAGATACTTTAATCGGGAGTGGTTTAAGTAGCTAGATACTTTAAATGAAGCCATAAGAAATAAAAAATGGTGTGTGGGATGGGTTTGCTATCCCATAGTACTAACTGGTCGATTTCGTGGTATATTCCCGAATATGCTCCGAACGTATATACACCGTTTCTCATGTTGACGATTGTTTCGTCTAATGAGACACCTATAGATGTGAAGGAGAAGTTTGTGTTGTTTGCGCGGATCAAAGAAACCATGACATTTGATCAAAGAAACCATGAGGTTGCTCTTGATTAACACAATAACCATGACGTTGCTTTTTATTTATTATAATTTTTAACCATAAACTTTTATTACATATACAATAATTTTTAAACTAAAAGTCATCATGTATTCTTGTTTGACAATTATTTTGGTGGAAGTCCTTTGATATTGAAAGCACGCATAAAAATATAAAGTGATGCAGGAAAATACTAAAAACTTAAAGCAGAAAACAATATTTCAGTCTCTGGTAAAAAAAATTAGTTAAATACTCTAAATGAATCCATAAAAAATAAAGAATGACGTTTGGTATGGGTTTGCCCACTGGTTGATTTTGTGGTATATATGCTCCGAACGTATATACGCCATTTCTCATGTTGGTGATTATTTTGTCTAATGAGACACCTATAGATGTGAAGGAGAAGTTTGTGTTGTATGCGCGGATCATAGAAACCATGACATTACTCTTGATTAACACAATAACCATGTCGTTGCTTTTGATTAACACAACATTTGTCTGATTGTAATTTTTAACCGTAAACTTTTATTACATATACAATAACTTTTAAACTAGAAGTCATCATGTATTCATATTTGACAATTATTCTAGTTTTGCTAATGACTGAGTCAGTCACGAATGGAACGATGCTTATCTCTTTTATTTTAGTTTGAATATGTTAGTCAAATTTTTATATATTATTTCTAGTATAAGTTAATAAATTGTTTAATAGGTGTACTTTTAAATTAAAAGTCATCATGTATTCTTGTTTGACAATTATTTTGGTTTTCCTAATGACCTAGTCAGTCACGAATTGACAAAAAGTAAATAATTTATTTATTATTAAATACATTTATTATATGAAATATTTCTATTGGTTAATATTTGTTCTTTTTCTTTTTGCCGTTAAAAAAAACTGAGGTTGAACAAAGGGTTTTTAAAGGATCAAAAATTTTTAGATAAAAGTGTTTTTAGACTTTTTGGTGTGAAAAGGGGGAAAGAATTCGGGGTGCTGATGTGGCTTATTCCCCGTTCGGGAACACCGCCCCCCCCCCCCCCCCCCCCCCCCGGACGGGGATTCGGTGAAAAGGGGGAAACTTTACCGTTTGCACTGAAGGCCATGATTGGTCCAAAAAGTTCGAACGTTGGTCCCCCAATTTATTAAAATATGGCCGTTGGCCTTTTTTAAAATTAAAAAAAAAAAAAAAAAACAAATTCAAACCTTAAATAAATAAATCACCACACCCCACTTTAAACCACAAAAAACTTTTAACCATCCAACCATTTTTTAGAAAACTTCTCCAATCTTCACATAAAAAAAATATTATGGATCCAAGGCGTTCAAACCCGCAACCCCTTTTCCCAAACACCCCCGCTACTCCTTTGACCCAAGCACCAAACTTTCTCTACCCTACTACACCGCTTGATCCTAGCACATACGGGTTTGGCGGTTTTAGTCAACCACAAAATCCTTGGAAAATCCAAATACATCAACAACAACAATTTCATATGCAAATGCAACGCCCGAATCAAATGCCAATCTTCCCCGCGAGACCTCAATCACAGTCCGAACCCGAACACGATTTCATATCCTTAGGCGTCGAAGACGAAGTTATACCCGAAACTCAACCAACCTCAAAAAAAGACACCAAAGGGAAAAAACATGCCGTTGAAGGAAAGGCTAGTAGTAAGGCGGATAGTGTTCCTTGGACTCAAGTCGAGCTCGAGGCCCTAGCACGAGCATGGGTGAATGTGTCTACGGACCCGATAAGAAGTAAGATTTTATCTTTATTTTTTAGGCTTTACAATTTTTTTTTAAATTTATTAACCGTTTTTTATTTTTTTTTGGCCGTTGGTTTTTTAGATTTATTTATGAAATATAAATTACATACTTAATTTAATTTATCACGTGTAGGTACAAATCAAAATCGGGATAACTTTTGGAACGCTATTTGCGAACAGTTTTTCAAGGTAATGCAACGCGCGCCTTATCGAACCCCTCATTCAGTTAGTACGAAGTTTAGGGAGATGAACACCAAATGCCAAGAATTTGCGGGTGTTTATCAACAATGTTGGAACAATAGAAAGACGGGTGAAAACGACGAGAATGTGTTGAAGAAGGCGCTTGGGATGTTTAGCAAAAAGAAGAAAGGGGATGGGCGTACATGAGGCCGTATGAGATTTTGAGCGAATGTGACAAATGGAAGTTGGTGCCAAACGAAGTGGCACAAGCAAAAAGAACGAAGACGAGCACCTCGGGAAGTTATAGTGCGGGGGGGGGGGTCCGATGCTCATTGTACTTTTAATATAAACGATGACCCGGAGTTTGAAGATGAAGCTCCAATGCCCGAATCGGAGCGGCCAACTGGAAGGGACCGCGCAAAAAAAAAAACCGCCTCGAGCTCAAAAGGAAAGGGATCCGGTTCGAACCTAAAAGTGGCCGAAAAAATAGATGCCTTGATTCAAAACTTTAACGAATTTAAGGCGTAGCAAAGGGAAAGGTGGAATGACAGAAAGAAGGAGAAGGAAGAAGCCGCAAGCCTAGAGAGGGAGAAGCTTGAATTGGAGGGGGCACGTCTCGCGTACAATATTTCGCAAGACGAAAAGGCGGAGTTTGCCATGATGGAGAAAAGTCTCGACAACCTTCCCGAGCAAGAAAGAGCGGTGTGCTCGGCAATCAAAGACAAGATCGCGAACAAGTGGCTTGGAAAACGAATGCTTTAGATGTTTTTTTATGTATTTTTCTTGTTATTTTTTAAGTTTCTATGCATTGTAGGTTGTAATTTTTTTAATTTAATGAAGTTTATCTTTATTTTATTTTTTACTGTTTTTTTATTTTTTACTGTTTTTCTTACGGGTTTTTACATTTAAAAAAAAAAAAATAATTATGAAATATAAAATATATAATTAAATAAAAAGGGAAAAGAATAAAAAAAGGAAGGGGAAATGAGGGAATTGGGGTTAAACATTTCCAAATTTTGGGGAGAACATTTGGAAAATGATGTGACGCTGATGTGGCATTGTGAGAGTTGGGGGAAATGGTGACACACCAAATAATCTTAGTTAAATTATACGAATAAAAATGAGAATTACAATACGAATATGATCAACCGGATATTGTAAATTAAGGTTAGCTGATTTGGCTCATTTCCGCCCAAGTCCCGTTTGAGAATAGCTCGCTAATTTACAGGCTTGAATAATTTTATATAATTTTTTTTTTTTTTTTTTGGCCTCTCTACTTTTATCAAGACAATAAGATTTTGGACCTAACCTTAGCCTTTAGATAGCATGGGTGGAATATGACCAACCACACCTCCCATAATGGGTGTCCTCAATGGCTGGCTGGCTAGATAACGTTATCCATTTGCCTTACCCCACCATGTTTAATTTTGTACCACTACACAATTATCATTCATCATCCACCACACATGACCTTATTACCCTATAAAAGTTAGCCCACCAATAATTAGAAGCTACCACGATAATTATAATAATCTCACGTTTTTTTTCTTTTTTTTTTATGTTACTTTAGCCTTCAGGCTTAAGTGGAACCATATTTTTTTGGATAAGGGTTGCTTTTTGGTTGATGTCTAAATTTTCGGTTCAAGTCAAATCATGTCACATAAATAATGAGAATTTAGTCATCCAACGGGTAAAACTATAAGCTAGAATATGATTTTAAGGTAATACTGACCAAAGTTATGTATTAAGTTCTCAATTGATGTAAATTGGGGGTGGTGGCCCGATGGTAGAAGCAAAGCTTCTAGGAACACTTAAGAGGAGGTCATGGGTTCAAGTCTCACAATGAGAAGAAATTTGCCGTTCAAAAAAAAAGTTCTCAATTGATGTGTTCCAAATAAGTCCACAAACCTCCGGATCGGTGTTAAAAAAAATCTTAGTAGTCAGTTTGGACACCGTAGTATTATTACATATAAATTTAAAAAAAAAAAAAACTTCAAGGTCGGTTGACCCATACCTATACAGTAGGTTCCTTCCATGGTTATAGTAATTATTGGGTGAGATTAATAAAGGTGGGATAAAAGTCGTGATGAGGAATTTGTGGGTGGCGAATTGAAACTAATAACTCGAAACAAACAAGATCTATGTATTTATTCATGTCAAAGATATAACAATAACCGAATACATTTAAAATTATGGACATAGTAACCCATTTTTAACGGGTTGCCGGGTTGTAAACAGGCTAAACTGGTTGTAGAATGTGGTGGATTGAACTTGCAAGTTACATATATCTTTTAAATTTTTTATTCTGATTTTGAATATCTTTAAAACTTTTTATTCTGATTTGAATTGGTTGACCCATTTGGCCGTTTGATTTCAATACGACCCAAACACAACCCGTTTGGTAAATACATTAGACACGCGACTTAAAACATGGCCAACTTATTAGACACGTTACACTATGCAAAACCTAATAGCTGATCATTTTTCGTATCGTATTTAGCATGGTCACCCCTACCCACTAGGGGAAACAATAAATCCATATTATTGCTGCTATATCCATGTCATAAAAGGGCTGCAATAATTGACCACGAGTAGATATTTTATCTCATGCCCTATAAACCACTCATATCCAACCCCACCTCACAAAATGGGACATTTGGTTCCCCTTTTACCAGTTAAAAAAACACATATCAGACATGAGGGTAGTAGTCATACAACAACAAAGTAAAGGTTTTTGGATACTAAACACATGATGATTAACTTATAAGTCAATAACTAATTACCTGATTGACTTTCCTATGCTTATTACTCCTGCTTTTTTCAGGATGTTTAATTAACACTGATCATGCTATCTCCATTCTTGAATCCTGGGATCACTTGATATGAAGATCGATCCGGGTCAAATGCTAGAGAAAGATTCAGAGACACAGGGGCGGTTTTGTATTCCTGATTTAAGTTAAGATCCATCCTTGTGGACGGATTAGGTGTTGGAAAGATAGGGATTGGGTTAACAAGTTGGTTAGCTCCTCCGTTTATGGGAGTTATCTGCGGTGAGGATGCCATTGATGGTTGCGCAGCAACTTGAACCTTGTTGTCTTCTTTAACCTGCTGTTCTTCTGTTGGCATAGCAGCAACCTGATCATCATGTAGAAACCGTTAAAGATGCCTATATAAATTTGCAAACAGTTTACAAAAATCGACCTAGTTTACTCATAGTATGGAACATTTTCTAGAAGTTTCTAGCGGTTTTTGAACTTGTTTTGGTTTCTAGGAGTCCGCTGGTCAATGGGGCAGACTCGTTCAATGGAGCAAACTCAATTGGAATCCGCTGGTCCATGGAGCAGACCCAAGTGGAGTCCGCTCGTCAAAGGAACAAACTCAATTGGAGTCCCCTGTTAAAGGAGCGAACTCAATTTTTTTTTAGTTTTGCCATGTCAGCGAATTCGATGAGTGAACTTGCCATGTGAATATTTGGCGTCAGAGTTTTTAGAGTCCGTTAACATGGGTAGCGAACTCCCTAGAAACAAAAACTTCCAAAAACCTACTATAAACAATTATCATTTTGCTATAAAACTTATAACTAAAAATAAAAAAAATCATAATATGCATCCAACAATGCTAAGTTAATTTCTTGGAGCTTTCAAACTTGAATGGTTTGACTTTGACCATTGATTTGGATATTTTGAAGACTCACCGAATCAGTAGTGATATCAAACAGGCTAGATCTACGACGACGGCGATTGAGGTTGCTCCGGCGGAGAAAGTACTTCTGAGCATGGCTTGCAACTTGTGTAGGCGTACGAGTCTTGACGAAGTTTCTAGAAATTCCTCTCCAATCTCCTTTCCCTACTTTCTGTAACCCTAGAAGAAACAGCTTGTGTTCATCCTCAGTCCACGGAATCCCTATACATCATCACAATCATCAGTTCAACCTAACAAATTTCACACATCACAAACCCTAGGTCACTAATCAACCTACCGATTCAATTTTTCTAACCGATTCAATCTAAAAAAACATGCAAATTACAAACTTCATAAACCCTAGGTCATAACTCATTCAACCAATTCAATTACTTTAACCGATTCAATCTCAAAACACGACAAATCACACACTCATAAACCTTAGATCACAAATCAATCTACTACTAATTAAGTGGTTCTTTGGCAACATTGTGCTAAGCTATTAAGAGGTCTAACCGATAAAATTGTAGCCTCTGAATTAGTCATTCAAAATGTTTCTAAAACTTATCCATTAAGAAGCTCCACGAACCACTAAGTTGTGTTTTAAGCCAACGAAACACACTCTACAGGGCTGTTTGACAACCTCTGTGCCAGTAAATGCTGAGCGATTAAGAGGTATAATTAGGTAAAAGACTCTGAACCAGTAAAAGACCTGACTTGGCTCGGTCTGACTAGTTAGTGGTGGAGGAGATGGTTGTGGGTCAAGGAGGTAGTGCGTGAGTGGCCGAGTGATCGGTAAAATTTTCATCAAGTATCATTTTGAAACTTAACTTATTTAGATAGGTTCCGTCACTAAACCAAACACACGTAATGCTAACTAATTCGTGGTTTTTTAATGAAATCATTAAGAACCTACCAAACAACAACTAAATTACTCTTAACCGATTTGATCCAAAAAAAAAATCATTCAATCGATTCAATTATCATAACCGATTAGATCTAAAAAAAAAAAGCGAACCTCGTTTACGTTCTCTGCTACCATTGGATTGAGTCCGAACAACAACGTCATCAGCAGAGGCGTAACCGTCAGCAGCAACGGCGGACAAATCGAGATTATTATTATTATTATTAATATTATTAATATTAGATGATTGTAAGGGGTTGGGAAGGTGTTGATATTGAGAAAGGTTGTTCATACTGACACTCTTCCTCATGGGATCAACCTTCACTCTGACTCCAAACAACATGATTTCATTGGATGAAGAATCATCGGATTGTGATTGAGACATGATTCTTTCTCGCTGTATCACAGATTATTAATTCACTAATTAATTAAATTGACTTAACTTAGATGATATGAAATGAAATGAATTGGAAGGAATGAATCAAGGATTGTTGTTTTTACCTGTTAATAATAAGGTTGAAGTTGTGTGTGTGTGAATAATAATAATAATATTATCTTCTTCTTGTCTGGTGTATCCAAATGGAGATAATGTGGTGTATGTATAGATGTAGTGTATCTATAGGTGTGGTGTCTGAGTGATATATATATATACATAGTACATATTTATATATAAAGGGATAAATGACAGGTGGATACCATGTGGTGTGTGGTGTTGGAAATTGTAACCGAAGGACGTGGATCATCGGAATAAAAATCTTATTCGCTAAATTAGATTATAGGGTTACAAAGGATATGTTTGGCAAAATTATGTATAGGGTCGGTCTATTGGCACCCCCCAACTTTCTATTTCAACTCCCCTCTGAAGCGCCTCGCTTAGGCCAAAGCGAGGCGCTTCAGTCAAATCAATGTCAGTCTGAGTACGAGGTTGCATGGGAGTCTGGAAAAAGGTGTTCCAAGCGCCTCGCTTTGCCCAAAGCGAGGCGCCTGAATTAAGGGGGGATGAACCTGGACGGCTTTTGGGTGTTTTTTGTGTTTTGTTTTGAAGTGTTTTTATTTTATTTAACTTTTTTTATTTAATTTAAGTAACTTTTTACATCGCGTGTCGAAAATGTCCGGTTAGTCTCGAACCAAGGGTTGATCGGGTTAGGTCCTTCCTCCTGATCTTCTACCCGCTTCTCATCGACAGCGCTGTCTTCATAGTGCGTATAGTCTTGTTCTTCAGATGTGTCATCACCACGGTTAGCGTCGTAAGTATAACCGTAGGCAGGTTGACTAGGCTCGTCTTCAAATTCATACGGGTCCTTCCACTGTGTATTCAAGTCCAGTTGTACCGCATTGTCACGGTAACGAATGCCAGACTGACCCTCCTCGACATTACTACTAGACGGACCCTCCCCGACATTATATGACGGACCCACCGAAACATTATATGACGGACCCTCCGAAACATTACATGACGGACCCTGCCCGACATTATATGACGGACCCTGCCCGACATTATATGACGGACCCTCCTCGACATTACATCACGGACCCTGCCCGACATTATATGACTGACCCTCCTCGACATTACTACTAGACCGACCCTGCCCGACATTATATGACGGACCCTGCTCGACATTATATGAAACCCTCAATATGAATTATAGTCGTAAGAATCACCGGTTCGTTCACGTGCCAGTCGGGTCGGACTGTTTATGTTCGTTAACGGGCCGGTCGGGTCGGAACAGTCCGGTTTGTTCACGTGCCGGTTGGGTCGGATTGTTTCGGTTCGTTAAC